>CM064544.1:10724849-10912899 GCA_032716605.1 Paralithodes platypus | reverse complement strand
ATGCCGGACATGAGTTGACCAACTGTTCAACTGATATTTCCGCACGCCTGATTTTTTTTTTTTTTTTTTTTTTGTTTTTTTTTGTTATAAGAGACAATGAACAGAGGAAGGAAAACACAGATAAAACAAAAAGGTCCATGTGCCTAAAGGCATCCTCGCATTCATAAAATGTTTGTAACAACTGGATTTAAACTTTTTGTAGATTGTAAGTTTGTGGAAAGTCAACTGTCTGAGGGAAGTGGAATTCCAAAGATGTAGTATTTTCATTGGATAGAATGAAATTTTAGATAAGCATAAGTTCTGCATTGTCGGAGGAGAAGTGTAAATTTCATGGGCGCTCCTCAGCTGGCCCTAGTTCTACGGGAAAAGATGTGGAGAGGGCGCGATTACAATTGAGGCAAGTTATCCTCGGAAACCAATTGCATGTGAAAATATCTTATAATAATGCAAGGGATTTCACACGTTTCTTCGCGTATGGATCAATGTAGGAAGGTCCTGTGTGATTGCAGGGTTATTGATTAATCTAATAGCTTTATTTTGAATTTTGTCCACGGCCTCATGCACCCACTCCCCTTCCACTCCAACAGAGTTTAACCGTAATCCATCTGAGAACGCACATGACTTTTATATATATAGCGGGCCACCCCCCCTTTGCCCTTTCGTCAGTGAAGAATTCCTCGGAACTCTGTACAGAGTAGTCCCAGTTTTGTTAGAGGCATTCTTAGCAATGCTTCTAACATAATGTGTCCTAGCTCAAAGTTAGTAGTTAATGTTACACCCGAGAATGTCAATACGGAGGGGAAGTGGGAATTATTTACATCATTAAAAAATATATGGGAGTCAGTGATATTCTGTCGGTTAGAAATTTGAATGTCACATTGGTTTTTCTGTGCATTAGAGGAAACTAGATTCTTTGTCCCCCATTCATTAATTCTATAAAGGTCCTGTTCTCACGAAGAAATTGCAGTGTTTATTTTTGAATTTATAAGATCGGGTTTGGGTGGAAGAAGTTGGTAACATTGAAGGACCTGGGTGGAGTGTTGAGTCATCTGCGTAGCTTGTATTGGATTATGAGTTGGTAGATATGAGATCATTGATATGAAATGAGGAACAGAGTTGGGGCCAAAACTGATCCCTGGGGAACACAAGCATTTATTGAGTGAAATTTGAGAATAAAGGCCGATCTACCCTTACACATTATTTTTCTGTTATGAAGATAAGAAGAAATATAGTGGAACCTAATGATGCAAGGCCGTAAGTGTGATCATCTTTCAGACAATAAGAGTGATAGCGGCAACTGGCTATCAAATGCCTTTGGATATATCCAGTGCTATTGTATGTGGTTTCACCATGTACGGTAAAAAACTGTAGCGTTGGATTTATTAACAAATGAATGCGTAAGAAGGTAAAGAAATGGTCCTGCAGTTGATCTACATGAGGTCTAAAAACCCATATTGCCATTATTCACTGATTAATTTATTATTCTCAAGATGCTTAGATTATGTGAATTATTTAATTATAATTTCAAAGACTTTACCAAGAGTGGAAGTTATAGCTAGTGGTCTGTAGTTTGATGGAGTCTGGAAGAGGCATCCTTTTTTTAAGGAACTGGATGAGATGTTTGCTTCTTTTCCAGGGTACTGGGAAGCATGAGGTATGAGGAACACCGACGGAAATTTTGTTGCCATACAGGAGCGAGCAACGGCCAAGAGAGCAATTCGTAAGTACTATTGGAGGAATTTCATCTGGACCAGGAGTCCTTATCTTAACTGAGAGATTCTGCAAAATAGTTTTTGACATTTTCTGGTGCGGATCTTAAGTGAGGGAATTTCAGGCGAATTAAAATTAAGTACAGGGACATCTTGATTTATTTCATCTACGGTTGAGTTAGTGGAGAAAATATCCCGCAAGAAGGTTATCTTTACCTCGTGGGTCACTTACAAGATGTTGCCAGTCACGAGATTCTTAAATGGTGGAATGGAGGAAGCAGTAGGTATGAAGTTGGATTTGAATGAGTTAAGAGTAGACCAAAATATTGTTGTTATCATTTGGATTATTTAGAAGTTTATTTGCCTGCTTGTGGAGAAAGTTTGATTGTAGTTAGGTTTATAATATACAGTTTTTGGCAATGATTTCTGATGTTTCTAAAGTTATTAAAGGCTTCATGTGTTTTTGATCTTGTGTATGCATTGTAGGTCTCATTGCTTTTTGTTCATTTAATCTCTAGCACAATTATGGCCAAACTATTTAGGTGAATTAGATCTTTTATCTGGTACTTTGTAGAGTGCATTAATAAAAGTTTCCGTTCCAATTTTTACAAAATCTTGTATGTGGCTCAAGGTGGTGTGTGCATCATTAGAAAAGAAATAGAGGTCCAGGGAATCTCACTAAAGAAACCGTGAAGACCCTCCCCCAGGTCCCTCTGCCCCTAACGTGGAAAACCCCCACCCCCTTTTAACAACGGGGTTTTCACGTGACTCTGCTAAATTACTCTGTGACATGGGTCACACCCGCGGCCCTAACTGGAAACTCAGACCTGTGGGAGTTTCTTCTCGCTGTCCGCGTAGTTGGCTAGCCTGCAAAAGATACTATTTTTAACATGCTGCCGCTGAGCGGGGCGGGGTAAGTGGACCATCCACATGTGCAAATGGCTATACTGTTAGCCGGACCAACTGCTTGTACTCTCTTATAATACCGGCCTGGTGTGGCGAGATACTGGACTATGTCGTAGGTCAAGCCAAAACAAACGGTAAAAAAACTATCCCTTATCCGCCGGCACTAGGCATGCGCCCGCCGCAACGGTGTGTAGTGGCACACTACATAGGGTTGGTTGCGTCCGGTCTACCGGGAACGGCGGAACTCAGACCTCGCAAACGCATAGCGAGGTCCGGCAGGACAGAAACAACTACGGGAATGTCGTCTACTACAAAAGACGACCAACACCGACAAACCCAAAAAACAAAAGGACGTCTCCTCGCTCCCAACGCACGTGATCGACACGAAACGACAAGGGGCCAAGATACATGGGAACATATATCACACATAATATGGTAAATATAAAACATAAGCCCCCTCCAGCTACGGAGACCCCATACTGATGCTAGCCATGAGGCTTGAAGAAGAATCCTGAATGACGACGTCGACACCTGGATACATCACAGCCACAGCACGAAGAGAAGAGGCCCACGATATGGGCCCGAGGCGGACTCGAACGCTAGAAGGTTCCACACCATGTGTGACAACCCTTAAACTAGCGCGTCTGCTATATAATAAACATAATGCCTCTTTTCACGATGTACAACGCATGCTGTCTGCGAAGATAATAGCCTCCTAACTAGAGAAAACAATAGCTAAGGCCAGCAGAAACACAATATCGAAAACCATGAGGCGTCGGTCCTGGAGAACACGTAGGCGCCTGTAACACGTACCCTAATGTTAACACTTCCTGCGGGCATACCAATGGGGTAGCCTGAGCTAGCTAGTCTCAACCCTGTTCAATACAACTCAGAAATATATCTAAACGAGTAAGGATTCACGAGAATTGTGCGAACGAAGAATGTGGCGGAGCTCAGGCTGCACACGTCCAAACCGGTTGCCCGCGGGGAAGAGAAGGATGTATTGATGCTTGGGAAGTAGCGTCAGGGATCCACACCAAAGAAATCCACCGAGATGGAAAGCTTAGTATAACACATTTTAAGGATACTTTTATTTTATTATTTTTTACGAAGCTTTTTTCGTTGTGGGAACCCATTCATAAGACGATTACATAAGAGAATTAGCATTGCACTTATGACGAGTACTCTGTTCTTCCCCGCGCGGCAGATTCAAAACTGGCTACCGCGGCGCTTGAATGGATACTATTATGTTAATAGGCATATTGTCAATTATGGAGGGGCCACTTTTAAATATATATATATATATATATATATATGCATTAAAGTAGCATAAACTCACAACATTAAGCATTCAACTCTACATTAGAGACATCCACTATTTGGCTATGAACCTGGTGACATAGAAGGTATAAAATGCGGATTCCTACGGGAGCTCTGAACTCGGCCCGCCGAGCTAACTCGCCCTGACCACAATTGTCACGCGGTAAAGACTTCCTCGCCCTGCGGCACCCCAGTCAAGTGTGCAAGTGTTAAGATACGTCATGCGGCGGATAGTCATACACTAAGTCTAATAGGGCCTGTGGCACTTGTCATAGGTAAGCAGTTTCAATCAGCTTAGACGGAAAAGCCCCAAGTTTTTTCACGGCGAGTCCAGCGGAAGGTTAGAGTAGTTGTGACTATAGCTAATTTTCCGGCGGACTCAAGGTAGGATGTATTAACATTATATGTATTAACAGGTTATCCTTATGAGCATTGATTCCTGGAAATTTTATATTTCCAGAATTCCCGGCACCCTAGTGACTACAGGACCGGCGGGTGGTGGCTGCTGATTCCGGCAGGGGGGGGGGGTCCCCTTTATCCATCATGCCTCGGTTTGAGTTAGGCGCTACTCCTAACTGTTCACTGTTACCTATATTCACTTATAAACTCTGTTTAAAATGTGTTAAGTGTTTTAGACCGCTCTAGGCTTGTGGGTGTCAAAGCATTGTTCCGTCTGTGCCGACTTGAAAATGGCTTTGTTCACCAAGAAAGACTTGTCGTGCTTGGCAGCTTTGCAAGAAATAAAGGCCATTGTTAACACTTATGCAAAAGACCAGCCCATAAGGCTCTTCATTGTGATGACGAGGCCCTCTGGGAACAATTAATAATAAAGTCACCTCTGTCCAATTAGCCTCCCATAAATCTGTTAGGCCTAAAGTGAAATCTATAAACCTTTCCAAAGAGGTAGTGAGTAGTAGCAGTGGCACTGACAGTGAAATTACCGGGGTGGTCCCCCCACCCCCCCCCCCGACCAACCAAGAGGATGCATTCACTCTCTCCCAAATGTAAGACGAGGTCGAGGTCGAGGTCTCCCCGAAGACAGTCCCGACACTCTTCGCTGAATCTTCCCGGTCTCACAAGCGCCGGAAGGAGGACTCTCAGTCTCGTAGTGGTAGCCGGAAAGAGATCCCACAGCCACCGCCCTCTTCCCCCATCTCCGACGCGCCCGACGCTGAAGCCGGCGGCTCGGAATTGGGGACAGAAGACATGTCATGGAGTCCCAACCGGGTCGTGAACAATCTTTGTGTGTACCGCCTGATTTCACCTTTGCTATTCCTAAGTTTAATTATGTGCCATGTACTAGCCTCTCAGCCGGACCTAGACGAGTCCTGGCCGAGCACTATAAGGGTTTACCTTCAGGTTCACAACTTTTTGATAGCTCCCAAATAATCCAAGACTCACAGCCACCCACGGCGCGGGGGTGCTGGCGTCAATCGAAGCCATCTCATGACAGGGTTAGAGTAAGTCAGGAACCATTGATTGAGAGTAATATTGAAATGTTATCTTCGTCTGTCCCTAATTTGGTGTGGCCACCGGCGGATCAGGCGCCGGAGGCACAACAGGATATTTCTGAAGAGGTTGAGTTGTTGTTGTTGTTCCCCAAGCTGCCTGGCCGAACAGCCCCAAGGCCCCGAGCAAGGCCAAGGCCATAACCGTGCGCCCCCACAGAACCCTCACTGCCGACCACGATAAAGCCTGGGTGACCGAAGCCACTCCATGTCGGGGAGCTGAGGAGGGTGCGGAAACGCCCAGGAAACCAAAGCCCCACCCAGGGCCCTGTGCCCCTCAGCAATTATGAAGAGAAAGTTGAGGGGCAAAGGAAAAATTGTGGACGCTTTGGCTTCCAATCTAGGTAGACTGGGAGGTCAATCCACGGAAGAGACGCCGTCACTTGAGATCTAGAAATATAAAAGTAAAAGGAACAGTCAGAGTAAGCTATGGGTATGGCAGAGATCGCTCAGTTCTCACTCTGATAGACCAGCCCATCACCAAGAGGTTGAGTTAAGTGGGAAGCCGGAGAAAGTGCCTTTATCCTCGGCTCCACCGGGTCTAACAGGTGAGGAGTCCTGAAGCTAGCTCTCAATCTTCTAAGGGATCCCACAGTAAGTGTGTTACCTCAGATGAAATAAGCGATCTTTTACATAAAGTACTGCAACAGTATAATCTCCCTACCTCCTCTGACGCCCCTGCCAGTCTACCTGTAGTTTCCACGAGTCACTCTATGATCAGACCTCTACAACCTTCGGGTTTTCTTACACCCCAAGCCTCTGTGCCTCCCATGTCCTTGTCTCAGTCAGTAACCGCGGTTTCCGGCACCACAGTGCCAGCCACACTTACTACCACTAATGTTAGAGTAATCTCGGATATCACTCCCCCTCCCTTAGACAAGGTTCCTCAGAAGAAAGGCCCCATGCCTCTCCTCTATGGACCTGACTGTTCATGGGTTCCGGCCATGCAACTAAACCAACAATTTGCACAACCCATCATTTCGGGAGACCTTCCGGTCCCTAGAGAAATTAACAAAAACAGAAAGTTCAGGGCTAAGGACGAAGCGGGGAGATTACTGGATGTATTAATCAAAGCTATACCTAGTTCTTTTAATCCAGATTTCTTTGTTCATAAGGCTGCCCCGGCAGTTCCTGCCACCTCATCTGCACGACTCTTTGCGAACTGGTCTAAAACCGATGGCGTTAATGATGTCAAGGCTTTGAATGCTCTCACGCCGGAACTGGATACAATTCCTGTACTGGATCAGTCGCATACGCCAGTCCTGCAAATGGGGCGGATAGGGGTGGGTCCCTGGGTAGATTGGGAGTTAGAGGCTCAGGTATTTGCATCAACCATTACGTCTAAGTCCTCTCATCAGGTTCCACAGTTAACTCATAATTATTTCTCGTTACCTGTAAAGATGGCTGACGGGGTGTCGCCGGATTTGTTTGCCTTTTTAGCGGCACCCAAAGTAGCCCTCCACACTCTAGATGAACCCTTTTGCACTCCTCCGGCAGCTCACTTGGAAAGGGATTTTAAATTACGAAACAAAGCCTACCGGATGTTCTCTCAGTATTTAGTCAACCGCCAGGTTGCTGCCTCTCTTAACAGAACTGTCTCGGCCATTGCTGACCCACATGTTAGGAAGGCCACCGAATTGTCACGTAGAATTTTATTGCAAAATTCTATTCAAACCTTAGGAGACATCAGAATAGGATCATGGAAGCGGTTCGAGCCCGCCAGGATCTAAGAGTGCACCTAGTAAAAAAGTTACCGGATGACATTTGGCGCCGGGTAACTCTTTCGCCGGTACTCACTGCCTCCCTTCTTAACTCAGAAACGTAGAGTGTAGTCTTTAATATGGTCAATGGGTGGAAGCAGATTACCTCCCAAGCTAGGAGAGAACCATTTAAGAAGCCTATTCATAAGCCAAAGAGCGGAGGTAAACCTAACCAACCGCATGCTAAACCGTCCTCTAGAGATCCCCGAACTCCTCCTCAGCAGGGAAGTACTCAGCCCAAGCCCAAACAAGGTAAATATTCAGGGTATAGAGGTAAACCACACCAGAAGCCAAAGCAGGGGCAGACGTCAGCCAAAACTAGCCAGCCATCTGATACCAACCCACCTCCCCCTCCAAAAAACTAGCCACCCAAACTCTCAGTCTCCCAGTGCCGTGCTTAGGCGTGCCGGATTCAAGAGTTGCTTCTCCGAACAGGCCCAGTTTGCAAACTGGGTCGTTCCAGTTATTCCGCTCGGCCTGGCCCAAAAAGACTTGGGCCCGGAAAGTAGTAAGCAAAGGGATCACCTGGCGGTGGATCCGGCGACCTCGACTGCGTCAGGCGCTGGAATGCAACAATGTGTCACAGGAGGTGGAGGCCCTGGTCCAAGAAATGATCTCCAAGGCCGGGGTCATTGTACCAGTAAAACCAACTTGCCCAGTATTCACCTCCAGACTTTTCTTAGTGCCAAAAAGGGACAGTGTGCAAATGCGACCGGTATTGGATCTCTCACATCTGAACACGTTTATCAAGAATTCACCCTTCAGGATGCTTACAGTCAATCATATCAGGCTCACTCTTCCACCGCAAGGCTGGATGTGCTCAATAGATCTCAAAGACCCCTATTGGCATGTCCCTATAAACAAAAGGTTCCAGAAATTCCTCGCTCTGAGGGTCAGGCAGGAGACTTATGTCTTTCGAAAAATGCCTTTTGGGTTGAACCTGGCACCGAGAATTTTCACAAAATTAGTCCGGCAAGCCCTTTTGCCTTTGTTGATCCAGGGCATAAAGGTGTTTTTGGTATCTAGACGACTGGCTAGTGGTGGCAGAGTCAGAAGAGTTATGTCACATTCATGCGAACCAAGTATTAAATCATGTGCAAAACCTAGGGTTCAAGGTGAACTTGGTGAAGTCTCTCCTTGTTCCCACACAGAATATTCAGTGGATAGGGCTGGTCTGGGACACCACCAATCCAACTCTTACTCAGAGTGTGGACAATCGGGGCAGATTTCGCAGGAAACTGTTTCGTTTTCTCCACAGTCTGAATACAACCAGGAAAACGTGGGAGTCCCTCATCGGCTCTCTCAACTGGATCCAATTAACTGTGAAGTTGGGCCGGTTGAAAGTGAAGAGATTAATCTTGGAGGGCAACAAGGTTTTCCTCTCTCGCCGGAGAAGAAATTATGGCCAATTCCTCCATTAATCCACAGCTTAATATCGGTCTGGGCCAAGCCCGAGATACTATACTCTATGACAACATGGGTTTCTCCCCCACCTACGGTATGGATAGACACAGATGCTTCCGGAGCACTAGGTTGGGGGTATCAGTCAAATTTAGGCCATCAAGGGCAGGGCACTTGGACCCAAGACAATCATTTTCACATCAACAAGTAAGAGGTTTTAGTTCCTCTCTTTTTTCTCCAAGATCACAGCAGGTCTTTGCAAGATAAATCAATAGCGTTCCGTATGGACAACCTAACTGCAGTCCATTGTACTCAGAAACAAGGCTCGGTGAGGTCCCGAGAGTTGCTGAAAGTGTCAGAAACAGATCTATGCCCTGGCCGAATCGGGGGGCATTCACCTACATGCAGCATATCTCCCCGGCGTGTCGAACGTCTGGGCAGACGCTCTAACACGGAGGCGGAGCACCTTAGTAGAATGGGCTATCAAACAAACCGTCTTATACAGAATGATTGCGAGGCCTTACCGTCCACAAGTGGATCTGTTCGCATCCAAGAAGAATCACAGACTCCCTCTCTTCCTAACTCGCCAGGGAGTAACCCCGGGGGGGGGGGACCAGATGCATTATTGGAGGACTGGAACAAGTGGACTTTAATTTATTTTTTTCCTCCACCAGATTCTGTGCTAATGTGCCGGGTGATTCACAAACTAAGAGGTTACCGGGGCTTAGTCTCGATGATCGCGCCGTTATGGCCGGCTCAGGCGTGGTACCATCAGTTGCAAGAATGGTGCAGGACCCCGGTGATGCTCCCGGTCTCCGCATTCCACTTAGAGACAATTAGCAACCTTCGGACCTCGCTCAGTTTTGCCTTCTGGACATTTACAATGCAAAATGGTTAGCTCAATTTGGGGAAAGTGTCACAAATAAACTTATGAACCAATATACCATATCTACCAGGAGACAATATCAATCACATTGGAAAACGTTTACAACCTGGATTGTAGAGTCAGGGCAAACGGATGCCTCGGGAGCCTTGATTTTCAAATACCTAGATTATCTATTTGAGCAAAAACGTTTTTCAGTAGTCACATTAAAAAATCACTTATCTGCCATCAGAACTCCCTTCTTTGATCTCTGGTCTTTCAGTACCGCAGGCGGAGGAGTAAGGGTTTATGAGGGCGTGTTTCAAGCTGCGCCCTCCACCGTGTCTCATGCCCACCTGGTCACTAGACAAAGCCTTATCATTGCTTCAATCACGTAAATACAATAACTCGACGGATTTATATTCACTCTTAAAGAAGGCTGTTTTCCTGATGGCTCTTGCCACAGGGAATAGGGTGTCTGAGCTGGCGGCGATGAGCAATGAACCTAATTGCCTTAGGTTTGGGAGACTGCACAATCATGTGCAAATTGCGCGGTCTCCCACTTTCATAGCAAAAAATTCGCATTCTGATCACGTGTTTTCTGAATTTTCTGTCCCGCATTGAAACGCGGACACTCTCATCATATTTATGTCCAGTGCAGGCCTTAACTAAGTTTATGAGGGCTGTGCCTCCTCACCAATCAGGTGCTCTATGGGTGAACCAGGCAGGTAATCGTGTTACGAGAAGAAAGTTAGCTTCTCTGTTAGTAGACGTCATTAAAGAAAGTAACCCCGGCGTGGTGGGCAGGGCTCACGACATCAGGAAATGGGCAGTCTCTCTTCGGTTCTTACAAAACTTTTCGATAGAAGACATTGCTAATACTCAATTATGGGCGTCCAATCATACTTTCGTAACACGTTACCTGTCGGTCGCTCTTGATAAACCAAAGCGTACCTGTGTAGCTTTACGACAACGGGTCCAGTAGGTTATGTTCTATTGTGTAAGATTTGTTTTAAGAGAAAAAAGGGGGGAGGGGGGTGCGGAATACCCCATACCTCACTAAGTCCCCGTCCGCCGGAGAACTGTGATAAATCACGAGCTGTGATCGAACTGGTTGTAGGCTACAGTTCAACAAATTTTATTTTATGTTAATTTTAAGAAGAAATCTAGTATAGTTGCAACTATGTACGTAGTATTATCAGAATGTACAAACATATATTATACTGTACAAATATTGTTAAGGTTAGAACTAAATTCTACAGAGTTATAGTTATATTTATGGGAACACATGAGTGCCCCCAAAAGTATCATGCATAGATCTTAAGGAAAAGATCTGGTCATGAGTAAGGAGACTTTCTTGATGTCACGCACTGCTTACAATCTTTTATATTTTTTATATATTGTTTGCATACAATAAAACTTTAAAAAATTTATACAGATTATTTTGTCCCCTGAGGTTAGGATATTGTCACGAATGTCCCCCTCCAGACTTGGTATTCAGGCAATATCGTCAATGATGGAGGGGCCACTATTAAATTATAGGTTTGATTCCTGGAGGGAAGTAGAGAAAACCTATTATTTAGTAGGGCCCCGTAATCATTGACGATAAAATGACCCTCCCATCCATCCCACTTCCCATTCGTTGACTTCTAGAGTTGTATCTTGGTATATCAGTGAAGGACGAAGATGGCTGCTAGAGGGCCTGGAGTCGGGGAAGCAAAACGCAAGAAATCCATATATGGAAAGTCATATGATAACAAATATTAAGTTAATTTTTCTTTTTTATTTTTTACAGAGTTTTTTCTGTAGGGTACCCAATCATAATGACGATCCCATAAGGGAATTAAGCGTGCAATTATGATGAGTACTCCATGATACTTCCGCGGCGGTAGATTCAAAATGCTGACGCGGCATGTTGAATGGAGACTATTACTAATAGGCAATATCGTCATGATTACGGGGCCCTACTAAATATTAGGTTTTCTCTACTTCCCTCCGGGAATCAAACCTATAATCTTCTCTCCGGTGAATCACGGGAGCCTGAGATCTGAGAAAGTATATATATCGATACCCGGTGTGGACAGGAGTGTTGTATTTCCCACAAGCTGGGTAACAAGATCAACGCAAGAAGGAAGAGTAATGCACTCTCGATATTACGTTAAATATAATACGAAAATCATCGGCACACCTAGGTCTAAACCCTCGCAGTAATCACGTTACCACTACGAAGTGCAGAAAGGCACTTAAAGGAGTTTTTCAGGAGAGACATGGGAGAACGATCTTGACGCTATTTCTGGACACTGGTTCTGGCTAGAGGAACATATGACACACTTGACACGGCACACGTCGCTTAAGTCCTTATCCGCTACGGCTCTACTCGGGACAAACAAGTCCAGAATTCTCTCAGCACGGTCTTTCGTTCGTCCTTCTTCACGTCTTGCTCTCCTCTTCGCACTCACGCTGGCCCTGAAGGAAGAGACTGTTTGCCCTGCTACTCCAGGATAATCAAACGACTTTCCCGGGGTAGGAGGTAACTTAGGTTTGTCGACTCGTATACCTTCACTCGAATGCTTAACCTTGGTTTTAGACTTAGCCAAAGTTGAATAAGGGAGAGACTGTTTCCCGAGTCTGGGGTGTTCCTTACGAGAAGTTTGATGTTGGTCAGGGAGTCCCGAAGAGTCCTCACGAACAACACCTAGAACTCTTAGTTTCTCATTCCTTTCAATTTCTCGATCAGTGCTTCAAACCTGATTGATTTAATTGCAAGTGCTGGTACTTTTCAGAGTATCTTTTCCCCTTTGGATTGTATGATACAGCAATTCGTCTGTCAGTGCTCAAACCTGACAGATTTCGATCAGAGCTCAAACATGATCGAGTTGACTGCCCGCAAGGGTGTCCAAGTTGCGTACCATATTAAAACAAGCCTCACAGTTTACTTTTATCCTATCTAACCTAGGATTACTTATCCAGGATCCAAATGTTTGATTTAAGCCAGCAGGCTGATTGCTTGCCTTTTGGTTGGCCAGCATGAGTAGGTGAACATCAAACATCTTTACATTGCCTTAACCCGGGAACGGCGAGAACACTCTTAAAGAGGTTTTTGGTGGGCAAGGGCGAGAACCCTCTTAACACCCTCCGACTCATATAATGCTAGAGCGTCATATGAACCTATCTTAATATCTCTAATAAGTTATATGACACTCTAGCGTCATTTAGGCCTCAGTAAGTTAGGTAAGTTAGATCAGAATCTGTCGAATGGTGGCAACCCCAAGTTCCTCCGACTTCTAACGGTCCCTCAGTGACACTTTGACATTTGTGGGGATAATACCGTGCGGTCCGCCTCCTCATCAGTAAGTTAACTATTTCAGTCTGAGGGGGTTAAGAGGTAAGGCCTAAAAAAAACTTTTAAAAGGCCCCAGTAGCACTTAAAAAAAAAAAATTCCCTTCATACCTAATATCACTCCTCCACATCCCTTCAATTATCACCTATTTTCCCTGTTATTCCCTTATTCATTGGTATATTTTCGTATAAGCATCTCCAAACCGATCCTAGGCTGTGGTCATGTGTGTGTTACGTAAGGTAGAGACTGGGAGAGTGTGTGGGAGTAGCTCGGTACTGCTTCAACCCTCGAGAGAAGAGGGTGTGAGGCCGGCTGGCTCACAATTGATGAATGAACCGCTCACTAACAATTCGCGATTTTGACCATCCAAATGATATTCCCACTTGTTTTATTGTTGTTACAGGTTACTATCTTCATAATAAAGGAAAAATAGGCACTTATGAATAAGTAATAACAATATTTATCGTAAAATTACGATTATAGGCAGGAATGGAGCTTAATATTACCACCCAGAACTGTGGTGTTCACTACACCCTGCGCGCGCGCGCGCGCCGGGTTAATCACATATTGCTTTGTTTTGAGTGTCAGTGGGGTGTTTTGAAAGGCATTTTTTTATGCCTAACCTCTTAAGAGTCCCAGCGCCTATGCCCAGTAAAACCTCTTAACCCGGCGAGCGCGTGCAGGGTGTAGTGAACACCACACTTCTGGGCGGCAATATTAAGCTCCATCCCCGCCTATAATCGTAATTTTACGATAAATATCGTTATTACTTATTCATATGCGCCTATTTTACGTTTAATATGAAGATAGTAACATGTAACAACAATAAAACAAATGGGAATATTGTTTGGATGGTGAAAATCGCGAATTATTGCCAAGCGTTCATTCATGAGGTGAGACACAGGGGAGGCCCACACCCTCCTCTCTCAAAGCCTGGAGAGTGACCGAGGCCTGTCTCTCTCTCTCTCTTTCCCACGCATAGACACACACAAGACCACAGCCTAGGATCGGTTTGGAGATGTTTACACAAAAATATACCAATGAATAAGGGAACAACAGGGAAAATAGGTGATAATTGAAGGGGGGGAAGGAGGGGATTTTGACAGATGTGGAGTAGTGATAGGAGGTATGGAGGGGAATTATCTCACTTAATAACCATTTCACTTGTTTTAAGTGCTACTGGGGCCTTTTAAAAGTTTTGTTTAGGCCTTACCTCTTAAGTAAAATAATTCCCCTCCATACCTCCTATCACTCTTCCACACTGTCCAACTCCCCCCACCCCCAATTATCACTTATTTTTCCTCTTATTCCCCCTTTTATCGGGTAATTTTTGGCACAAATTTCCTGCCCGCTGTCTCAGGGTCACTGGAGAGGCAGTTAGAGATCCTAGCAACAGAGAGACTTCACTTGCAAGATGTCAGTGTCGATCGGGAAGTGAGAGAGGGTATACGTCGTGCCGGCTCTCCCCTCCTGATACGATCGGTCGGCAATAATACGTCTTTTTCACCCCCCAAATACTATTCCCACTTGTTTTATTGCTGTTACATGTTAATATCTTCATATTAAACATAAAATAGGCGAATATGAATAAGTAATAACGATATTTATTGTAAAAGGATGATTTTCGTCGGGAATGGACCAAAATAACTTAGCTTGACGGGAGGGTTTGAACTACCATAGCATCGCCGTATAGCCCGGGAACGGCGAAAACACTCTTAACCTCTCCGCTGCGCAGGGGGGGGGTAGTGACCACCTCTCCCTGTGCGTACCTATTTCACTGATTCCTGTCACTCAAATCGTTATCTTTCCATAAATATCATTAATACTTATCCATATGCGCCTATTTTACGTTGATTCTGATGATATTAACCTGTTACAACAATAACACAAGTGGAAACAGTGATTGGCTGGTCAAAATCGCGAAATGAATGCGAGTTACATAACTAAAGTGTGAGCCAGCTTGACCAACATCCACCTCTCAAGACGCCTGGAGCGACACTGACGTGTAGTGCCGTCTGTCTTTCTCTTGCACTCGCTTGGTAACACATATGAGCACAGCCTGCTAGCAACTCGCTATTGTTAGCACGAAAATATATCTAAGAATAAGGCAATAACAGGGAAAATAGGTGATAATTTTCGAAGGGGGGGGGGGGAAAGGGAGGAAGGAGGGGATGTGGAGGAGTGATATTTGGCATGGCCAAGGGGCAAAAAAAAAAAAAAATCAATTGATACTGGGCTGGTTTAAATGTTTTTTGTTTAGGCCTTGGAATATAAGAGTCTACCCGCAGCGCACCGGTAAAACTCTTATCAGTCTTGCGGCACTTGATGGGTTTAAGAGGTTTTGGTGGGCAAAGGCTGAGAACACTCTTAAGAGGGTAAGGCCTAAAAAAAAACTTTTAAAAGGCCCCAGTAGCACTTAAAACAACAGAAATGGTTTAAGTGAGATAATTCTCCTCCATACCTCCTATCACTCCTCCACATGTGTCAAAATCCCCACCCTCTTCCCCCACCCCTTCAATTACCGGTATCACCTATTTTTCCTCTTATTCCCTTGTTTATCGGTTTATTTTTGTGCCAACATCTCTAAGCCGGTTCTAGGGTGTGGTCATGTGACTAGCGAGTGTGTTGCGTAAGAAGAGTGTGAGAGAGTAACTCGGTCAGGCTTCAGGACCTCGAGGGAGAGGGTGTGCCTGTCTAACATTTCATGAATGACCGGTCGGCAATAATTCACGATTTTGACCATCTAAACACTATTCCCACTTGTGTTATTGTTGTTACATGTTAATATCTTCATATTAAACGTAAAATAGGCGCATATGAATAAGTAATAACGATATTTATCGTTAAAATTACTACTTTAGGTGGGAAGGAGGCCTAATATCGACGCCCAGTTACATGGTGTTCACTACATACAATTCGCGCTTTAGAGGTTTAAAGGTTAATGACTATCGTGTTTGGCTGGGTCGAGACAGCCACTGCCAGTGTGCCACCATTAGGCAACTTGGACTAAAACAATGAAGGTCCTGTCACAGCACTGCCCACCATGTGAACACTATGGCCGACTCCGTGCATGGCGCCAAAACAGCACCCACGTAGGACTAGTAAAGTCCCCTGTAGCACCCATCCACTCCCCATCAGCCTCAGCAGTGTCGCACCAAGCCAGCGCTAATAACAAGACTTCATTTATATAGCAGGGATTCCCAACCTTTTCAGCACAGCGCCCCCTTTCGGTGATGGCTGCATTCACGATTTGCCCCCCTCCCCCTCGTCTGGAGCCTAAATATCAAAGTTTTATCCGTTCCCCATGGATGCTTAATATGCTTAGGCTAGAGATAATTACAGTATATATTATAGGATAAATAACGAAACCAAAGCTTGGATTTTTTAACTTTTGTAGGCTATTCCTCTGGAAAAAAATAAAAGTATAACTATAAACAGAAAACATTCACCTTGCAGGCAAAAAATATAAGGTTAGGCCAATTATTCTTAATTTCTCTGATAAATACAAATAAGATTTAACGTGTATGCACTTTTGCAATAATTGATTTCTTAAGCTGCTGAGCACTTGGGTGCTTATGCAAATGCATAAGGTTATTATTCTTCATTTCTATGAAAAAATAAAAATAAAATAAAACCTGGATGAACTTTTGCATTAACAAATTAAGGTTTCATATTATTGCATTTAAATGGCCTGGCAGCTAGGCCATTAGAGCTAGTCCCTTCGTTTTTCTTTGCTTAGGTGGTTTTCCGGGTGGGGGTCGCAAAGCCCACCGACAGAGGTGCATGGGGGCGGTTCGTTCGTGGCCACCCCTTCGGGGATCACGGCGTCAGGCAATAAATAGATAGATAGATAGATAGCTAGTCCCTTGGGCTAGGCTAGGGCTTAATGACCCTCTGTTGAACTCTGATCACCCCACGCCCCCCCTAACAATCTCAAACGCCCCACTAGGGGGGTGCACCCCCCAGGTTGGGAACCCCTGTTATATAGCAATGGCTGTTGGTCCACAAGTCAAGCGCTGTCGCCTTGTACGACACACAGTAGGATGCGTGGGGCATATCCTTTTTTACCTCCACCATAGATGAAGGCCCCCTTACCCCCTTGGGACAAGGGGGAAATGGGAGGGTGAGGAAAATGGCGAACTTAGGAAAGAAAGAGGGTGTGTAGACCAGATTTTTGCCTTGAAATGTGTTGTGGAGAATATCTGGAGTCTAAGGGACAAGTTGTACTGTATGTCTGCCTTTTTGGACTTGAAGGCCTACAACAGAGTTGATAGAGAAGGTCTGTGGGGAAAGTATTGGGAATATTACAGAGTACCTGGCAAGTTTGCTGAAAGCGGTGAAGAGAATGTATGAGGGTGGCACAGGCGGCACTACATGTTGAAAATGAACAGAGCGAGTTCTTTGATCTGAATGTTGGGTTAAAGCAAGGGTGTGTGATGTCCCCATGGTTGTTCAATATACGAAAGAAATATAAGGAAGAACAATGGATGTTTGGTTGTACCGCTGATAAGGGCAGGAAATAAGTGGAAGTTACCTGTACTGCTGTTTGCTGATGATACAGTTCTGATGAGTGATAGTGAATGGGAGTTGCAGGGGCTGATAAATATTTTTGGAACAGTGTGTGGAAAAACAGAATCGGAAAAGTAAATGTGGGGAAGAGTAAGGTTATGGTCTTTGAAAGGGGTGCAGTCACAGAGGGTGAGGTGAAGTTGAACGGTCAGGATATGAAGAATATCAGCTCATTTAAGTATTTGGGCAGTGTGCTGAGTAAAGATGGGAGTATGGAGGAAGAAGTGCGGGAGTGGTGTGCAACAGGGGAAAAGAGTTGTAGGAACGCTGAAAGCAGTAACAAGAAAATAAGGGGGTAGCATGGAAATAAAGAAGTCCTTGCATGACGGTGTGGTATTCCAGACATTGACGTATGGGAGTGAAGCATGTACGTTGTTGGAGACAAACCAAAGAGCTAGAGGGGTGAAAATGAGTTACTTGAGAAGTGCGTGCGAAGTTACATGGAGGGATAGATAGACAAATGAGGAAGTACGAGAGCGGTTTGGTATGGTTGTAGATGTGCTGGAAAGGGTGAAGAGGAACACCTTGAGATTGTTTGGCCATGTGGAACATACGGGAAGCGAGAGAATAACTAAGAGAGTGTACGAGAGTGAGGCGGAGGGACAGAGACAGACGAGAGTGAGATGGAAGGATGGAGTTGAGAGGTATATGAGTGAAAGCGGTGTTGGTTGGGAGGAGGGGCATCGGCTGACAGGGGACAGAGGTGCATGGGCGCAGTTTATTTGTGGCCACCCTTTCGGGGATCATGGCGTCTGGTAAAAGATAGATAGATTTCCATTGTAATGTGGAATTAGAGGTGTTTGTATTACAGTATACGAATGCTATACACAAAGAGAAACAGTTGACCAATATTGCTCTAATAATAAGATAATATATTACAGTACCGTTGACAGGGGCGAATTCGTCTGATTTTCGCGTATTTCCATAGCATGTAGTCTTGTTTTTATCTGAATGTAAGATCTTAAGTATTGTATGTGTAGCTGGTACATTGGGGTATACAATCATAGCACTAAAGAAATTAAAATACATTGCATATACCCGGTACAGTATTTATTATAAATATAATAAAGGTGTCCAAATTCGGACACGATTTGGGGCAATTTCGGACACCTAGCCTGAATTCGGACATGGATTTAAAATAAATTCATAGACTAACCAGTGATCCCAGTATAGATTCGGACCTGTCAGGGGTCAATTCGGACATCTTTGAACATTTTAAAAGGGTCTTATCACACTTCCTGAAAACGTAAAGACTATAAATACTTGAACGGTGAAGACGCTGAAGGAATGTGGAGGAAGATTAGAGTCAAACTGGAGAATGCTATATCTAAATGTGTACCAGTAAGGGAATATAAGGATAAAACAAAATTGAGGAAAAGAACGAACCCAGAATTACCAATGAAAAGAAAGCTTTGGACATTGATAAGAAGAAAGAAACGATTGTGGGAAAGACTAAAATTGTTAAAAAGAACAAGGGGTCTAGTATAGAAGCTAAAGAAGTGGATTTGGAACGCAGACAAATAAACAATAAAATAAGGTGGGAGACAAGGAGGGGGGTGAAGGAGAGGGAGAGAGAGATTGCAAGAAATGTGAAGGATAATCCAAAAATATTCTGGAAGTATATTCAGGAAAAGTTAACAGAAGAGTCGGTATCCCAGAACTGATAGGAGACTTGGATGATAGGAATAGAGCAGAAACTGATAAGGAGAAAGCAGAGGTGCTGGGGAAATACTTTGGGGAGGTACTAACAGTGGAGTCGGATGATGCAGTGCCTACTATTCCCATCAAACAGGCACCAGCACTAAAACTAATAGAGTTTTCCCATGCTAGAATAAGGAGGGCTATAGAAAAAATGAACAGAAGTAAGTCCCCGGGACCGGATGGGATACATCCAAGAATCATAAAGGAAGGAGGTGAGATGTTAGTAGAGCCATTAACATTTTTATTTGAGGTATCTTTTAATACAGGACAAATCCCGACGGACTGGAGAGAGGCGAACATAACAGCTATATTTAAGAAGGGAAAGAGAAATGACCCAGGAAATTATAGACCAGTCAGTTTGACAAATGTTGTGTGTAAACTATTGGAAACGGTAATTAGAGAAGGAATAATGGAGCATATGAAATCAAACCAACTTTTCAGTGGGAGACAGTTCGGATTCTTGCCGGGGAGGTCGACGGTACTACAGCTAATTAAGGTGGCAGATGATTGGATGCAAATTCTGGAGGATGGTGATGTTATAGACGTGGTATATTGCGATTTTATGAAGGCCTTCGATAAGGTCCCACATACAAGGTTAATCGAGAAAGTTAGAAGCTATAGTATAGGGGAGAAATGTGTGGAATGGATAGAAGCCTTCCTGAAAGATCGGAGACAGAGGGTACTGGTGAGTGGAATAGGCTCTGGGTGGAGGGAAATTACAAGTGGGGTACCTCAGGGGTCTGTGTTGGGAACACTACTCTTCGTTATATTTATCAACGACTTACCTGAAGTTATAACTAATGGAAGCGAGATATATATACCTGTATGCGGATGACACTAAGCTGTATAGAAGAGTGAGGAGTAAGGAAGATGTAGGTTTGCTTCAAGGAGATGTGGAGGGCATGAAGGGATGGTCTGAACATTGGTTAATGCCTTTTCATCCAAAAAAAATGCAAGTACTGTACATGCGGATTGGGACAAGCAAGATAGACAAGGTAGGATACAGTGTATGAAGCGATGGAGGAAGTGAATGCAGAAAAGGATATAGGAGTAGTGATAGACAATAAGTTAAATTTCTCAGAACATTTAGCAGAAAAGATAAACAAAGCCAATAGAATTGTAGGGCTGATAAGGAGGACATTTGTGTCACTTGAAGAAATCTTCAGGAATCTATACAGTGCTGGTTAGGCCGCACCTGGAATATGCGAACCAGGCGTGGGCTCCATATATGGTAAAGGATATAGAAGCAGTGGAGAAAGTGCAGAGAAGAGCTAGCAAGCTAGTACCAACATTGAAGAACGCGGGCTATGAGCAGAGGTTGAGGACACTGGGACTTCCGACACTGGCATATAGGAGAAAGAGAGGGGATATGATAGAGACTTTTAAGTTAGTGTCAGGAAAGTATGATGAGGTTGTGTGTGAAGGTATCTTCTTGATGCGGGAGGGAACAAGAACGAGAGGACACTCTTAAGAAAATTTACAAAGAAAGAAATAGGCTTGAAAAGGCAAAGAACTCATTTTGTGATAGAGTGGTAAATGAGTGGAACGCACTGCCCCAGTATGTAGTCGATTCCGAATCAATAAGGAAGTTTGAAAGTAATCTTGATAAAGCATGGGGAAGACAAGATTTGAAGTTTGATTATAAAGCAAAAATACAGAATAGTAAAAATGTTGCGTCTGCTGCTGCCGCCGCCGCCAACACCGTGAGCGACCGCAGTAGTGCGGGTGCTGGCGCTGAGCTGGATACACAGGCCTAGTTTGCCTTTTTCCAGAGGATCTACTGTAAGAAACTGTAAATAACTTAGACATACCACGTGTAATGACAACTATAAACCTAATTACACTCAATATCTGAATCTGACAGGTTATAGCTAAAGTTAGATTAAATAATATAATTTTTTTAATTAATTTTCATCCTGTCCGAATTCACCCCATTTTTACAGAAGTTTAAAAAATAAATAATTTAATACCCAATTACGGGAATAATATGCAAGATAATGCCAATTAATTATTTTGTACTTTCACACTAATGTAATTACGAAAGTACATCTTGGCTCCGTAGACTTTCCTGCATCTACTCATCAACAATTCAACATGTCTGCCAAAGAAAGTTTGCCAATGTTACGATTTTTATTTTTTATTTTTTTCGGTTTTTAATTTGTAATCGGTACATATTACATTATACATTAAAACAATTTAAGCAAGAAAGTTAGATAAAAGCATTTCGAACAATTGAGTGAAAACAGATTTCTAATACGTTTATTCGTTATCTATTTATTTATTTAACCCTCCAGCCCCGGCTATGTATTATGTATATATTCCTCGAAACCCGGGTGTTTTGGCCGAAAAACGTCTAGGCTAGGCTACCATATATTCGTTAATCAGACTGCTTCCCGCATTCCCGCGCATCCCCAAGCGTAGCTGTGTTATTTACCTGTAGAATGGCATTAAGTAGAGCTCTCTAAGTCAACTGGTTGAGTTGTGATGATGATTTCATTGGAGATAACTTTATGGCCAAAACAGCCACTTTACACTACTTTTCGATACTTAACAACAACATACAGGCACACACGAACAAGCGACGCTCTCCTTCTTGTGGCCGGAGATGCGGGGCGTCGGTCCAGCCGGCTGTTGTTTACATGCGTCGGACCGACGCCTCGCACACGAAGCTCACAGGCTTTCAACCACTGGGCGTTCAAGAGCCCTTCCGGGTACCTGTTATATGCTTTTTTATGGGCGTTCAAGAGCCCTTCCGTGGTGAGAGGGTTAATTAACTTTTAATTGACGTAAAGTCCGAATTCGCCCCAGTTGACGTTACTGTAATACTGTAATATAAAAAAGTTGTTTTCAATTGTCATAAGAAGGGATGGAGTGAATACATGAGTTCAGTATTCAAATACGAATACAAATAATTTAGATTTCTACGAATACGAATGTGAATACGAAAACAAGGAAATATTGTCTTGTCAAATACGAATGCAAATACTTTATGAAAGTATTCATGAATGCATTCATGAATACAGACGAATGAGGAAGTAAGAAGGTGTGGTGTGGAGGTAGATGTACTGGAAAGTGTGAAAAGGAACACCTTGAGATGGTTCGGCCGTATGGAACGTATGGGAAGCGAGAGAATGACAAAGAGGGTGTACGAGAGCGAGGTGGAAGGACAGAGAAGAGGAGGTAAACCGACAGGGAGGTGGAAGGATGGAGTGAAGAAGTACCGGTATATGGATGAAGGCGGTGCTGGTTGGGAGGAGGGGCGTCGACTGACTGGGGACAGAGGTGCATGGGGGCGTTTCGTTTGTAGTCACTCCTTCGGGGATCACAGCGTCAGGCAATAGATACCGTAAATAGATAGATTCATGAATACTTTTCATAATGTGCCAGAATTAATGTCCGTGACTGTACACTAGAATATTATCCCTTTTCCTAGGAGTCTGAATATATAAGAAAAACAAAGCGACTATTTCTATGAATGTAGAATATCGTAAACACTGTATATAAACGCTGGTAACTCGCAAGGACAATATAGCATAGTTGTAGTGTACATCATACGTTTTCTCTTACACTGCTTTCACCATTGCAGTTTTCTATGACCCCCCCCTCTCTCTCTCTCTCTCTCTCTCTCTCTCTCTCTCTCTCTCTCTCTCTCTCTCTCTCTCTCTCTCTCTCTCTCTCTCTCTCTCCTCTCTCTCTCTCTCTCTCCTCTCTCTCTCTCTCCTCTCTCTCTCACTCTCTCTCTCTCTCTCTCTCTCTCGCTCTCTCTCTCTCTCCTCTCTCTCACTCTCTCTCTCTCTCTCTCTCTCTCTCTCTCTCTCTCTCTCTCTCTCTCTCTCTCTCTCTCTCTCTCTCTCTCTCTCTCTCTCTCTCTCTCTCTCTCTCTCTCTCTCTCTCTCTTCTCTCTCTCTCTCTCTCTCTCCTCTCTCTCTCTCTCTCTCTCTCTCTCTCTCTCTCTCTCTCTCTCTCTCTCTCTGTGTATTCGCCAGATGATTCTACGAATACAAATAATTTGTCCAAATATTCGAATACGAATGCAAATAGTTTTACTTTTATTTGTAAGAATTCAAGTACGAATATGAATACCCTGAATTACTTTATTCTAATGCAATCAAATACGAATACTCCATACCTGGTCATAAGTGCCACTTCTCTACATCAGCAGATTCAATTGGCCACTTGCGAGTTTCGTTCTATATGGAAGCTGGAGCTGTAGACATTGATATTTAGTAGAATTACCTGCTAAAATACGGTTGTAATAGGCTACTGTACATTTATAAATACATAAAACCCAATTTTACATATTCTTTAGCCATCAGAAACCTACATTATTATTGCATTTCTATTTACTATCAATGTCTACAGCTCCAACTTCCTTATAGTCTGAAACTCGCAAGTGGTCAATTTGACCACTTGCGAGTTTCAGACTATAAGGAAGTTCAAAGTGTAGTCATTGATATTTGACAGAATTAATGGGTTGATGATGAAGGGAAATAATGTTAAGATTGAATCAATGTATTTATGTGTGTACTATAGTCTATTCGCTGTAAGTAGGCGAGATATCATGACCTCTATCTTCTGTAGCTCAAAAAGGGCTAGAGCAAATGAGCTGTCAATTTCCACACCTATTCCCTAGACAAGTCATCCCATTTGGTAGAAAAATCAGCTCGATTACTCTATTCGTTTTTGAGTTATGTGAGGTTATAAGTTACGATTTCTGCCCAAACTAGAATGAACAAACTACTGTATAGTCATATATTTGCTCGTATTTTGGCAAAAAATTTCTGTCTAAAGCTTCAAGTTCCTTATAGCCAGAAACTGGCAAGTGGTCAATTGCACAGTATTATAGGCTCTTGAAGATAATTTGTTTTATGTTGTGTCATCAATTACTCAATCATGATTATTTTCATAAGCTTTGTAGAGATATGAGAGAACCTACGCCAAAAGATGAGCATCAAAACTTGGCTTAAACAGGATGGTTGCTTTTTCTGGTCCCCCTTCTTCCTCATGTTTAGCCCCATTAGTTTTCATCTTTTAAGACGTTTGACACATTAGTTTGACGATTTCAAAACCTTTCGATTTCTTTATCAATATTATGACTTTTCTTGTCATTTAAGATATTTTCCTGGTAAGCGATAGCGAGCCTGTAATAAAGGAGGGACCGGCCTTCTGCTGGGACATTTTTCTACCAAAAAATTTACAAATATATCTAGAAGGAGGATCTTGGGGATGTTGTACCGGGTATTTTAAGTTGATGGAATTCTAGGGAGGAAATTAAAACATAGAAAATAAATGAAAAAATCGACCAAAAAGTAGACCCTTCCCCCTTAACCCCTTCTGTACCGTCTACGTCTTTATAATTATATTTTAGCTGTATATAGACGATTTTATTCAGTATAAATAGGGCCTCTAGCAATTAACAGGCTATGAACTATCTCACTTAACTCTTATTACTACCACAGAGCCTTCTTAAACTGCACACAATCTTCTAAATATAGCTAGAACAAAGTACAAAAGACGTCGCCGGTAGAGAAGGAGTTAAAGGTATGTACAGTAATAGTTTGTTATTATTTCAGGAACCCCCGGGGATCTGTGCACTCAAAATGATGAGTGTGACAACAGGTTTGGCGCGGAGGTGTGTCACAGGGACGGCTACTGCACCTGTGTTTGGCCGGAGATTGTTACATACACAGTACATAATCTGAGGGCAACCTGTGACGACATCAAGTATAGTAAGTGTTAAGCCGGTGTCACACGGGCCTTTTTTCGAGCAATTTTTACGGGCAATTATGGTCAGGAAGCTTTAAAAATGACACTTTATCAGAATTCAGCCGCCTAACATAATCTATCTTCAGTCTAGTTACCGATACCAGTGCAAAAATGTCCCGAAATAATACGAGAAAAAACTTGCTCATGGAAAATTGACGGAAAAAGCGCTCGTGTGACAGCGGCTTTAGCCCATGGACTGCTAATAAATGGACAAAATAAAACAGGGTGTCAAACTGGAGCAATTTTGTTTGAAGACTTGAATGATTATGAGATGGAATACAAGAAAATTAACATGAAATAGGGTTGTTTTGGCCATTCTATCACTTCCAAAGACATATTTTGAACTACATACCACAATATTATCTTGACGGAATACAAGAAAATTAACATGAAATAGCGTTGTTTTGGCCATTTTATCACTTCCAAAGACATATTTTTAACTATATACCACAATATTGTCTTGCCATATCCAATAATAAAGACAAAAATTAAGGGACTTGCTATTCGTTTGACACCCTGAAATAAAAGTTGAGGGAGGGAGGTGGGTGGGGTATAAAGGCGGGGAGGAGTGGAGGATGTGGTATACAGTACAGTAGTATAGGGAGATATATGTAGCCTACTACTAATTTCTATGTGTCATCCAATTTTGAGACATTTCCCGGCAGTGGCACGGTATTTCTTACAATTTCTTACAGTAGATCCTCTGGAAAAAGGCAAACTAGGCCTGTGTATCCAGCTCAGTGCCAGTACTTGCACTACTACGGTCGTTCACTGTGTTGGCGGCGGCAGCAGCAGCATACGCAACATTTTTACTATTCTGTATCTTTGCTTTATAATCAAACTTCAAATCTTGTCTTCCCCATGCTTTATCAAGATTACTTTCAAACTTCCTTATTGATTCGGAATCGACTACATACTGGGGCAGCGCGTTCCACTCATTTACCACTCTATCACAAAATGAGTTCTTTGCCTTTTCAAGCCTATTTCTTTCTTTGTAAATTTTCTTAGAGTGTCCTCTCGTTCTTGTTCCCTCCCGCATCAAGAAGATACCTTCACACATCCTCATCATACTTTCCTGACACTATCTTAAAAGTTTCTATCATATCCCCTCTCTTTCTCCTATATGCCAGTGTCGGAAGTCCCAGTGTCCTCAACCTCTGTTCATAGCCCGCGTTCTTCAACGTTGGTACTAGCTTGCTAGCTCTCCTCTGCACTTTCTCCACTGCTTCTATATCCTTTACCATATATGGAGCCCACACCTGGTTCGCATATTCCAGGTGCGGCCTAACCAGCGCTGTATAGAGATTCCTGAATATTTCTTCGTCAAGTGACACAAATGTCCTCCTTATCAGCCCTACAATTCTATTGGCTTTGTTTATCTTTTCCGCTAAATGTTCTGAGAAATTTAACTTATTGTCTATCACTACTCCTATATCCTTTTCTGCATTCACTTCCTCCATCGCTTCATACATACTGTATCCTACCTTGTCTATCTTGCTAGTCCCAATCCGCATGTACAGCACTTGCATTTTTTTGGATGAAAAGGCATTAACCAATGTTCAGACCATCCCTTCATGCCCTCCACATCTCCTTGAAGCAAACCCACATATTCCTTACCAGTACTCCTCACTCTTCTATACAGCTTAGTGTCATCCGCATACAGGTATATCTATCTTCCATTGGTTATAACTTCAGGTAAGTTGCTGATAAATAATAAAAGAATCTAGTTTCCTTTAATGCACAGAAAACCAAGTACATTCAATTTTCTAACCGACAGAATCTCACTGACTCCCATATATTTTTTAATGATGTAAATATTCCCACTTCCCCTAGTATTGACATTCTCGGTGTAACATTAACTACTAACTTGAGCTGGACACATTATGTTAGAGGCATTGCTAAGAATGCCTCTAAAAAACTGGGACTCCTGTACAGAGTTCGAGAATTCTTCACTGACGAGCAGTTGGCCGTAATATATAAAAGTCGTGCGTTCTCAGATGGATTACTGTTCACCTCTGTGGGGTGGAAGTGGAGTGGTTGCATTGAGGCAGTTGGACAAAATTCAGAATAAAGCTATTAGATTAAGCAATAACCCTGCAATCACACAGGACCTTCCTACATTATCCATACGAAGAAACGTTGCATCCCTTGCATTATTCTACAGATATTTTCACAGCAATTGTTCCGAGGAACTTGCTTCAATTGTGCCGCCTCTCCACATCTTTCCCCGTAGAACTAGGGCAGCTGAGAGCGCCCATGAATTTACACTTTCTCCTCCACAATGCAGAACTTCTGCTTATCAGAATTCATTTATCCCCAGAGCTACTACTCTTTGGAATTCACTTCCCTCGAATTGCTTTCCACAAACTTACAATCTACAAATTATGTTTAAATCCAGTTGTTACAAACATTTTATGAGTGGAGGATGCCTTTAGGCACATGGACCTTTTTGTTTTATCTGTGTTTTTCCTTCCTCCGTTCATTGTCTCTTAAAAAAAAATAAATAAATATATATATATATAACGAACAGTATGTGTTGGGATCACCCCAACACAGATCCCTGAAGTACCCCACTTGTAATTTCCCTCCACCCCGAGCCTATTCCATTCACCAGTACCCTCTGTCTCCGATGTTTCAGGAAGGCTTCTATCCATTTCACACATTTCTCCCCTATACTATAGCTTCTAACTTTCTCGATTAACCTTTTATGTGGGACCTTATCGAAGGCCTTCATAAAATCGCAATATACCACGTCTATTACATCACCATCCTCCAGAGTTTGCATCCAATCATCTACCACCTTAATTAGCTGTAGTACCGTCGACCTCCCCGGCAAGAATCCGAACTGTCTCCCACTGAAAAGTTGGTTTGATTTCATATGCTCCATTATTCCTTCTCTAATTACCGTTTCCATTAGTTTACACACAACACTTGTCAAACTGACTGGTCTATAATTTCCTGGGTCATTTCTCTTTCCCTTCTTAAATATAGCTGTTATGTTCGCCTCTCTCCAGTTCGTCGGGATTTGTCCTGTATTAAAAGATACCTCAAATAACATTTTTAATGGCTCTACTAACATCTCACCTCCTTCCTTTATGATTCTAGGATGTATCCCATCCGGTCCCGGGGACTTACTTCTGTTTATTTTTTCTATAGCCCTCCTTATTCTAGCATGGGAAAACTCTATTAGTTCTAGTGCTGGTGCCTGTTTGATGGGAATAGTAGGCACTGCATCAACCGACTCCACTGTTAGTACCTCCCCAAAGTATTTCCCCAGCACCTCTGCTTTCTCCTTATCAGTTTCTGCTCTATTCCCATCATCCAAGTCTCCTATCAGTTCTGGGATACCTACTCTTCTTGTTAACTTTTCCTGAATATACTTCCAGAATATTTTTGGATTATCCTTCACATTTCTAGCAATCTCTCTCTCCCTCTTCTTCACCCCCTCCTTGTCTCCCACCTTATTTTATTGTTTATTTGTCTGCGTTCCAGATTTGAAGGATTCCTTTTACACATGTTTAACTACCATGCCTTCCGTGAGGCCTATTACACTTCCTGGGTTAACCATTTTACTCTAACGACCATAGTTTGTAATTAATTTTAGCTACCTCGCTATATTGTTATTCAGCTTAGAAGGAAAGGGGGGCGAGGGAGACAAAAATAATAACAATTTGCAAGAAAAAATATATACTGTACTATC
Organism: Paralithodes platypus; assembly: GCA_032716605.1. Classification (NCBI taxonomy): domain Eukaryota; kingdom Metazoa; phylum Arthropoda; class Malacostraca; order Decapoda; family Lithodidae; genus Paralithodes; species Paralithodes platypus. Next base: position 10,884,356 of record CM064544.1, on the reverse strand, counting down.
TATCTATCTATCCATATGCTCAGGCCCAATCCCCATTTTGGGGGTAGCCAACTCAAGACAGAGCAAGAACAGGGAAAACACAAAAACAACATAAAACAACAAATAAACACAGATAAAAAGCACAAACTCACACACATCCAGGTCACCCAGGAGAAGACCCAGAGACCAGGGTCACCAAGGTCGCTCCAGCACTCCCCCGGCCCCCGACCACCCGGAGAGGTTCCGATCTCAGCAGGCAGACATGCAGCGGAGCCAAAGCCACAAGCCCTCCCACCACACTTCCAGGCGCACCCTTCATATTAATCGTCTCCCCGGGCCAGGCGCCTGATGGACTATTATCTAGTCCAACTTGCGCCCGACCCCTTACTCCAAATGACCACGTGTTCACTCAACTATTCACAAGCATTCTCCATTCACTCCTGTCCACCACCACTTCCCCTGCCTGATCTATCATCATTCCTCTATCATCCAAAGCCTTTCTTACACAGTCTCTCCATCTCAATGGGGGTCTTCCTGCCCTTCTATCTCCCCTTGTACTTTTTTTTTTCTATGTGATTGAGGGAGGCAAAAGGCATTACTGCCTATAGCGAGTGCCTCCCCCATAGTTGAAAGAGTGACAGGGCCAAAATCAAGGGATGTTCGAGCCAAAATGCCTGGACACACGGAGTTTGAAGCAATTTAAGTCATAGGAAGAGGGAAAGACTGATTCTGGGAGAGAGTTCTAGAGCTCAGCTGTTGAGTAGAAGAAAGTTTGAGAGTAACATTCCACTCTTGGGTTGGAGAGTTCCACAGAGTAGGGGTGGGAAGAAAATAGAAAATTTTGGAATAAAGTCAATAAATGTATAAGAGAAAGGCAAGAGTGTACACAAGTAATATTAGTAGGCGACATGAATGGTAGAGTTGGAAACGAGGAGATAGAAGGTATAGTGGGTAAATGGGGTGTGGAGGGTAGGTGTCGGGAATTTAGATAAAGAGGTTAAATTGTATATCACTGGTACATGAAATAACCCAACAAATAGTTATAATATAATTACCAACGACATAATCGTCGATGGGTGTAATCCAGTCCCCCACACACGGCTAGTTCAATTGCATGACATGTAGGAATGTTCACATAATACAATATCGATACAATGAACTTAGCTTAGAGGACTGGTGATGTAGGACTGTTGTTATTATTGTTAGTAGTTGTAGCACATGGTGAACTGTGGGTTGAGTCAGAGCCGGGGGAGGAGATGTTGTCTGTATGGTGTTGATTGAGAGACTAAAGGGCCGGCGTCCGATCGCTTCGCGAAATTACATATGGCTGCCGGCTCATAATAATTATAACCCATAACTTGGTTTCATAATACATCTAGAGCTGATGTAGATATTTATAAATTACAGTTAATATTTAACCTAACTTATGAATAAACTACAATACACAAAGAACCAGCCGGAATCGTACAAGCGATACGATACCGCCAAATTCAAATGTCCTATTGGACCAAAACCTGTCGGGATCATTACCCTATTCCCGACATATTGCCCGCCATCAAAAATGATATACAGGAGCTATATACAGAGAACAAAAAAAGGACATCGAAGTCAAAGATCATCTTGTTTGATCTTTGATCTCCAAAGACCCACGGAACTCATAGCCGCCCTCCTTTTGGGACGAGCGCCACCTGAAGCCTGAGGAAGATCATCCTTCTCATCATCAGCTGCCCCACCTTGAGGAGCACTGTCACCAGCACTCTCCCGCGGAGGGGTATCAGTAGAGACGCCAGGATCATCCGGCAGTTCTACATCCTGCTCCAAGGGATATAACCTTACGACTGGGCGAGTAGTAACCCCAGTCGAAGTTCGTATTCTAGCAACCCTTATAAGACCATCAATGCCCTGGAACAAATCGATAATCCTCCCAAGCTTCCAAAATAACCTAGGACGCTCATCATGAATCAGGACGATATCCCCGATACGAGGCCATCGTTAATTCGTCCCTTTGATCTTATGAGAGTGACGCTCACGAAGAGACAGCAAATATTCTTGGGTCCACCGTTTCCATAGATCGTCGGACACCTTGTTTACATACTGGAAGCGACGACGTTTGGCGTCAGCATTGCCGAACGTAGGGTCTTGCAGATCTTCGTCATTTACGGACGATCTAGGAAAGGTATTAAGGGTTCGTCCACGTGTTAGCATAGAAGGCGAAATGGGTAAGAGGTCATCAACATCTGCCGAGGTATAGGTCAAGGGCCTGTCGTTGACTGACATCTCAATTTCTATTAAGATGGTTTGCAACTCCCGTCTGGTCACCAGTGCCCTTCCTAATACCTTCTTCATGGCAGATTTGACGATACCGATAGTTCTCTCCCAAATTGCCCCGAACCATGGTGCACGTGCTGGTATAAATCTCCACTGACAACCCTTTCCAGTGAGGGTAGCCACAACCTGCGGGTCATCCATTAAACTCTGGAGATATTTAGAGGCCCCGACAAAACAAGTCGCATTATCGCTCATAATAATTTGAGGGAAACCATTGCGGCCTGCAAAGCGTCTTAGAGTATGCAAAAACCCCTCACTGGATAGGTCGTCAATCAATTCAATATGAATCGCTCTGGTTACCGCACATGTGAATAGAACGGCATATACTTTTATGATAGTACCGGGCGATTCCCTAACATGAATCGCTCCGGTGTAGTCCACCCCGGTTACCTGAAATGGTTCAGTCCTTTGTACCCTGAACTCAGGTAAGGGAGGTAGATCAACTGGGGAGTAAGGCTTACCCTGTAATCTTTTACAGATCGTACAGCTATTGTGGATCCCTTTAATTGCTTGTCGCATCTTAGGGATACACCAACGTTGTCGCATATACGCCAGAACATAATTTACGCCAAAATGTAGGCAGGTCCTATGGCATTGGCGAATCAACAGTTTGGTAATCAAATGAGAGGAGCTAAGGAGGACAGGATATTTCGCAGAATCAATAATGTCCGCCTTTTGTATCCTGCCTCTACACTTAATTATGCCTCCTTCCATATATAATCCTAGCTGCCTCATGAAGTTTGAGGGTTTGGCCTTTGACTCCTTGCTCAGGATTTGATGTTCAGTAGGATAAGATTCCCTTTGTACTAAACATATTAGTTTTGCTTCTGCTGATCTAAATTCATGGAGTCTGATATGCTTCGAATCTTCACTAAGGAAAGACCCGTGAGCCCGACTTCTCATGTTGTTAATGAAACGGTATATCCATGCAAATACCCGTATTACTTGATCATAGCTGCCGTAACGTTCCCACTCTACCAACTTGTTATCCTGATGTGTAGTACTCACATTCGAACTACTTAACACATCATCTTGGGGCCGACTTGAAGGATCAGATATGTATTCCCTGAAATCCTGAGGCCATTCAGTTGGAGATGTAAGCCATGGAGGTCCATGCCACCAAATAGAGGAAGACATAAACTGCTGTGCCGAGATCCCCCGTGAAATTATGTCACTGGGGTTATCCCTGGTGCTCACATAGCGAAATGTAGCTGTAGGAACTAAGTCATGAATCTCATCAGTGCGATTAGAAACATAAACAGGTAACACTTTCTGGCTGTGTACCCATGAAAGCGCTATTTGACTGTCGCTCCAGACATAGACGTTATCAATCTGTAGTATGTCTGCATAAGCATCCAGTGTAAACTTTATTAGACGAGCAGACAGAAGCAATGCAGTAAGTTCTAAGTTAGGAACTGTAATCTTCTTTATAGGGGCTACTTTGGCCTTCGCTATAGCCAGCGTCGCTACACTACCATTGCATATGTATATGGCAGTACCGTACGCACTATTACTAGCATCAGAAAAGGCATGTAGATCCACCTGTTGACCACTAATAACCTGACGATTAAGTTGGACCTTGCAACATGTGGAAAGGTCCGACCGAATCAACCGCCAAGTATCTTGTAACTCAATCGGGAGGGGCGTATCCCAATCTAGTTTTAGCCGCCACAGTTGCTGTAAAAACATACGAGCACGGATTGTTACGGGCAGCAAAAAACCTAGGGGATCAAACAACCTCGCTGACAAGCTTAAGCAGTTCCGCTTGGTCATAAGCTCACTGCCGCATGGGGTGTGACAGAAGGATATACAACCTGTGGTAGTGTCCCATTTGTGGCCTAAAAACTTCACCTCACTATTCTCAGTAGCTACACCGTCAGAAGCAAATTGACCTTTCAAAAGATCACTATTAGTGGCCCATTCTCTTAAGTATAAATGAGCCTTGGCAAATATATCGCGGATCTCCCAGCATCTCTTGAGCAATAAATCTTCATTGTCTCCGGTGCCTTGAAGATTGTCCACATAGATCCCCTGCCTGATCTCATTCTTGAAGTCAGGATCTAGTCCAGCCTCCTCAAGATGACGCAAGATAGTAGCGTTGAGAAGGAACTGGGAACAGGTCGCCCCGAATAAGACGACTCTGAACCTGTAGACCAGATACTCCGAATCTAGATCCATTGGGTCCCGTGGCCATAAAAATCTTGTTGAGTCCCTGTCTTCACGATGGAGTTGAAGCATCAGGAAGGCCTTCTCAATATCGGCGACCCATGCAAACTTATGACATCTGAAGCGCAACATAATTTGCGCTAGATCAGAGACCAGGGACGGACCCGTGTACAGACAATCATTCAGGCTATAGGAGCGATCACTGGATTTAGCAGAGCAGTCATACACAATACGAACAGGAGTGGTGGAACTGTCCTTTTTAATACCATGGTGAGCAAGGTAATGGATGTTATCCCCATATTCACTGAGACCTACTCGCTCCACAAATCCACGTTGTACCTGCTCGGCTAAAACTGCCGCATAAGTCTCGCAATAACTTGGATCCTTGACAAACTGCTTCTGAAGGCCACGTAACCTACCAAGTGCTAGATGGAAGTTAGTAGGTAATTTACTCTTGTTATCATTCCAAGGGAGCCTTACCACATACTGACCTCTGCCAGAGTCATACGTTACAGTCTCTTCATACGAGCTTAACGCTAGCTTGGACTCACGATCAAGTTCATGTGGGTCAATTCCAATATTGAACAAGTCCCATAGCTTATCTATATCAGTACATGTATTATCAGGCACATTTGGCCTAATATATTTATCTATGGGGCTTACTGCTACCTTGAGGACCGTAACCACCTCCACCTGTGTGTCTTGAGAGGAAGTGGCATAGGATCCAGAAATGGCATACCCTTGGATCGTGGGGAGCATTATTAGCTTATCTACCCGCCGATATCCAGGGTGAACCAGGTCGTAGTAATAATCAGCTCCGACCAGTAGCATAATACCATTGTTAGCAGAGAGTTGACCATCAGCCAGTTTATATCCCTTGCTTCTGAGATATTTCAAATGTGGTTGAATCTCTGATGCTATATAGAAACTGGGTAGTGTGTCGACCACAACAGCCTTGATGGGACATACCTTTTTTCTATAAACATAGGAAATCTCCACTATATCATAGTCACTGGTATCTATTTCACCAGTGAAACCATGGAGACGCAAATTCTCTTGACCCTTGCTGGTACACTTGAGCTGGGGTAATGATGACCGCAGAACGAATGACCTCTGTGAGCACTGGTCAAGTAAGGTGCGCGTCATTATAGTATTATTATTACTCCCCACTACTGGCAGCATCATAGTAGGAAGCAATTGACATTCTCGAGAAGCAATGGACATGGCAGATACTTTATCACCCTCGCTCTTACTTTTCTCATGTGACTCTTTGGGGGTTCTCCCCTTTTCTTTGCCGTCGTGCCGATCAGACTGGGTGCAAAGGGAAATCCAATGTTTCCCCTTGCAATACTTACAAGGTTTGATGTAGGAATTGGTGCAAGTACTGTTGAAGTGGTCTCTTGCCAGACAGCTGGTACATCACTTAAGCGATTTAGCCTTGCTAATCTTCTGTGTAGCCTTAGGATACTTAGGACACTGATACCACAGATGACCGTGGACACTGCACAACTTACAACCTAATGATATTGGCCTTTTCTGTTTAGGAGAAGTCTGTACCGGGAAAGCTGCAGTAGATGGCGACATCTCCACTTGTCGGTAGTGTCCAGTACTCTCCATATTGAAGACTTCAGTCTGGTACACCTGCACCAACGCTTCCAAGTTTAGTGGAGAGTCGCTTAGTTGTCGTCTTAAGATTTCCCTTAGGGGAGAGGGTATTTTATTCAAGATATTCACACTAAATATCTCCTCCTTGGTGACGGCCATTGTCTCCATAGATCGGAGGAGGCTCTCAAAGGAGGCATAGTACTCCTTTAGGGCCGTCACATCATAGGATGGAGGATCTAGCGTGAAGAACTTAGTAATTAACGCGGTCTTGATGACTTCCACTCTCCCGTAAGTTCTCTTCAGCAACTCCACTGCAGACTCGTAGCTGGTAGCTTCTAGCTTGTACCCATCGACTAACTTCAATGCCTCCCCTTTCAATTGACCACGGAGATAGGTGAACCTTTGGATGGATGTGAGTGTTTTATTATGATGGACGGAACACTCAAAAATATCCCAAAATCCAGTCCAGGTAGCCGAATCCCCGGAAAAGGTAGGCAAAGTAAGCTTCGGCAGGTTAAAACCAGTCGCCTTTGGTGTACCGGTATCCTTAACAGAGGTTGATTCTTGGGTGGAAGATAGTCTGGCTAAGGCTGTATTAACATCCTCAAAGTACTCAAGATCTGCCGACATTTCTTCTTCCACATCGTCAGTAACTGTCAATAAACCATATACCTGCTGAGCATAACTATCATAAGTAGCTAGCGATTTAGTAACAGTAGCGAATTTACCCTTTATTTGATCAGCCGTGGCACTTATTAAAAATTCATCAAGATCTCTTAAACATCTATTTAAACTTCCCTTCATCCCTCCCTTAAGAATCTTAAGTTTCTTTAAATCTGTCATCGTTAAGGTCTAATTTTAAGCAACTTAAACTACAATGAGGTCAGACTACAAACCGTTAATCGCTTAGGAATCAACAGCGGCAAACCCCCATTACTTAAGAAATTTACTCAAAAAGAATTACATAATACTTACATCCCCCTTAATATAAACTATCGAAAGGAAATTATCTAACTAGACAAAAGAATTAAATACTAAATCCATTAAAAGAAAGGGTATGGTGAAGCACTAATTATTGTAAGCCCTTTATAGGTAAGCCCAGTTGGTTAAGCGACAATCATGAGGTCTGACTATTAACTGTCAATCGCTTAGGAATTAACAAAGACCGACACTCATGACCGCCACTGTAAGCAACTAGGCCTAGGCTATTATGAAATTGAAATATAAAAGGTCACATGAGAACCCTCCCCACCAGCAAAATTAATAATGAGTCCCACAATGACAAAACACAACACCACAGGCACACCACCAAAGCGAAATGAACAGCAACCGCAGACACCTGCAGGCCTAGACTGCTTAGCCTAGCCTAGCCAGGAGCGCAAAATGGTGCCCGACGATACTACCCCCACCCCAATCTCCAACCCAGCTAACCCACCAAAAAACGCCAAGGATCACACCCCCAAAAAAACCTGGAAACAAGCCCCCAAAAAGATAGGGACGGTGCCTAAATGGTAAAAAACACGAGGGAAGAAGCTGGGTCTAAACTAGGGAAATGGCAGTCGGCCAACAATGCGCGAGGCGGCAGCCATTTGTAAGCCCACAAGCGTCAAGGAAGCAAACAAAACGGCACTACGGTATGGAAGGTTTAGGGCACGAAGGACCATTATTTGTCGGGAATTTAGATAGAGAGGTTAAATTGTATATCACTGGTACATGAAATAACCCAACAAATAGTTATAATATAATTACCAACGACATAGTCGTCGATGGGTGTAATCCAGTCCCCCACACACGGCTAGTTCAATTGCATGACATGTAGGAATGTTCACATAATACAATATCGATACAATGAACTTAGCTTAGAGGACTGGTGATGTAGGACTGTTGTTATTATTGTTAGTAGTTGTAGCACATGGTGAACTGTGGGTTGAGTCAGAGCCTGGGGAGGAGATGTTGGCTGTATGGTGTTGATTGAGAGACTAAAGGGCCGGCGTCCGATCGCTTCGCGAAATTACATATGGCTGCCGGCTCATAATAATTATAACCCATAACTTGGTTTCATAATACATCTAGAGCTGATGTAGATATTTATAAATTACAGTTAATATTTAACCTAACTTATGAATAAACTACAATACACAAAGAACCAGCCGAAATCGTACAAGCGATACGATACCGCCAAATTCAAATGTCCTATTGGACCAAAACCTGTCGGGATCATTACCCTATTCCCGACAGTAGGAATATGAATGGTGACTTCCTTTTAGAAGTATGTGCGGAGAGAGAGATGTTTCTGGCTAACACATTTTTTGAACATCGTCACATTCATAGATATACATGGCACAGAGGTGAAGGTGAGCAGGAACAGAAATCTCTAATTGACTACGCCATGATGGACTCCGGACTAAAAGGAAGAATTTTAGATTCAAAAGCTGTAAGAGGTATGCTGACGGGATCAGACCACTATACAGTGCTGACAAAAGTGAGGATAAGGAAAGAGTGGAAATATGAGAGGAAAGAGAGAAAACTGACAGTAGAGAGAATAAATGTGAGAAAATTAAATGAAGAATGTAATGCAACAAAATACAAGGACATCCTGAAAGAGACTATAAAGGACATGGATGTTATGATAGATCTGGGAAATACTGTAGACGAAGTATGGAAAGGTACAAGAGACTCCATGATTAAAGCAGCTGAGAAAGTATGTGGGAAGAAAACCTTTAAAATGTGGAAGAAGAAAGGTAACGCATGGTTTAGTAAAGAGATAGAAGAAATAGTGAAAAAGAAGAAAGAGTTCAGAAAGAGTATGCTGCAAAAGAATATACCTAGAGAAACTAGAGATGCGAGGAAAGAAGAATATAAAAATTTGAAACAAAGAGTGAAGAGGGCGATACAAGACGCTAAAAGGAAGACAGATGAGGCATATGGGAGAAATATTAGTGAACAGTTTCTGAATGACAGGAAAGCATACTACAGAGCTGTGAAAGAAGCCAGAGGGAAGAAGACTGAGAGTGTCTCAGGTGGTAGGATGAAGGACATGAATGGGGAAGTGGTAGAGGGTGATGGGTGGTGAAAGTATGGAAAGATAATTTTAGTAGCTTAGCTGTAAGGAGTAGGGGGAAGGCAAAGATCTCATCCATAGGAATGGAGAGAGGTAGAATAAACAGGGTAGTTGAAAGCCAGATAAGCAGAGAAGAAGTAAAAGAAGCAATCAATAGACTTAAAATGGGCAAAGCTGCTGGAGTAGATAACATCCCAGGTGAAATGCTGAGATATGGAGGAGAAGAAGCTGTTGACATAATGCATAGGTTATGTAAATTAGCATGGGAAAAGGAAAGTGTACCAGAGGACTGGAGGAAAGCAGTGATAGTACCCTTGTACAAAGGGAAGGGTAGTAAAGAAGAGTGTAAGAATTATAGGGGAATTAGCTTGCTTAGCATACCTGGAAAGTGTTACGACTGGGGTTCAAATATATCAGGGCTCTTATTCATTGGACTAGTAATGGCATAAATGCTACAACGGAAAGCGCTAGATCCATCCTCTGATGTATATTCCCAGTGAACAAAGAACACAAATACTCTACAGAGTTCTATATGCAATAATAGGCTATCAAACTCTCAATAAATGTGCGTCTACTCTAGGCTTAATGTTATGTGAAAACAGCCTATTACTACCTATAACCGAAGGTGCTTGGTTATGGTATGCAAAGTAAGGTGGTAAGAGAAGTTACAGCTTACGTTACTTTAATCAATAAATGTCAGGCACTCCTGCATGAAAGAAAGTGCACTAAAGTCCTTCAACACTAACAAGGAATCTTCTTTAAATGTTAGACTAGCTAGAGTCAATGATACGAGATACTGGTGCGCATGGCATGCCGCATAGCCTAGTGCAAATCTCAAGTCTGTGCGTCAAATATTACGTTATAATGAAGGGTAGCTCTCTTGAGAAACCTTAATACCGAAGTATTAAGCGTTCTCCTGGCGTACCTCAAAGACAAACAATCGAGACTAGAACAGTGCAGAATGGTATAGGCAAAAAGCCCTCATTCGTGCATGCTCTGCTCTCAATGGCACACAGACTAGAATTTACTCAATCAAATCCAGTTCTCAGGTATGACGTGCAGCTTTTAACTAAAGCCAGCACTCATAGGAAACAATACCTTATAATATCAGACTCCTAGTCTAGCATTATCTAATCCAGCAGAACACTAATAATTATAGGAAGCGGCAATATGAAAGCCAACCAATGCTTCGTGATCCACTTATCTTAACAACTAGCATACATGGGTTATATCAGACCTTAACGCACAATACAACTGGCCAGCATGAAGCTGATTTTGCAGAGTTAACCAGAGGGCATATAATATTAATAAAAGGTGGTGAAAGATATGAAAAAAGAGAGAGGTAGGCAGAGGAAAAGATTCTCAGGTGCGGAGCGGGAGACAGGTAGCAAGGGATGAAGATGAATGCGTTCTAGAAACCAGATCTGAGGGAGAGAGTGGCGAGGAACTGTATATATACTCGCACTAGCTCGAGGCGCGTGGGAAAAAAGCGGTTACAAGTCCTCTAGCCACTAGCAAGGGAGCTAGCAGCATGGTAAGGACCTCTCTCCACCAACCCCCACGAGGCAGCCAGCCGTGACGTCATCGAGCGGGACAAAAACACTGCGCGCTCCCTCTCACTCTGTTCTACTCTCTCTCCCAGATCCCATCATTACTAGTTAATGATAAAACATATACTTTACAATTAAATATATAAAGCCTTGACATGGGTGAAAACAAAGAGCCTTTCTGGACTGCCCATGACGAGCTTTCATATGAAATAAAGCACACTCTAATACATAAACTGTAGCCCCATCCACTGCCCTGGCGATCCTAGTGAGTCACTGTAGGACAAGCCATGCGGTTCTAACGGAGTGGTTAACGTCACAAAAGGTACACGCAAGAGTAGTAACACAGAGGCTACAGAAGATAACGGATGACAAATTAGGCGAGGAACAGGGAGGTTTCAGAAAGGGCAGGGGCTGCGTTGACCAGATAGCCTCAATGCGATTGTTGGTAGAGAAGTATCTGGCCAAAAACAGAAAACTCTATGCAGCATTCATGGATTTGGAAAAAGCCTACGACAAAGTAGACTGGGAGGGCCTGTGGGATGTGTTAACAGTATATGGTGTGGGAGGAAAGTTGCTAATGGCAGTAAAATCTATTTATAGGAATGCAATGGCAAATGTGAAGGTAGGGGATAAGTTCAGTGAAAGTTTTGAGGTCAATGTAGGTGTAAGACAGAGATATGTCATGTCAGCTTGGTTGTTCAATATATACATGGATGGAGTGATTAGGGAATGTAGGGCTGTATCAATGGGTGTGGGAGCTAGACTGGAATCATGGAAGATTTTAACATGCCTATATGCGGACGATGCAGTCCTGTTGGCGGAAAATGCTGAAGAACTTCAGAGAGTGGTCACTGACTTTGACAGGGTATGTGAAAAGAGAAAGTTAAAGGTCAATGTAGGGAAATGTAAGGTAATGGCGTTTGAGAGAAGAATGCATGAAACTATAGATTTTAAGGAAAAATATAGAATCAAGAAAGAACACAAGAAAAGTTGTAAAATAAAATTGAAAAATGAAGTACTAGAAGAAGTTGAAAGTTTCAAGTATTTGGGAGCTGTACTATGCAAATATGGTAAAATGGAGAGTGAGATAAAAGAGAGAAAAATGCAAGGGAGAAAAGTGATTGGCGAACTTGATAGTATTCTCAAAGGAAGAATGGTTAGCCAGGAAGTCAAAAAGTCACTGAGAAACAGTGTGCTGCTCCCAACACTCTCGTATGGAAGCGAGACATGGACGGCAAGTGACGAGGACCTCTTCAAACTAAGAGCTGTGGAGATGAGCTTTTTCAGAATGGCAGCTGGCATGAATAGGCTAGATGGGCCAAGTAATAGGGAAGTGTACGAGTCCTTTGGAATGAAAGAGCAGGCTTTGGGCATTGATTGTGGTGTGGTTGAGTGGATAAAGAGAAGTACTTTGAGGTGGTATGGTCATGTTCAGAGAATGGATGAAGACAGAATGCCAAGAAAGATATATGGGAGTCAGGTGAGTGGAACCGTTAGTAGTGGAAGACCACCTATGGTATGGGAAAAGAAAGTGGAAAAATATATTGAAGAAAAACTTCCACGTAGTGGAAGGGGCATTGTGGCACGGGCAAAGGAGGCATGTCTTGACAAAGTAGCTTGGAGACGTTTCTGTCATGGCCATCCTCTAGTGGGGGTTTCCCAGGGTGAAGCAAGCCGTCGGAGATGATGATGATGATGATGAGGGGTGGGATTGAGTTGCAAGACGGGTACCACGTGCCCTACGTAAAGGAGGTGGTATGCACTGGGATATCTCTGAGGAACACTGATTATTATAGTAGCGATAGAATAGCGAGAGAGATGCAACACTCCAGCCCCGGGGACTATAGCTCGCGACTGTGCTGCGGTACCGGGTGTTTTGACGATCTTTGGGCTATGTTAACTGCTCTGTAATTCAATGAATATGGCATGTAATGTTATGAATAAAAAAGAAAAATGTTCCACAAACCTTCCTCTGTAGAATGGCGTTGAGTAGAGGTCTCTAGCCCCTCTGGTTGCATAATTGTGAGCACGGGAAGACGAGTGCTTTTCGGCGGCAAATTCTTCCCGCGTTCGGATGCGTCGCCCCGGCCACGGCTACGACGCACCTAGCCGCTCGTCTCGCCAAAGTGTTTATCTCCCTTAGACGATTTTAGTGTTTGATATTGAGAATGTGATGTTTATTTGATATTTTTATAGTTATTTTGAGGCCAATTATATAAAGTATGTTTATTAGGGTATCACTGTCACTAATTTTGCTCATTTTCACTCGATACCGTACATTTTATTAGTAATTGAGGTAGGTTATTGTTATATTAGGCACTGATTATTCGTTATCACAGGTGTTTATTATACTTTGGCCATCAAATATTGTGTCTTGTGTCACTTTTAGTTTGATAAATATGCTTTAGAGTGTCACTGTCACTGATAATGCTAATTTTTACTCGATACCGTACAGTTTATTAGTAATTGAGGTAGGTTATTGTTATATTAGGCACTGATTATTCGTTATCACAGGTGTTTATTATACTTTGGCCATCAAATATTGTGTCTTGTGTCACTTTCACTTTGATAAATATGCTTTAGAGAGTGTCACTGTCACTGATAATGCTCATTTTCACTCGATACCGTACATTTTATTAGTAATTGAGGTAGGTTATTGTTATATTAGGCACTGATTATTCGTTATCACAGGTGTTTATTATACTTTGGCCATCAAATATTGTGTCTTGTGTCACTTTCACTTTGATAAATATGCTTTAGAGAGTGTCACTGTCACTGATAATGCTCATTTTCACTCGATACCGTACATTTTATTAGTATTTGAGGTAGGTTATTGTTATATTAGGCACTGATTATTCGTTATCACAGGTGTTTATTATACTTTGGCCATCAAATATTAGGTCTTGTGTCACTTTCACTTAGTTATATGCTTTGTAAACATTTTATATACAATTTATTGTGTCTTTTTTCACTGATTTATATATTTCTATAGGTTCTAATCATATGAATGTCACTTATTATATACATATGTGTCACTTTCACATATTATTATGGTGTAATTGTATTTGTATCAATTCTCTCATAATACATGACTTTTGTATAACAATAAATTGGTTTACTTCCACTTTTTGCCTATATATATACTGTACATATTGTCATTTTATTTGGCACTTTCAGTATGATTATTAGAACTCCTGCTTGGAGTGGTAATCAAAGAAGCACCCTATAGCACAGAGTGCCACCTTGCACTCCATGGTGGACTTTTTACCTGACCTCGCCCTCAGCCTGCTGTTGTAGCAGACATGGCACCGCTTCTGCTGCGTTCTTCCTGATTCATTCTGAGGCAGGGAACCAAGCCTGTGCCTATTCAGGTAATGAACACACTGCAAGCGGTCAGTAACGGCGGGCCCAGGATGTGCCACTGCCCTCTGTGGCGTACCATACTTCTCCAGGAGCTCCGTCAACACCTGCTTTTGGAACCTCCGCAGGCTATTGAACTTCATGGGTGTGTTCACATTCCGAAGCTTGTATATATTGTAGGCATTCAGAACTGACATGTCCACCATATGCAGAAATAACTTTTTGTACCATCTGCACGAGGTACGCAGGCAGTCAATGAAGCCTATCTGCATGTCGGACTTGTCCACCAGCCTCATGTTGATGTTGTAGTCCAGGACAGCATCGGGCTTGGTCACCCTGGCCTGGGTGCGGCGATCCACCTTGCCAGTCTCCACCATTTCCCCCTTGTGGATAGTGCTCAGGAGGTTGACCTTCCGCTGGTCGTGCCAGTGGATAGCCAGAATGGGCCCCGACTTCTTCTTGAACACATCACCTTTTTTGGTCTTTGGAGGGAAAGGTGGCATGCCCTTCCTTTTCCCTCGTACTGTGCCTACAGTCCCCGTCTTGCGCTCATGCAGGTACTGTGAGAGAGTGGGGGACGTGTAATAATTGTCCGTGTAGAGGACGTGATTCTTGTGAAAGTAGCGGTCCATCATGGCTTGCACCACTGCTCCGCCAAAGCCAATGAGGGGGTCCACAAGCAAGTCCCCTTCCTTCCCACTGTAGACCAGGAAGTCCAGGACATAGCCAGTTTGGCAGTCGCTCAGCACAAAGAATTTTATGCCAAAGAGATGTCTTTTTGAGGGGATGTACTGCCGGAAGCTGAGTTTTCCCCGGAACAGCACAAGAGACTCATCAATGACGACCTTGCGGAAGTGCTTGAAGTAGGAGGTGAAGCGTTCTCTCATCATCTCGTACAACGTCCTAATCTTCCACAGCTTGTCTGGGAGGTGGACGTCAAGGTTGGTGACAAGATGGAGCGCTGCGAGGATATCAAGGTACCGGTCGCGAGACATATATTTCCCGAAGGCAGGGGTGGATATGAGATCATGGGTGATCCAATAGTCAGGCAACCTATGCTTCTTGACATGAGGCATTAGCATGGTGAGTGCCAGGAACACCATGAACTCTTTATGAGTCACTGGGGTCCACTGCCTCATGTGGCCCTTGGTCACCTTGCCCAAAAAGTGGACCTGGAATTGGTGCTGCTTATTTGTCTCTTTGACAACATAGCCTACCACCTCCTCATCAAAGAAGGCCTCAAATAGTTTGTGTGGTGGAGCATTGGGGCCTGCAGGAAAATTGGGGGTAATGCCTGAACCCTCCAGTACCTCATCAAAAGCTGGCGCATCAGGGTTGTATCCATCCCCATCAACTACGTCTTGCCACTGAAAAACGTAGAATGGGTCTTGTCTACGCTGACGAGGAGCTCCAGCTGGTGGCCCAGCACGCCCACGGCCAACTCGGGAGGCGCGCGCCCTAGGGCGGCGAGGGCGTCGGCCAGGGCAGCGGCCAGCACGACGGGCAGCACGACGCCGGGCCAAGCGGATGGGTCGAGGGTCGTCGATGTCCATATAGTCATCGTCAGAGTGGTCATCTTGCCCTGACGGTGGACCTATGTAATCATGGCCAGAGTCTTCAGAGAGGTGCCCTTCATCATCAGTGGCCCCCACATAATCTGGCAGGGAACGAGTGATGCGTGGGCGGCGTGCGGGTGGGCGAGGTGGGGAAGGAGTGGCAGGTGAGGCTGTGTCCCCCGAGGTCCTGGGCTCCTTGGCCTGCGACGAGTGACAGAAAGCAATGCTTCACTGTCACTAGGCCCAGGTATTGGTGATGCGAGCTCAAAGACTTCTTCAGGAACATATGTTGACGGCTGGAGAGGTGGGGAGGACCGTGGGGAAAGTTGCGGGGGCGTATGGCTGGGGCGGGCAGGGGTGGACGCCGCGGGAGCCTCGAACAAAACTCGCTTACTTGTCTTGCTTTTTTTGGCATATTTGCTGCCTTTCCCCTTTTCGGCAGCAGTATGTCTCCTGTCGGGGGACCTAGGAGGCAAATAGGCTGAAAGTGGGGGGGTCCTCAACCCTTGGCAGTGGTGGGGGTGGTGGGGAAGAATGCGGGGCACCCGGGTCAGCCGGGTCATCTTGGGTGGCGTGGGTAGATAAGGGAGACAATGGCGGGCGAGAAGAGTCCCCACGCTCACAGCTTCATCCTCACCAAGTATTTTTGCTTGTTCCCTAGCTTCCGCGGCCGCCTTTTCAAGTATTTTCTTCTTATATAAGTGTAGCTTGAAAGGCGATTTAGCTGGCGAAGGGCTTGGGGTCGTGTCACTTATGCGAATTTGGTGAGTGACCTTGAACTCTCCCACTCACTCACACTCTCAAGTTCACCGTCTGTAGGTAAACCAGCTTCCTCAAAAACTGGTACATCACCTTCATCACTCTCATCACTCTCATGTTCTCTCGCAAATCCCAGGTATTGCTCTTCTTTGTCACTCTCATGGCCATAATCACTACTTATAATTACTGGAGTCGTCACTTACTTCATCATCAACATTATGCTTGGCATCAGCTCGCTCATAAAGTCTCAATGTCGTCTCAATACCTCCGGGAGATAACACATTTAGGCGATGGCGTCGGGGTAAGGCGCGACGAACTAGCACGGGTGTCGTAGGAAGCACGGTATCGGGTGGAACAGATGGAGAGAGAGGGGGGAGGAGAATAGAATTAGCGGGGAAGGTGGAACTCGGTCAGGGAAGGGATGGAGGAGGAGGTGAACCTGGTAGGAGGCAGAGAGGGAAGAGAAACAAGGAGGTGGATTCAAATATACTGTGCTACTACACTAATATAGATGGAATAAACAGTAAAAAGGTAGAGTTAGATAATATATTAAGAAAAGATCAACCACAGATAGTCTGTTTGACAGAGACAAAGCTGAACCAGGACTTTGACAGCAACATAGTGTTTAGTGAAGGATATAATATATGGAGAAATGATAGAAAGGGTAAAAGGGGAGGTAGAGTGGCAGTATTAGTTAAGAACCCTATGACAGCAAAGCACGTGGAGTTAAATAATGACAAGGCAGAAATAATGGCAGTTGAACTCAATGATATAGAAGGAAAAAAGCTAGACATAGCAGTAGCTTACATGCCACCAAAGACCAGAGCATGGAGGAAGTTGGAGTTTGAGAAGATGGTAGAGGATATGATTCAGTCGTTGAGAAGATTGCTTTTAAGGAAGAATCGATTGATCTTGGTAGGAGATTTCAACTGTAGTGAGGTTGATTGGGAATCGGGAGATGCAGGGCCAAATCAGAGATCTTGGGGAAGTCGGCTAGTGGAGTTGGTTACGGAAAATGTACTTGCACAACATGTGAAGGAAAATACAAGAATGAGGGGTAATAACGAACCTTCTAAACTCGATCTGATTTTTACAAAAGATCCTCACAAAATTAGTGATATAAACTATCTCTGTCTTGTAGGTAAAAGTGATCACCTATTACTAAAATGGAAGTTGACCTCGAGTAATGCCAATAGATTAGACAATAGCTACATAAATGACAGATTAAATTATAGTAAAGCTGATTATGTATCCTTGAAAAGATATTTAGAGGGAGTAGATTGGGATCTTATTTTGAAGGAACGGGACGTACAAGGTAAATATAGTAGATTCCTCGAAATTTATAGAGTAGGAACCAATCTGTTTGTCCCAAGATATAAAACTGGAAATTTTACTAAGCAGAAAGATTGGTTTAATTTGAAATGCAAAAGAGCTTTGGGTAGGCGTGATGCAGCTTGGGCTAGATTAAGAAGAAGGAACACAGAGTAATCGGAATAATATAAACAGGAGAGGAATAGATATGTTAACATAATTAGGCAAGTTAAAATGAACTATGAGAAGAACATAGTAAATAAATGTGAAAGTGACCCTAGATTATTTTATAAATATATAAACAGTAAGTTGAAGGTAAAGAAACAAATTACTAAATTAAGAGTTGATGCTAGGACGTACGAAAATGTATCGGACATGTGTGAGGTAATGAATAACAAATTGGGGTCAGTTTTTACTAGAGAGGAAGGTTTTGACGAACCACAGGCGGTAGTACTGGAGAGTGGTCTTAGTAAGATTGAAATAACTAGAGATGAGCTGTTATCTGCGATGAGAGGACTTGAAGTAAGGAAAGCTATGGGACCGGATGAAGTGTCTGCCTGGGTTTTAAAGGAGTGTGCAGAGCAATTAGTGGAGCCAGTGAGGGACATAATTCAAGCTTCCTTAGATAAAGGACAGGTTCCTGTTGAATGGAAAAGAGCTAATATCATTCCGATATACAAGAATGGAAACCCTGAGGACCCTCTAAACTATAGACCAGTTTCACTTACTAGTATTGTATGCAAGATTTGTGAAAAGCTAATTAGGAAGAGATGGATGAAAATGTTGGAGAGAAAGAAGATAATAACCCCAAAGCAATTTGGATTCAGAGAAGGGACATCTTGTGTTACCAGTTTGCTATGTTATTACAGTAGGGTGATAGATGTACTCCAAGAAAGAGGCGGATGGGTGGACTGCGTCTACTTAGACCTTTCCAAAGCATTCGATAAGGTACCACATAAGAGATTGTTATCTAAGCTTGAGACGCTAGGATGTGTCAGGGGGAGTTTGCTGAAATGGATGGAGAGCTATTTAACAGATAGGGAAATGAGGACCAACATTAGAGGAACTTACTCATCGTGGCGGAAAGTTGAGAGTGGTGTGCCGCAGGGATCTGTGTTGGCACCTCTCATGTTCCTTATGTACGTGACAGACCTGCCGATAGGCATAAACTCTTACATGTCAATGTTTGCAGATGACGTAAAAATTATGAGACAAATAACAAATAAAAGTAGTTGTGAGGAGCTGCAAGGGGATTTAGATAAAATATACGAATGGAGCACCAAGTGGAAAATGAAATTTAATATAAGTAAATGCCATGTGTTAAATATGGGAAGAAGTGTGAATAGACCAAATTGGGAGTACAGGATGGGAGATAATATAATTAGCAAGGCCGAAAAAGATAAATATTTAGGGTTGATTATACAAGATAATTTGTCGGCAGAGAAACATATTAACAAGCTCTTTAGCGGAATGTATGCAATGGCCGGGAATATGAAAGTTGCTCTGAACTACTTGGATGAGACCATGGTAGCGAAAATTATGAAGAGTATGATTAGACCAAGATTGGAGTATGCAGCAGTGGTGTGGTCCCCGCATCTAAAGAAGCATGTTCACAAGTTCGAAAGAATCCAGGGAGCAGTTACTAGATTGGTTCCAAGTCTCAGAGAACTGCCATATGAAGGGAGGCTAGACAAATTAAATCTACCGAGTCTAAAAGAGAGGAGAGAGAGGGGAGACATGATAATGATGTACAAATGTACCCGGGGGCTGGAGAGGCTGGATAGGGAGGATATATTAATTATGGATACAGGAATAACTAGAGGCCACAGCTACAAAGTAAAAAGACCTACCTGCAAGAACGATATCAGGAAGTTTAGCTTCCCCTATAGATGTATTGACAAATGGAATGGGCTGGAGGAGGAGGTGGTAGGGGCAAGGAACATCCATATTTTCAAGAAAAAATTGGATAAAAAGTAGACTGAGAGACGGGACAACACGAGCTTAGCTCAACTCCTGTAAACTACAATTAGGTAAATACAGCGGAATCACTATTTGGCGTACTATCCATGATGGCGTCGGGGTAGATACTGATGCTGTGGCGTAGTTTACGTCTGGTGGCGCCACCTACCCTCCCACGATACCAAAAATTTACGCGCGGCATTCGAAAGCACTCACGCAAGCAATGGGCGTTCAAGAGCCCTTCCGGGTTGCGCGGGCCGAGTTTGTTATGGGCGTTCAAGAGCCCTTCCGGGTTGGAGGGGTTAATGATACGAAAGGCCTTCCTTTCAACTTTGTCTAGGAGAGCGGTGTGAGAGGAACCTCCCCACACATGTGAACAATACTCAATACAAGGGCGCACTATGCCCCTGTACAGAGCAAGAAGCTGTGCAGGGGAAAAGAACCCCCTAAGGCGGTTGAGCACACCCAGCTTCTGGGAGGCTGCCTTAGCAAGACTGGTAATATGGTCCTTCCAAATGAGAGCAGAAGAAAAAGAGACACCAAGAATATTGAGAGAAGATGGAGGGTTGATTTTTGTATTGTTGAAGAATAAGGGATAGTCCGCTGGGAGATCCTGACGGGTAGATAGATGGAGAAATTGGGTTTTGGAAGCATTAAAGTTAACAAGGTTTTCTCTGCCCCAATTGGAAATAGTATTTAGATCAGAATTTAAGAGTTCTATGGCTTCATTACATTTGTCGTTGAGGAATTGCTGGCTGGGGCGTTCTGAAAAACTAATGTAGTAGTGTAAGGTTGAGTCGTCTGCGTATGAATGGATGGGAATTAAGGTACAGTTAAGGAGATCATTTATAAAAATTAGAAAGAGAATAGGAGATAGGACAGAGCCCTGAGGAACACCGGAGTTTATAGGGTGAGGAAGTGAACAATGGCCATCCACAACCGCGGCTATGGAACGGCCGGAAAGGAAATTAGAGACAAAGGCACAGATGGAGGGATAGAAACTGAAGGAGGGTAGTTTAGAAATTAAAGATTTATGCCAGACTCTATCGAAGGCTTTCGATATGTCTAGTGCAATAGAAAAAGTCTCACCGAAGTCCCGAAAGGAGGATGACCAAGAGTTAGTAAGATATGAAAGAAGATCATCAGTAGAGTGACCCTTAAGGAAGCCATACTGGCGATCTGAGAGCAGATTATGAGAAGAGAAATACTTTAGAAATTTGGAAGCAAGAATAGTTTCAAAAACTTTAGAAAGACAAGAGATGAGAGCAATTGGACGATAGTTGGAGGGTTGAGAGTGGTCACCCTTCTTTGGGACAGGTTGAATGTGAGCAAACTTCCAGCATGAAGGGAAGACGTTAGAGGATAGACATAGACGAAAGAGTTTGCCTAGGCAGGGAGTCAGCACGGAAGCACAGTTTTTGAGAACAACAGGAGGAACACCGTCCCGACCGTACGCCTTATTAGTGTTAAGCCCAGAGAGGGTAGAAAGTACATCTTTAGAAGAGATTAGGATATTAGGCATAAGTAAGAGAGAGGAGGGCGGAGAGGGAGGAATAGCACCTGAATCATCCAAGGTGGAGTTTCTAGCAAAAGTTTGAGCGAAGAGTTTAGCTTTGTCAGAGGAAGAGGTGATGGTTGTGCCATCAGAGTGGGCAAGGGGAGGGAAAGACGAGGAAGAGAAATTGTTGGAGAGGTTTTTGGCTAGATGCCAGAAAGCTTGGGAAGAGCTAGAGTTGGATAGTTCAGTGCATTTATTATTGATGAAAGAGTGTTTGGCAAGTCGAAGAACAGATTTGGCTTGATTCCGGGCAGAAACATAGGAAGAATGAGAGTCTTGAGTTTTAAGGCGTCGGTACCGTTTGAATGCTTCCTCCTTATTGCGGACAGCAGTAGAACAGGCGTGAGTAAACCAAGATTTTTTAGCATTAGTCTGAGAGAAGGAGAATGGAATGTATGCTTTCATGCCCGATAGGATTACCTCGGTAATGCGTTCAGCACTCTCCGAGGGTCCCCGGCCACGGAAGCAGAAATCATTCCATGGGAAATCAAAGAAGTACTGCCGGAGAGCCTCCCAGTCGGCAGCGCCAAAGTGCCACAAGCGCCGCCGGCTAGGAGGATCGGGTGGCCGTACTGGAGAGATAGGACAGGTGACAGAGATAAGTTTATGGTCGGAGGAGCCCAGAGGAGAGAAAAGATCGACAGTATAAGAAGAAGGGTTAGAAGTTAGAAACAAGTCAAGAATGTTGGGCCGATCTCCGATGCGATCCGGGATACGGGTGGGTTGCTGAACTAACTGCTCTAGGTCATTTATGATAGAAAAGACGTAGGCTTGTTCACCAGGTGGATCAGTGTGAGAGGAGAGCCATTGGCGGTGGTGAACGTTGAAATCTCCTAAGATGGAGATTTCTGAGAATGGAGAAATGGATAGAATGTGTTCCACTGTAGAGTTTAGATAGTCAAAGAATTTGGGAAAGTTGGTAGAGTTAGGGGAAAGATAGACAGCACAGAAATATTTAGTAAGAGAATGACAGGAAAGTTTGAGCCATAAAGTTGAGAATTCAGAGGAGTCGAAATCGGGAACACGAGAGCAAGTGAGTTTGTTGTGCACATATGCACAACATCCGCCTTTGGCTTTGAAACTAGGATAGAGAAAGTAGGAGGATACAGAGAAGGGGCTGCTGGATGTTGCTACAGACACCTGAGTTTCGGTGAGGAAGAGAAGATCAGGTTTGTAGGAGGAGAGATGGTGCTCAACAGAGTGAAAGTTAGAGGAAAGTCTGCGAATGTTGCAGAAATTAATAGAAAGAGTAACAGGCCGAGGTCCAGGTAATTGTGTGGGGTCGTCAGGGGATGGTCGATACATATTCTCTTTGTAAGCCTTTCATCTCCCATTCGTTCAACATGACCATACCAGCTCAGCACCCTTCTGTCCACTCTGGCTGACAAATGTTTCTGCTGCCCCACTCTCCTACGTATCTCTTCATTCCTCAATCTGTCTCTACGAGTAACTCCACACATACTCCTCAAGCAGCTCATCTCCATCACATCCAGCCCTCTTTTCTCCTTTTTCTTCAGAGCCCATGTCTCAGCCCCATACATCACTGTTGGCACAACAATTCCTTGATACAGTGCACTTTTTACTTTCACTCCGAGATTTTTCGTCTTCCACATACTTCCCATTGCTCCGAAAACCTTCCTTCCTTCACACACTCTCTGTTTTACCTCCACTTCCATACCTCCACTGCTGCTTATCGTTCCTCCTAGATATTTAAAACACTGTACTTGTTCCAATATTTCTCCATCCAGCCTCACATCTAGATTCACCCTATGCTCTCCCCTATTACAGTACACACCATTACTTTACTTTTATTGACGTTCACCTTCAGTTTCCTCCTTCCACAAACCACACCAAACTCTTTGACTACCCGCTGCAGTTTCTCAGCAGAATCCGCCACCAATGCTGTGTCATCAGCGAACAGAAACTGATTCAACTCCCAATCTCTACCATTCTTTCCTACTAAACCCAATCCTCTTCCCATAGTTCTCCTTTTCACCTCCCTCACCACACCATCCATAAACATATACTATATATATGTATATACTGTACAGTATACCAAAAATTCCTATTCACAGATATAAAAAAATAAAAGCATTCCTTTGAAAAGAAAAGATTCCTCTTGTTCTCAGTTATTGTTTCATCAAAATCAACCCAAAACTAGCTGATAAGTAGCAATTTTAACATGAAAAACTTATGTTTTGGGATACAGGCTTTTGAAGGTTGCGAGGAGTAGGGCCGCAGCCCACCAGGGTGGGGTAAAGTGCATAACTCGGTAATTATACAGAATTTCTGCATGAAGTTTTCTCAAAATATAGCTGAAAGTGTTGCCATTTCTCAGGAAATTTTTCAGATTTTTTTCCCGATTTTAACGGTCTGGCCAGCAAGACAAGACGCTCCCCTTAACCCTTTCTGTATTGTGGCTAGCTTCAGATGATATTTTTCAGATTGGGAAGGACCACTAAGAATCAAAAGTTAAAGATTGCAGTGCTATTATACTAATTAACCCTCTACATACACATACAAACACACAAGTTTAAAGACCGTTTTGTCCACAGAGAGTGTGATTACAGTCTCACGTCCTAAATCGCGGCTTTCCAGGCAGCCCTGTCAAGGGCTGCCTCTGTTGTCAAGTTCTTCATTTTGAGATGTGACTGGAGTACATGATCCCACGTCATCCTAGGTCTACCCCTACGCGTTGCTCCCCCCACGTTCACAGTCCGGCATTTCCTCACCCAGTTCTGATCATCCATTCTCTCCATGTGTCCAAAATAACCAAGTCGGCTTGTGCGCATCACTTCACTGACACTCCTAATGCCCAGACGCCTTCTTAATTCCTCGCTTGATACCCCGTCCCCGAGATTAACCCCACATACAGTATCCACCTCACCATACTCTTCTTATTCCGTTCCATTCTATTGATATCCTCCGCTTTAACCGGCCATGTCTCCGAGGCATAGGTCATCGTGCTCCTAACACACGAGGTATACACCTTGCCTTTATGGTGGGGTGGGAGCCCTCTCATGGTCAGGAGTGGCAACAGCTCTCTAAACTTTCCCCAGCCACTTCTGACTTTAGCAATGGAGCTAGCTTTAGCGCCACCTCCGGCGGAAATCGTATCGCCCAGGTAGCAGAAATTTTTTACACACTCCAGCGTTACACTTTTGAAATTAACACTAACAGGCGGGTCATTTAACACAAGATCTCCCTTCCAAACTGCACATTCAAAGTCTATGATTCTTGTCAAAGGTCCTCTAGCTCCACTATATCTCTTATGTACCCAGTCACTACAGACACAACATTGAATTGAGTTACTTCCCACCCCCTTCCCACATATTGCACATGGATAGTCGCCACTTCTTTCCATAGTTCCACGCCCTACTCCACTAATCATGACTTTTGTTTTATCCATGTTAACTCTTAGACCCTTAATTGACTGGTCAATCCTGTAAGTCCTTTAATAAACTGGCATGGGTTGTCCCTCTTACAGGGGATAGGTCCACTTGGGGGCATTTTGTGTATGGCCACCCCCCATTAAGGGGAGTAAAGCATCCGGCAATAGATAGATAGATAGATAGATAGAACTCTTAGACCCTTGTTTGCCATACCCTCCCTCCATCTTTTGAACTTTGCCTCTGCTTCCTGCTCACTATCTGCGATAAGAATTAGATCATCTGCATATAACAGCTCCCATGGGAGTCCTGCTCTAAAGTCCCATGACAGAGCCTCCAGGACCAAAACAAACAGTAATGGGCTCAGCACTGATCCTTGGTGAACTCTAACTTTCACTGGGAACTTTTTGCTCAGCCCCCATTCACTCTTACTGCTGCCCATGACCCCTCATACATTCTCATTATCACACGCACCAACCACTATTCTACTCCAAATTTTCTCATAGCCCACTGCATTATTTCCCTGGGCACCTGGTCAAAGGCCTTCTCCAGATCTACAAAAACTAGGTATAACTCTCTGTTTTTCTCTATGAACCTCTCTTGCAGTTGCCTAAAAATTAAGATAGCATCAGTTGTGATTTATGGGTGGGTGGGACTCGTTAGCCTTGGTCGGCAACTCATCTAGGGGAGACAACCTTATACAAATCCGGGTGGATGGGACTCGTCAGCCTTGGTTGGCAACCTGTCTAGGGGAGTAAACCTGATACAAATCCGTACTGCTTACCTAAGTGTAATGCAGGTTAGTGGATGGATTAGCCGAACACCACTGTAGAAAAATAGTGCTATCAAGATACACAGAGGGCCTCGGAGTCGGATGGATCTTTAATTGAGTGGTCAATCCTGTAAGTCCTTCACTAAACTGGCTCGGGTTGTCCCTCTCGCAGGGAATAGGTCCGCTTGGGGACATTCTGTGTATGACCACCCGCGTAAGGGGAGTAAGGCGTCCGGCAATAGATAGATATAGTTGTGATACATCTCGGCATAAATCCAAACTGCATGTCACTGATGGCAACGCTTTCCCTGATCATGCATTCAAAGACCCTTATACCGAATGGAGGGAATTCAATCGGACCACAGAGGTTTTTGGGTACCCATCATGTATATGGTTTCTCTATCTTCCGTAATTTTTTTTTTTTTTTCGTATTGTACCCTGTACTCCGAAAGTCAGAAGACAATCCGGATTCTTTAACTTCCGGAATTTCGCTCTTTCGGACTGGTAGTTCCCCCCAATTAGTCCACAAGAGATGGGTTTTACTGTAGCTGCCTCAAAGTATGGAGGTGATTAACTTGTGGCTAACCCCTTGGGGATCAAGGCGTCTCGTAATAAATAGTTAGATAGAAGTTTATTTTCAGAAAATTTGGGGATATTTTGATGATATCAGCAACTAGACGTACGAGAGATGGATTTAGGAGACTGAAATACCTGTACTGTACTACAGTCAGCGTTTCTATAATACAATACTGAAATTTGGTACCCAGAAAGTGCTGTGTACACTGTAATGAAAAAATGAGTTATAGAAACCAAATGTTTACATGTTATAACTTATAGCATTTCTGGGGACCCAAGCCACACCAAATTTTGCCTTTTTTGGATATTTTCAATATTACCTACATTTACCTATCTAATAAAGTCTTTACAGCATAACATACAAACACTGCAAATAGTTTTAAAGGACAATTACTTATTTAATAAATAGTAAATAACATACGACACTGCAATACTGTTCTGTACTGTATCCCTCGCCATTACTGTAGGATGTTGTGGGCTTACTGGGGGGAAAGGGGGTGTTGTTCTGAGGCTGGGCAAGACTGATAATAGTCCTTGGCACGGTCTTCTTACCGTGCCGGTTCCTGAGTGGCCTCTTCTGATTCTAAAGACGAATCTGACAAGTAACGGGGGAGTAGGGTACGGACTGGAGGAGCGGGATGGTGTAATTGCTGAAGGAATGGTAGATGGATTAAGGATTATGTTTAGTAATGTGGATGTGTTTACCCAAGACAAGAAAAGAGAACTGATATGTAGGTTGCAGGATGAAGAGGAAAAACCTGATGTCATAGCCCTACAGGAAGTAAGACCAAAAAATGCTAGAATTGAAAGGGAACTGGTGGAATATAGTTTGGAGGGTTTTGAGTTATATGAGAGAAATGCTATTAGAGCAGAGGTTGGAAGAGGACTGTTTATTTATGTAAGAAAAGAGCTCAAGGTTAATGAGGTGGATATGAGACAGCAGTATTGTGAGTATTTGTGTATTGAAGTAAAATGTGTAAGAGGATCAATTCTAATTGCCTCTATATATAGAAGCCCAAATAATAGCAGGGGAGAGGATGATAACCTACTGAAAGCAATGGAGGAGATAGATAATAGAGAGAACAAATATAAAATTTTGATTGGAGATTTCAATTTGCCAAGGATCAACTGGGCAAATTGTACTACAGCGGGACAGGGTAGCCTGGAAAATAAGTTTATAGAGAAAGTGAGAGATTGTTTTTTAACGCAACATATTGTAGAGATCACAAGATATAGAGATGGGACGCAGGGGAGTGTACTTGATTTGATTTTTAGCAATGAAGAGGATATAGTGGAACATGTTAATGTGGATAGCCCTATAGGTCGTAGTGACCATGCCTGTATAAGCTTTAGTTGTAACATTAAATCAGAGAGGGATAATAGAAGCAATAGAAAAATATACATGTATGATAGAGCAGATTATGAGCTGCTGAGACGGTGTTTGGACATTGACTGGGGGGAATACTTGGAACGGTGAAGACGCTGAAGGAATGTGGAGGAAAATTAGAGTCAAACTGGAGAATGCTGTATCCAAAAGTGTACCAGTAAGGGAATATAAGGATAAAACAAAATTGAGGAAAAGAACTAACCCAGAATTGCCAATGAAAAGAAAGCTTTGGATATTGATTAGAAGAAAGAAACGATTGTGGGAAAGATTAAAATTGTTAAAAAAGAACAGGGTGTCTAGTATAGAGGCTAAGGAAGTGGATCTGGAACGCAGACAAATAAACAATAAAATAAGGTGGGAAACAAGGAGGTGAAGGAGAGGGAGAGAGAGATAGCTAGAAATGTGAAGGATAATCCAAAAATATTCTGGAAGTACATTCAGGAAAAGTTAACAAGAAGAGTAGGGATCCCAGAGCTGGTAGGGGGGTTGAATGATGGGAGTAGAGCGGAGACTGATAAGGAGAAAGCAGAGGTGCTGGGGAAATACTTTGGGGGGGTACTAACAGTGGAGTCGGAGGATGCAGTGCCTACTATTCCCATCAAACAGGCACCGGCACTAGAACTAATAGAGTTTTCCCATGCTAGAATAAGAAGGGCTATAGAAAAAATGAACAGAAGTAAGTCACCGGGACCGGATGGGATACACCCAAGAATCATAAAGGAAGGAGGGGAGATGTTAGTAGAGCCATTGAAAATGTTATTTGAGGTATCGTTTAATACAGGACAAATCCCGATGGACTGGAGAGAGGCGAACATAACAGCTATATTTAAGAAGGGAAAGATAAATGACCCAGGGAATTATAGACCAGTCAGTTTGACAAGTGTTGTGTGTAAACTAATGAAAACGGTAATTAGAGAAGGAATAATGGATCATATGAAGTCAAACCAACTTTTCAGTGGGAGACAGTTCGGATTCTTGCCGGGGAGGTCGACGGTACTACAGCTAATTAAGGTGGTAGATGATTGGATGCAAATTCTAGAAGATGGTGATGTAATAGACGTGGTATATTGCGATTTTATGAAGGCCTTTGATAAGGTCCCACATAAAAGGTTAATAGAGAAAGTTAGAAGCTATAATATAGGGGAGAAATGTGTGAAATGGATAGAAGCCTTCCTGAAAGATCGGAGACAGAGGGTACTGGTGAATGGAATAGGCTCGGGGTGGAGGGAAATTACAAGTGGGGTACCTCAGGGATCTGTGTTGGGACCACTGCTGTTCGTTATATTTATTAACGACTTGCCTGAAGTTATAACTAATGGAAGTGAGGTATACCTGTATGCGGATGACACTAAGCTGTATAGAAGAGTGAGGAGTAAGGAAGATATGGGTTTGCTCCAAGGCGATGTGGAGGGCATGAAGGGATGGTCTGAGCATTGGTTAATGCCTTTTCATCCAAAAAAATGCAAGTACATGCGGATTGGGACCAGCAAGATAGACAAGGTAGGATACAGTATGTATGAAGCGATGGAGGAAGTGAATGCAGAAAAGGATATAGGAGTAGTGATAGACAATAAGTTAAATTTCTCAGAACATTTAGCGGAAAAGATAAACAAAGCCAATAGAATTGTAGGGCTGATAAGGAGGACATTTGTGTCACTTGACGAAGAAATATTCAGGAATCTCTATACAGCGCTGGTTAGGCCGCACCTGGAATATGCGAACCAGGTGTGGGCTCCATATATGGTAAAGGATATAGAAGCAGTGGAGAAAGTGCAGAGGAGAGCTAGCAAGCTGGTACCAACGTTGAAGAGCGCGGGCTATGAGCAGAGGTTGAGGACACTGGGGCTTCCGACACTGGCATATAGGAGAAAGAGAGGGGATATGATAGAGACTTTTAAGATAGTGTCAGGAAAGTACGATGAGGATGTGTGTGAAGGTATCTTCTTGATGCGGGAGGGAACAAAAACGAGAGGACACTCTAAGAAAATTTACAAAGAAAGAAATAGGCTTGAGAAGGCAAAGAACTCATTATGTGATAGGGTGGTAAATGAGTGGAACGCACTGCCCCAGTATGTAGTCGATTCCGAATCAATAAGGGAGTTTGAAAGTAATCTTGATAAAGCATGGGGAAGACAAGATTTGAAGTTTGATTATAAAACAAAAATACAAAATAGTAAAAATGTTGCGTCTGCTACCGCCGCCGCCAACACCGTGAACGACCGCAGCAGTGCAAGTACTGGTACTGAGCTGGATACACAGGCATAGTTTGCCTTTTTCCAGAGGATCTACTGTAAGAAACTGTAAGAAACTATAAGAAGTCCTGTGCCTGTCGAGCAGCCTGAATGAGGCTGGCGTTCCTCTCCTGCTACTCTAGTGCCTCTGCCATATACCCCACAAAGGTATCATCCTGATTTTGTTTTTGTTTCTAGCCAAATCGTATACCGGTAGTTACCGTATTATATATTTTTGCCTTTGCTGTGAGTGCCCCTATTATAACACTTTATGAATTTCAGTATTGAATAAACAGTGTGATGGCACTGTAAGCTCCTGCCCCGAGTTTGGCAATTGCAGCCCCAACAACAGGTGCCAATGTATCGAAGGCTACATCAGGGTCCGGCATAACTGTAAGAGAGGTGAGTCTTTATTTGTGTTGTGGAGAAAGATGAGGACCAGGGTAATTTTTTTTTTTCTTTTTTTTTTTTTCTTTTTTTTTTTTTTTTTAATGAGGGAGACAAAAGGTATAACTGTCTGCAGCGAGTGTCTCCCCCCAAGGTTCAAAGAGTGACAGGGCCAAAATCAAGGGACGTTCGAGCTAAAATGCCTGGACATAGGCCCGAATTCAGAACAGTGGTTTAAACCTCCTCGCTGGTTTAAACCCGAGATTGAAACTCAATCCAGGACTATCGGTATTCAGAATAAAATCCTGAGCTGCTTATCCAGTCAATCCGCGGCTTACTCGATCCGAGGTTTAAACCTGCGGGAGGGTAGGTTTGAAGTTAGATAGAAGTTATAAAAACCTCAAATTACTTATGATAGCTTACACTAATCCATAAGGAATCCATAACATAAATTAATAAAGACTGGCACTGACTTTTTGCAGTCATTCTAAGCATGGATTCATATAAATAATGGATGACAAGTGTAAGAATGCAGCTCAGGCAGTCAATCCGAGGTTTAAACCAGCGGGAGGCTTGACAGACGATCGATCGAAGGCTTCCTACTCGCCACTAAAATTTCTTATTATTACAGTACTTCCAACTAACACAAACTGTCATTAAACCGATTCTATTACTGTATATTGTAAAAAATGGCAACAGTGTTTACATTACGCTGGGAATTGTCTAATCATACGAACAAATAAATAATAAGTGCCAAGGGAACGAAGCATCGCCGTAGCCTAATCATTGATGTAGTTATTCGATAATAGTGTGTTGATATCCTGAGATGCCTCTATGCTGAATAAAATTAATTTTATAATTAAATGGCCACGAACAAATATTATATGTTAGTATTTTATTAGTTTATCATAGAACTAATAGTAGGCTATTAGTTATGAATTACATGTTGCACAGCAAATATACTGTAATTATTCACTGCATCCATGCAGTTATTAATCCTATGTACAAACTAAAAGATATAGCTTAGGCTATATAAATAAGGAATCACAAGTGAACCATTTTCTTCAAATACATTTAACATGTAGGATAAGAGAGATAATTTGTATGAGTTGTCTTTTCCATAGGTTGCAATGCTGCATAGTTTAAATCATGAGTCACATTGGTAACGGTTTTTGCCTATACAGTATACTTAACCCTCTGTTCCCGGAAGGGCTCTTGAACGCCCATAAAAAAGCATACACGAGCTGCCCGGAAGGGCTCTTAAACACCCATGAGGTCAAAGCCTGTGAGCTTCGTGTGCGAGGCGTCGGTCCGACGCATGTAAACAACAGCCGGCTGGACCGTCGCCCCGCATCTCCGGCCACAAGAAGGAGAGCGTCGCTTGTTCGTGTGTGCCTGTATGTTGTTGTTAAGTATCGAAAAGTAGTGTAAAGTGGCTGTTTTGGCCATAAAGTTATCTCCAATGAAATCATCATCACAGCTCAACCAGTTGACTTAGAGAGCTCTACTTAATGCCATTCTACAGGTAAATAACACAGCTACGCTTGGGGATGCGCGGGAATGCGGGAAGCAGTCAGATTAACAAATATACGGTAGCCTAGCCTAGACGTTTTTCGGCCAAAACACGTTTCGGGGAATATATATATAATACATAGCCGGGGCTGGAGGGTTAATGGTTACAATTTTTTTTTTTTTTTTTTTTTCTATGTGATTGAGGGAGGCAAAAGGCATAACTGCCTATAGCGAGTGCCTCCCCCATAGTTGAAAGAGTGACAGGGCCAAAATCAAGGGACGTTCGAGCCAAAATGCCTGGACACACGGAGTTTGAAGCAATTTAAGTCATAGGAAGCGGGAAAAACTGATTCTGGGAGAGAGTTCCAGAGCTCAGCTGTTGAGTAGAAGAAAGTTTGAGAGTAATGTTTCACTCTTGGGTTGGAGAGTTGCACAGAGTAGGGGTGGGATTGAGTTGCAAGACGGGTACCACGTGCCCTATGTAAAGGAGGTGGTATGCACTGGGATAGCTCTGAGGAACACTGATTATTATAGTAGCGATAGAATAGCGAGAGAGATGCAACATTGCGGCGAGAGAGAGAGAGATTGCAGAGAGTTGGTGAGTGGACGGGAGTTAATGATACGAAAGGCCTTCCTTTCAACCTTGTCTAGGAGAGCGGTGTGAGAGGAACCTCCCCACATGTGAACAATACTCAATACAAGGGCGCACTATGCCCCTGTACAGAGCAAGAAGCTGTGCAGGGGAAAAGAACCCCCTAAGGCAGTTGAGCACACCCAGCTTCTGGGAGGCTGCCTTAGCAAGACTGGTAATATGGTCCTTCCAAATGAGAGCAGAAGAAAAAGAGACACCAAGAATATTGAGAGAAGATGAAGGGTTGATTTTTGTATTGTTGAAGAATAAGGGATAGTCCGCTGGGATATCCTGACGGGTAGATAGATGGAGAAATTGGGTTTTGGAAGCATTAAAGTTAACAAGGTTTTCTCTGCCCCAATTGGAAATAGTATTTAGATCAGAATTTAAGAGTTGTATGGCTTCATTACGTTTGTCGTTGAGGGATTGCTGGCTGGGGCGTTCTGAAAAAGTAATGGAGTAGTGTAAGGTTGAGTCGTCTGCGTATGAATGGATGGGAATCAAGGTACAGTTAAGGAGATCATTTATAAAAATTAGAAAGAGAATAGGAGATAGGACAGAGCCCTGAGGAACACCGGAGTTTATAGGGTGAGGAAGTGAACAATGGCCGTCCACAACCGCGGCTATGGAACGGCCGGAAAGGAAATTAGAGACAAAGGCACAGATGGAGGGATAGAAACCGAAGGAGGGTAGTTTAGAAATTAAAGATTTATGCCAGACTCTATCGAAGGCTTTCGATATGTCTAGTGCAATAGAAAAAGTCTCACCGAAGTCCCGAAAGGAGGATGACCAAGAGTTAGTAAGATATGAAAGAAGATCACCAGTAGAGCGACCCTTAAGGAAGCCATACTGGCGATCTGAGAGCAGATTATGAGAAGAGAAATGCTTAAGAAATTTGGAAGCAAGAATAGTTTCAAAAACTTTAGAAAGACAAGAAATGAGAGCAATTGGACGATAGTTGGAGGGTTGAGAGCGGTCACCCTTCTTTGGGACAGGTTGAATGTGAGCAAACTTCCAGCATGAAGGGAAGACGTTAGAGGATAGACAGAGACGAAAGAGTTTGCCTAGGCAGGGAGTCAGCACGGAAGCACAGTTTTTGAGAACAACAGGTTGAGCTATTTATCCTATATACATGTGTCCAATTGAGGGAGTATTAACAGTGCTGAGTATGAGGTTGTTGTTGTTGCTGCTCCCCAAGCTGCCTGGCCGAACAGCCCCAAGGCCCCGAGCAGGGCCAAGGCCACAACTGAGCACCCCCACAGAACCCTCCCTGCCGACCACAATAAAGCCTGGGTGACCGAAGCCACTCCATGGCGGGGAGCTGAGGAGGGTGCAGAAACGCCCGGGATGCAGTAACTTAACCCTCTCCGACATATGACGCGATTTTGAGTCTATTAGGGATACTTTAAAACCTTTGTTACCATCAGGGGTATTTAGAAACCTTTAGTTTAGTTACTTCAACCTCTGCAGATGTCTTTGAGTTAGCTGTGGGCAGAAAACTAATATTGGAGAGGTAATTATAAGAGTGAGAGAACTATTTTGTATTGCTAATCTGGCAACCTCTGCGTCATATGAGTCTGAAGGGGTTAAATAAGCTTGACTTACTGTACCTAATGTAGCGGCCTACAGTAGCCTATTTGGTTTAGCGTTTTAGTCATCATTATCACTATTAAATGTAGTAATTGATAGATTGTAAGTCGAACCACGGAGTACACATTCGTTTTGCATTAATACACAAGCCAATTTATCAATATTTCGAACTGTAACTACAATGAGAGTGCTTTCTTTTGTTATTAGCTTGGTGACTTCAAATGTATTAATAGCCTATGGTTGCCATGCAATTGGTTTGGATAAATGGAGCAGTTGATATTCGTAGCTTACATGTAGAAATCCAGGAACATTTATTTGTTAATAATTGATTACAGAACAAAAATAACAGGTTGCAGTTTATCGCAGTACTAATGGAGTTTGGCAAAGCTCGATTGTTTGTATTTTTCCTCTGAATAGGCTACCTGCCAATATCCAACAGTAGGCCTTTCTTTCATGACATACACATGCTGTACAGTCATATATACTCATAAATTAAATATAATGTCCGATATATGCCATTATCTATAAATTTTTAAATTTTCAAAACTCTCAGAAGCTTGAAGTAACTGAAATAAATAGGAGGAAAGTAGCGACATGTCAGTAGTAGGCTACTCCTACAGTATAGGCTACCCGGTCCGGTACCGGATCATCTCTAATTCTATATACATATTTGTTTAATGTGTACTCTCTTGGTAACACAACTTATTATATTATATAATTTCTTTTGTGAATTGGTAATTACAAACTAGAATTCACCTGAGTGAAAGCAAAAGACGAAAATAAGGACATACAGTAGGCCTATATAGATACAATGGCTCGTTCGTGTTCTTATTGGCTGACTGCATTCCTTACGGCACTGTGATTGGCTGTTGCAAACCTTCGACTTGAACAGAGTTTTAAGCCGTGGATTACTCTATCTCGATCTTAAGCCTGTGTTCTGAATACGGATAAACCTTTTTTTTCTATCCAGGATCGAGTAATCTCAATCCCAGGTTTAAACCTGCTCCGAAATCTGAGGTTTAAACCATTGTTCTGAATTCGGGCCACAGAGTTTGAAGTAATTTGAGTCATAGGAAGAGGGAGAGACTGATTCTGGGAGAGAGTTCCAGAGCTCAGCAGTTGAATAGAAGAAAATCTGAGAATAGCGTTTCACTCATGGGTTGGAGAGTTGCACAGAGTAGGGGTGGAATTGTGTTACAAGGCAGGTACTACGTACCCTACGTAGAGGAGGTGGTATACACTGGGAAAGCTCCGAGGAACACTGATTATTATAGTAGCGATAGAATAGCGAGAGAGATGCAACATTGCGGAGAAGAGAGAGAGATTGCAGAGAGTTGGTGAGTGGACGGGAGTTAATGATACAAAAGGCTTTCCTTTCTACTTTGTCTAGGAGTGCGGTGTGAGAGGATCCTCCCCACACATGTGAACAATACTCAATACAAGGACGCACTGTGTACCTGTACAGAGCAAGAAGCTGCGCAGGGGTAAAGAACCCCTTGAGGCGGTTGAGCACACCCAGCTTCTGGGAGGCTGCCTTAGTAAGACTGGTAATATAGTCCTTCCAAGTGAGAGCAGAAGAAAAAGAGACACCGAGAATGTTGAGAGAAGATAAAGGATTGATTTTTGTATTGTTGAAGAATAAGGGATAGTCCTCTGGAGGTTCCTGGCGGGTAGTAAGATGGATAAATTGAGTCTTTGAAGCATTAAATGCAACAAGGTTTGCTCTACCCCAATTGGAAATAGTAGCTAGATCAGAAGATAAGTGTTTTATGGCTTCATTACATTTGCTTTTGAGGGACTGCTGGTTGGGGCGTTCTGGAAAACTAATTGAGTGGTGTAAGGTAGAGTCGTCTGCATATGAATGGATGGGACTGGATGTACAGTTGAGAAGATCATTTATGAAAATTAGAAAAAGAATGGCGGGAGTGTAAGAAACTGTTCTGGAAAGAAGTCAAGAAAGTTAGGGAAGGTAGCAAGGGAAACAGTAAGAGTGTGAAAGATAAGAATGGGAGAGTGCTAGCCGAGAAGCAAGAGAGAGTCGAAAGATGGAGGGAGTACTTCAACGAGTTGCTAAATGTAAGGAATGAAGAGCCAGCAAACATAGTTGGATGGGGTATGGGAGGGAGAAGAGGAGAAGTGGAGGAGGAGGTGGGGATCAGGAGGTCAGATGTGTGGGAAGCCATGAAAAGAGTGGAGTTGGGGAAAGCACCAGGAACAGATGGCGTGTGTGGGGAAATGTTGAGGTATGGTGGTGAGATAGTGATCGAATGGGTATGGAAAACGTGCAAACTAGCATGAGAGAAGGGGAATGCACCCGATGACTGGAAGACTGGCATAATAGTCCCCCTATATAAGGGCAAAGGGGAAAGAGGAGTGTGTGGTAACCACCGAGGAATATGTGGACTTATACCCGCCCTGATGTCTGCTTTCACCTAGCGGAAGCGTGTGCTACACTTCACCCGCTGCAATGTGTTAGCATTGCTCTGCGGCATCTGTCAGATCATGGTCCTGCTGAATTCATTTACACCGATGGATCGAAACAGGCTGAAGCCACGGGCTGCGCTGCAATTTCTACGCATGATACTTATCAGTGCACCCTTCATCCGTACTCCACTGTCTTTACCGCAGAATTATGGGCTATCCACGGGGCCCTGGCCATCGTCTCCATTCTTCCTAACACCTATTCCCGTATTGTCATTTGCAGCGATTCTCGAAGCGCTCTGCAGGCGTTATGCGATTACGCTCCCGCCGATCCGTTAGTGAAGACCATCTTGCATGAAATACACCTTTTACAGTGTGGGGGTCTTTCCTTCACACTATGTTGGATCCCTGCGCATGTGGGCATCGAAGGAAATGAGACCGCGAACCTTCTTGCAAAAGAGGCTTGTCGTGGTTCTCCCTCTCTTCTTCTCCAGAGGCCAAAGGATGTTTTCCCGGTCTTACAGCAACACGTACTTGATGCATGGCGTAATGAATGGCGTTCACAACCTGAATCTAATAATTTCCGTTCACTTAAGGATGACATTTTCTTGTGGCCTTCGTCGATTGCTTCATGTCGAGCGGACCAAACAGTTTTAACGCGTTTACGTATTGGTCACACACGTCTTACTCACGGTTACTTAATGACCACCCCTCGCGATCCACCGCCTGAGTGTCAACTATGTCACACCCATTAACAGTCCATAATTTTCTCTGTATCTGTCCGGTGTATGAACCAGAACGACAACGATTCCTGCAGCACGCCTCTTTCCACTCTATACTATCTGAGTCAACCTCCTTCAATTTTGCTCCTATCCGACACTTCCTGAGAGCCACCAAACTATATGATGACATATGACTAAGTATGACAGTTCCATGACTTGACTTTGCACCTCCTCACCGAACACTAGCCTTATGAGGGCCCTGGCCCAGTGGGCTAGTATAAAATAAACACATCTACAACAACAACACCGAGGAATAAGTCTTTTAAGCGTAGTAGGGAAGGTGTACTTCAGGGTGGATGGGACTCGTTAGCCTTGGTCGGCAACCCATCTAGGGGAGACAACCTTATAAAAATCCGGGTGGATGGGACTCGTCAGCCTTGGTCGGCAACCTGTCTAGGGGATGATAACCTGATACAAATCCGTACTGCTTACCGAAGGGTAAGGCAGGTTAGTGGATGGACTAGCCGAACACCACTGTAGAAAAATAGTGCTAACAAGATACACAGAGGGCCTCGGAGTCGGACGGATCCTAAATTGAGTGGTCAATCCTGTAAGTCCTTCAGTAAACTGGCTCGGGTTGTCCCTCTTACAGGGAATAAGTCCTCTTGGGGGCATTCTGTGTATGGCCACCCTCATTAAGGGGAGTAAGGCGTCTGGCAATAGATAGATAGATAGGGAAGGTGTACAGTAGGGTAGTGATTGAGAGAGTGAGAGTGAGAACAGAGAAATGGAAAGGCGACGAGCAGGGAGGTTTTAGAAATGGAAGAGGATGTGTAGATCAGATTTTTACCCTGAATTGTATTGTGGAGAAATATTTGGAGAAGAAACAAAAGGTGTATGTTGCCTTTATGGACTTGGAGAAGGCCTATGACAGAGTGGATAGAGAAGGCATGTGGAAAGTACTTAGAATATACGGAGTAGATGGCAAGTTGCTGAAAGCAGTGAAGAGCATGTATGAGGGTGCAAAGGCGGCAGTACGTATGGAGAATGAGCAGAGCGAGGTCTTTGACCTGAGTGTTGGGTTGAAACAGGGGTGTGTGATGTCCCCGTGGTTGTTTACTGTATATATGGATGGAGTCATGAAAGAAATACTAGGAAGAGCAGTGGATGTTGGTGTATCACTGAAAAAGGAGGGAAATGAGTGGAAGTTGCCTATACTGCTGTTTGCGGATGATACAGTTCTGATGAGCGATAATGAACGGGTGTTGCAGGGTCTGGTAAATGAGTTTGGAACAGTGTACGAAAAACGGATTTTGAAGGTAAATGCGGGGAAGAGCAAGGTTATGGTCTTCGAAAGGGTTGAAGTCACAGAGTGTGAGGTGAAGTTGAACGGTCAGGTTTTTTTTTTTTTTTTTTTTTTTTTTTTTTTTTTTTTTATATTCCAACTTACTTCCTCTCGGGCATAGGCTGAGAGCCTTAATATTCACCGCTTTACAATGAACAGTGAAGCCCGTGAGGTCTTGTTCCAGTCTAGGGAGTGAGACATGTGAAGCACGTAGAGTACAACGAGCACCTGTCATCTTGCCTTCACATGAGGCACGGTGCTCACTCATGGCCCGAAACAACCCCATCTCTGAAGCCACCTCGTTCCCGTGCTTCACTGACTCACCCCCTACACTCGGACTCTCACACTTACACACACACAACGCCACCTGTTGAGCAGATAACTCACCAGGCTATGGAGATTGTCAGCTCTTTTAAGTATCTGGGCAGTGTGTTGAGTAAAGATGGGACTATGGATGAAGAAGTGCGGGAGAGGGTGCAACAGGGGGAGAGGGTTGTAGGAACGTTGAAAGCAGTAACAAGAAATAGAGTGGTCAGTATGGAAGTGAAGAAGTCCTTGCATGACAGTGTGGTAATCCCGACACTAATTTACGGAAGCGAAGCATGGACGTTCGGGAAGAGACTCAGACCAAGAGTGAGAGCGGTGGAAATGAGTTACTTGAGAAGTGCGTGCGGAGTTACATGGAGGGATAGACAGATGAATGAGGAAGTAAGAAGGAGGTGTGGTGTGGAGGTAGATGTGCTGGAAAGTGTGAAAAGGAACAACTTGAGATGGTTCGGCCATATGGAACGTATGGAAAGCGAGAGATTGACTAAGAAGGTGTACGAGAGCGAGGTGGAAGGACAGAGAGGGAGAGGTGCACCGAGGGAGAGGTGGAAGGATGGAGTGAGGAAGTATATGAATGAAGGTGGTGCTGGTTGGGAGGAGGGGCGTCGACTGACTGGGGACAGAGGTGCATGGGGGCGATTCGTTCGGGGCCACCCCTTCGGGGATCACGGCGTCAGGCAATAGATAGATAGATAGATAGAAAAAGAATAGGAGATAGGACAACATTGAGGAACACCGGAGTTGATAGGATGAGGAAGTGAGTGATGGCCGTCCACAACCGCAGCTATGGAACGGCCGGAAAGGAAATTAGAGACAAAGGCACAGATGGAGTGACAGAAACCGAAGGAGGGCAGTTTGGAAATTAATGATTTGTGCCAGACTCTATCGAAGGCCTTCGATATGTCTAGTGAAACAGAAAAAGTCTCATCGAAGTCCCGAAAGTTGGATGACCAAGAGTTAGTAAGATATGAAAGAAGATCACCAGTAGAGCAACCCTTAAGGAATCCATACTGGCGATTTGAGAGCAGATTATGAGAAGAGAAATGCTTAAGAAATTTGGAAGCAAGAATAGTTTCAAAAACTTTAGAGATACAAGAGATGAGAGCAATTGGACGAAAGTTGGAGGGTTAAGAGCGGTTACCCTTCTTTCTGACAGGTTGAATGAGAGCAAACTTCCAGCAAGAAGGGTAGACGTTAGAGGAGAGACAGAGACGAAAGAGTTTGCCTAGGCAGGGGGTCAGCACGGAAGTACAGTTTTTGAGTACAGTACAACAGGAGGAACACCGTCCGGACCATACGCCTTCTTAGTATTAAGCCCAGAAAGGGTAGAAAGTACATCTTTAGAAGAGATTAGGATATTAGGCATAAGTAGGAGAGAGGAGGGTGGAAAGGGAGGAATAGCACCGGAATCATCCAAGGTAGAGTTTCTAGCAAAATTTTGAGCGAAGAGTTCAGCTTTGTCAGAGGAAGAAGTGATGGTTGTGCCATCAGAGTGGAAAAGGGGAGGGAAAGACGAGGAAAAAAAATTGTTGGAGAAATTTTTGGCTAGATGCCAGAAAGCTTGGGAAGAGCTAGAGTTGGATAGTTGTTGTTGTTAATTTTGTTGTTATTGTTATTATTCCCTAAGCTGCCTGGCCGAACAGCCCCGAGTCCCTAAGGAAAGCCATGACCACGGTCGGGCTTTCCCACAGAGCTTTCAAGGAGTATAGATTGTGTTGTTGGCGTAAGTGGTTGTGTGAAATGCAATCTTCTATGATGTGTTTAATAGTATGGGGTGCTGTGTTACAACCTGGGCAGGAGTCGACTACGGAGTCATCCAGTCTCTTCTGCTAGCTCAGAAGGGCTGGATGGTGTCCGCATCTCAGTTTGGCCAGGTGGACTCTGTCCTCGCGAGGAAGGGAGGATTCAGAAGGATGGATTTCGGGAGGTCGTGCCTGCAGCTGCGTGTTGTTTATGAGTGAGTGGATGGAGCGGCGAGAGATATGTGTATGGATGTGCTTCTGGAAGCTAGTTTGGGGTGGGCAGGGAGGGAGAGAAGATAGTATTTGTGTGTGATAGCGTGTGCTGGGTGTTGTTTTAATGTTTCTTGGTGTCTGTGGATGTGTTGCTATGTAGTGTAGTGGGTGATGTTGGTTCGTGGAGGTTGCTTATGTCCAGATGGTTTTACAGGACTTTAGTTTCTTGATGTAGGTGATCTGTAGGTGAAGTAGCTGTGCAGCCTGTGATGATTTTTGGGGCTTTATTATGAATAGTCTGCAAGGTCTTATGATGTGTTTCAGCTAGGTTAGAAGCCTAGGCCGGGCTTGCGTATTCCATCACTGATCTTATGTATTGTTTGTAAAGTGTGGTGGTGGTTTCTTTGTTGTGTCCAAATTTTGTGTGGGCAAGTGACCTGAGGGCGTTAAGTCTGGGTGTCAGTTTCTTTTTAATGTTTGTGGTGTGCTGTTTGAATGTCATTTGAGTATCATGTTACTCCTGGGATTTTGAGTGAGTGTGTGTGTGTGTTAAGGGTAGGGTTGTTTATGGTGAGTTGCGGGGAGTATGCGTGATCTGTCCAGCTAGTGAGGAGGGTTGCAGTGGATTTGGCTGGGGCTAAATTAAGTCTGTAGTGCACCAGTCATGTAATGTGTTGAGATAGGGTTGAAGGAGATCTGTTGTTGTTGTTCCCCAAGCTGCCTGGCCGAACAGCCCCAAGGCCCCGAGCAAGGCCAAGGCCATAACCGAGCACCCCCACAGAACCCTCCCTGCCGACCACAATAAAGCCTGGGTGACCGAAGCCACTCCATGGCGGGGAGCTGAGGAGGGTGCGGAAACGCCCGGGAAACCAAAGCCCCACCCAGGGCCCTGTGCCCCTCAGCAATTATGAAGAAAAAGTTGAGGGGCAAAGGAAAAATGTGACGCTTTGGCTTCCAATCTTGGTAGATTGGGAGGTCAATCCACGGAAGAGACGCCGTCACTTGAGATCTAGAAGATATATAAGTAAAAGGAACAGTCAGAGTAAGCTATGGGTATAGCAGAGATCGCTCAGTTCTCACTCTGATAGACCAGCCCATCACCACAGGAGATCTGTTGCTGTGCCTGAGTCTTGGTGTGTGCATTTGAGTGTTATGTCGTCTGCATAGGAGGCTATGTTATTTGGGGTGTATTGGGCGTACTTATATCATGCATGTACTGATTAAAGAGTGCGGGCGACGGGACGGATCCTTGCGGGACTCCGTTTGGGAAATTTCTGATGCTAGATGACTGACCGGCAAAAGATACGTGTGCACATCTGCCTGCTAGGAAGTTGGCCAGCCACCTTTTTGTGTTGTTGTTGTTCCCTAAGCTGCCTGGCCAAACAGCACTGAGTCCCTGAGGAAGGCCATGGCCACGATCGGGCTTTCCCACAGAGCTCTCATTGAGTGTAGATTGTGTTGTTGGCATATGTGGTTGTGTGAAATGCAGTCTTCTATGATGTGTTTAATGGTATGGGGTGCTGTGTTACATCCCAGGCAGGTGTCGACGACGGAGTCATCCAGTCTCTTCTGATAGCTCAAGAGAGCTGGATGGCGTCCGCATCTCAGCCTGGCCAGGTGGATTCTGTCCTCGCGAGGAAGGGAGGATTCGGAAGGATGGATTTCGGGAGGTCGTGCTTGCAGCTGCGTGTTGTCTGTGAGTGACTGGATGGATCGGCGAGAAATATGAGTATGGATGTGCTTCTGGAAGTTGGTTCGGGGTGGGCAGGGAGGGAGAGAGGACAGTAATTGGATTGCCACTGGATTGGTAATCCAATGGACCCGGGTTCAAATCCCGATGTGTCAATGGGAAGATATTATTGGGATCGAATTTGTGCTGTACCTAGTATCAGTGCATTACCACAAAGCCCACCGAAATGCCAAAAAAATACCCTCATTGTTCCCTGATTAAATAACACTGTATGAATATTCCCATATTCAAAATATGTTACAGGGGGACAATGCCTAGTGAGTTCACTGCTCAATAGGTGGCGTTCTGAGAGTGAGGGTCTGAGTCTGGAGGGTGAGACGGTGAAGCACTTGAGCGAAGCAACCAGCCGCTTCAGAGATGGAGCTGCTTCGAGCCATGATGGATGCTTCACATGTCTCACTCCCCAGACTGGAACAAGACCTCACAGGCTTCACCGTGTTGAGCGGTGGAATATACAGGCTCTCAGCCTATGCCCGAGAGGGAGTAGTTGGAATATATATAGAAAAAAAAAAAAAAAAAAAAAATTGTGTGTGATAGCGTGTGCTGGGTGTTGTTTTGATATTTCTTGGTGTCTGTGGGTGTGTTGCCATGTAGTTTAGTGGGTGGTCCTGGTTCGTGGAGGCTGCTGCCAGGAATTGAGTGCCTCTCATGTCCAGATGGTCTTTGACTTTGAGGATTTTGGTTTCTTGATGTAGGTGATCTGTGGGTGCAGTAGCTGTGCAGCCTGTAATGATCTTTAGG
Source organism: Paralithodes platypus (assembly GCA_032716605.1). Lineage (NCBI taxonomy): Eukaryota > Metazoa > Arthropoda > Malacostraca > Decapoda > Lithodidae > Paralithodes > Paralithodes platypus. The sequence goes on along the minus strand of CM064544.1, from coordinate 10,841,428 downwards.
GCTTTGTTTTGAATAGTCTGTAAGGTCTTATGGTGTGTTTCAGCTAGGTTAGAAGCCCAGGCTGGGCTTGCATATTCCATCACTGATCTTATGTATTGTTTATATACTGTGGTGGTGGTTTCTTAGTTGTGTCCAAATTTTTTGTGAGCAAGTGACCTGAGGGCATTAAGTTTGAGTGTCAGTTTCTTTTTAATGTTTGTGGTGTGCTGTTTGAATGTAATATGAGTATCATATGTTACTCCTAGGATTGTGTGTGTGTGTGTATGTGTTAGGGGTGTGTTGTTTATGGTGAGTTGAGGGATGTATTTGTGTTCTCCTGTCCAGCTTGTGAACAGGGTTGCGGTGGATTTGGCTGGGGCTAGATTAAGTCTGTTTGTAGTGCACCAGCCATGTAGTGTGTTGAGATAGGGTTGAAGGAGATCTGTTGCTCTTTTTGGGTCATGGTGTGTGCATGTGAGTGTTATGTCATCTGCATAGGAGGCTAAGTTTATTTGGGGCATATTGGGTGTAGTTATATTGTGCATGTACAGATTGAAGAGTGCGGGCGATAGGACGGATCCTTGTGGGACTCCGTTTGAAAAGTTTGTGATTCTAGATGATTGACCGGCAAAAGATACGTGTGCACATCTGCCTGCTAGGAAGTTGGCCGGCCACCTTTTTGTGTTGTTGTGCATGTTTGTGTTGTAGATTTTGTTTGTTAGGTTGTGGCGGGGGATGGCATCGAAGGCTTTACTAATGTCGAGTGTGGCTAATAGTGATCTGTGTGGTGGTCTAGCTGAGTTGATGCCGTCAAAAGCTCTTTGTGTAAGGTCTGTGAGAAGAGTGTTTGTGGAGTGCAGTGGCCTAAAGCCATGTTTTGTTGGAGCTAGTGGTAGGTCGGGTGTATTTAGTTGTAGTACTAGGCGTTCCATGACTTTGGAGGGGTAGCAAAGGAGTGTGATGGGGCGGTGCGAGGAGGGTAGCGTGGGGTCTTTGTTGGGTTTGGGGAATGTGATGATGATACCATGCTTCCAAATGTCTGGTATTGTGTTGTGTGAATAACTGTAGTTTGATATGTTAGTGAGTGCTTGTATGCCTTGTGGTCCCAGGTGTCTGAGGTGTATGTTGCTTATGTTGTCTAGGCCACAGGCGGGTGAGTGCTTGAGATTGTTGATGATATGCTTTGTCTGGTGATTGGTGAAGGGTGTACAGTATAGTCAGGGTCTGGGGAATTGTCTCTTACGTCGGATGACACGTTGGTCGTCTTTGTGAGGTTTTAGGTGGCTGACATGTGAGAAGTGATTGATGAGAGTGTTTGCTTGTTGTTTACATGAAGGAGTAGAGTTTGTTGTGATTGCAGCATGTGATTGTTTTGTGTTGCTGTTGTTGTTGTTTTTGTTCCCCAGGCTGCCTGGCCGAACAGCCCCAAGGTCCCGAGCAAGGCTGAGGCCATAGAGCGCCCCCACAAAACCCTCCCTGCTTACCACTAACAAAGCCCGGGTGACCGAAGCCACTCTAAGGCAGGGAGCTGAGGAGGGCGCGGAAACGCCCGGGAAACCAAAGCCCCACCCAAGGCCCTGAGCAATTATGAAGGGAAAGTTGAGGGGCAAGGGAAAAATGTGACGCTTTGGCTCCCAATCTGCCAACTTTTAGGTTGGCAGTAGGGAGGTCGATCCACGGAAAAGACGCTGTCACTTGAGATCTAGAAGATATATAAGTAAAAGGAACAGTCAGAGTAAGCTATGGGTATGGCAGAGATCGCTCAGCTCTCACTCTGATAGACCAGCCCATCACCACATGACTAGAACCCAATCCTCTCAGCATCAGCTAGGAAAGGCCCTAGAAAGCCGCCTTTAGCGGAGGGATAGCTCCCCTATTTCAACTCCTTTCGGAGTTGGGCACCCGCCTGTGTTGCTGTTGGAAAGTGTGATGCTGTTTAGTGTTTTGTAGAGTTTTTTGGGGTTTGTTTTGTGGTCAAGTGTTTGTAGGAAGTTATTCCAATTTAGTTTTTGTTCTTGTATTTTGTTGTTCGTTTGGGTGTTGAGTGCTTGGATTTGTTGTGTGATGTCTTGTGTGTGGGGTGCTGGGGAGTGTTTCAGTATGTCGCGTTGTCTGATGAGGTTTTGAATTTCTGGTGTGAAGTTGGGGTTGTGTCTTTTTCTGTTAACTCTTGGAATGTGTTTCTTGTCAGCATTTTGGATAGTTTTATTGAGTATGTGTACAGCATTGTTGATGTTAGTGATGGGCATACTGTTTAGTGTTGTGAAGTGTTGTTCAGTCTCATTTGTGAATGCTTCCCAGTTAGCTCTTTTATAATTGGTGTATGTGTGTACAGTGTTTGTGGCTAGCTGGGGTGAGTCTGGTTTTGGTGGTGATAATGATCGGGAGGTGGTCAGAGCCTAAGGTTCTGACCACCCTCCAGGATGTTGTGGGGGTGAGTTCTGGGGAGCAAAAGGTGATGTCTGGAGATGATGGGTTATAGAGGGCTTGGTGGGGAATATGGGTATGTTGATGGATGTCATTAAGGATGATGAGGTTATCAGTTTGGTTTTGTAGTACCAGCCCTCTGTCTGTGTCGGGGTTGTCGACAAACCAGGCCGACGTCTTGGTGTTGAAGTCACCACCCAGAATGATGTGTGGGGTGTTTGTGATGTGTTGTAAGTGTGGTCTGTATTCATTTGGTACTGTAGGGGATGTTTGGGGAGGGATGTATGTGTTTATGATGGTTATGTTGGAGTTGTTGCCAGTGCGTATTATAATTGATTGTATTTCTGTTGTGTTATCATTTGGGGGAAGGAGGGATTTGGTATGTACACTGGTGACTATGTATGATATTTCTTTGTGTACCAGGGTGATGAGTCCACCGCCGCCGCTGACGGCCCGGTCTTGTCTGATGGTGGTGAAATCATGAAATGTAGGTGTTTTTTGTGTTGTGCAGAGGTTTTTGTGCATGTTTGTGTTGTAATTTTTTTTTGTTAGGTTGTGGCGGGGGATGGCATCGAAGGTTTTACTAATGTCGAGTGTGGCAAGTAGTGATCTGTGTGGTCTGGCTGAGTTGATGCGGTCAAAAGCTCTTTGTGTAAGGTCTGTAAGAAGAGTGTTTGTGAAGTACAGTGGCCTGAAGCCATGTTGTGTTGGAGCTAGGGGTAAGGCGTGTGTAATTAGTTGTAGTACAAGGCGATTTGTTAGTAGTCTTGGCAAATCCAACGTCAAGGCTATTAACCTAATTGCAATGACGACTTGTCTATTTTTACTGCTATGTCGTCATTCCAACCGCGGTTAAAAAGAAAACGTCTAGAGTCTACTGCTTATCTTGCTCTAGGAGACGTTGTACATTAACCAAAACTACCACCGAAGGTGAAAAAAGCATAGAAGAGAAGAAAAAGGGGTTTACCTTAGTTACCGCTTAAGGCCCATCCCGTGTTCCGTCATGTGCAGATCCCTGTCGAACGTGCGCATGAGCGACCCTCTCTTGTCATCATTTTTTCACGCGCTCCATTGAATGAAGTCGCTTTTGTTGTGCTCCTTTAATTCACCCTGTTTAGGTTCGTTTCGGCTTATCTGGCCTTCTTTTTTGTTAGACAGATGTTACGTGATCTAGGGCACACGTAAATGGGCTCCTAAGTGTGTATAATGGAGACGCGTGTGGAAATAGCCTACCGAAGGTACGGGGGCGCCTGGCGTTCCTCGTATATGTTTTTCATTCTTTCTCTTTTCATATTCTTTTTTCCTGTTAGTCTGGGCATAGTTTAGCTTTTAGCTTAATTTAGCCTAGCTCATTTTCTCATTCAGGACTTGCTATGCCCCTATGAGTTTTCAGTTTTTCATAGCCTAGGTGTAACAATCTGAGATTTCGTTGGTGGCGGTGCTGTTTGTAGAGTTTGTGTCGGCCGCATTATTAGCGTTATTCCCGAGTCCCCCCTTTCGAGTCCTTCACTGTGTCTCAAGGGCCTGGGCGACAGGTGGTTCGTGATACTCCAGGGGTACCCCACGGGGGCCCCTCTTTCACACCACAGGGTTTTTCGCCCCTGACACATTCTCTGCTCACGGCTAGGCCACCCTTTTTCTCACCAGTTTCATTTACTGGTTTTTGTTTTCTCTTCCTGTTTCACCTCCATCCTTTCATAGTCTTTTGCCCAATCCAGGGGTACCTCACGGGGGCCCCTGTTTGTGCGAAACCACCCTCCCTGCCACTTCTCCTCATGGGCTTTGCTCTATCTCTGTGGGTTGGGTGGTTCCTGGGGGATGTGCCTCCTCTCCCCTGGTGTGTCTTCCTTGCCTCTCCCTTTACCGGTTGAGTCAGGATAAATTCAAGGAAGACACTGCTCAGCTTGATGTCCATCATTGCTTGGAGTTCATAAGGAGATGACGCATTTTTTGTGGCCTTTTTTGGTATTCCCTAGACGCTCCTCTCGCTTTTTTCGGCGCCGGACCATCTCGGCCGGTCCCGCAAATTTGCGGGAGCTTGATTCGGTCCTCTGGGACATTTCGGCTCCCCGCAAATTTGCGGAGATCGTTGGGGGGTCCCGCAAAATTGCGGGAGGGTGGTGTCGGTACGGTTATGCCTCCATTGGCCCGCAAATTTGCGGTAATAGTTGGCTTTCACTATTGACTTTTTTTATGTCATCTTGTTGCCTGGTACTATATTGGTGTATGCACTTTACTGGTGTTATAGGCCCTGCATGTAAGATGTTGAGTGGTGGTTAACACTTTCTCCATCTTTGCAGGTTCTGCTAGTGCTCTTCCGCCTCGGCCGCCCTCCTCACCTACCTCTGTGCTCCCAGTTTAGGGTGAGTACGGATACCTGTTTGCATGTGTGTTCCTGTTTCCCCATGCTCCTTCCCTGGTTCTTCTTGGACATTCTCTCCACTTACTCCTTCGACGTGCTGATTATGGTGTGTGTTCTTCTAGTGCAGGTAGACTGCCTTGCTTTCGCCTTGGTTGTCGCTCCCGTGCTTGGAGAGCCACAAGTCCTGCTTGCGCCACTCGCTCTGTGTGTCCTCTACGGCCTACCTCCCTGCTCTGTGTGGCACGTGTCTGGCCCTGGTTCCTCGGCGGCGGCTGTGGCCTCTGCTTCCCTTCCGTCGGTGTGGACGATGGTCTCCCGCCACATTAGGACTGTGGGCCACCGTTCCCCGGCCTTTGTTGCCGACCGGATCCGCGTCGCCCTGGGTATCCCTGACCCGACTGAAGGCCGTTCACCTGGCTCTCTCCCCTGGGTCCCGCAGCCGGTCGTCCCATCGTCGGGGGGTTCCCCGGCTCCGTCCACGCTCTCGCTCGCCTCGTCGTCCTCCTGATCGCCTTGACGACGCCCATCGCCCTCGTCATGGTTCTCGCCCTGAGGCCGGGGTTAGCGGCTCTGCCCCTGTGCGCCCTCCCCTGGCCTCTACGGCTAGGGGCTCTACCCCCTTCCGCCCGCTTCCCCAGCCCAGACGACTTCCTCTTACGTTGTCCTGTTCATGCTGTAGCTGGCCCTCTGCTCCCTCCTCCTACACTGTCCAGGAGGGTCCGCCTGGATGTCGTTGCTTCTCCTACTTCGCCTGCTTCAGTGCCTATTCTTCCTTCACGGTCTCGTCCTACGGTGGTGGTCCCTCCCTCCTCCGCCTCGGTGTCGGGCCGCCCTGTTATCTCAGCCCCGGGGATCCTTGCTCTGTTTCCCCCCGCGGCTCCTTCTGGCCTCCTTTCACCCGGCCAGCCTTCCCACTCCCGTCGTCCTGCTCCTCCTCATTCTTCTCTTCCTGACCTTCACTTACCGTCTCGCCAGGGGGGTACCCCTCCTCTTGCCTCGGTGGGGTTTCGCGAGGTTTCGGGGTCCCCTTTCTCAGGAGCCGACGTGTCGCTGGAAGAGGGGAATGGTGCTGTTTCCCCCTCGGCCGTTCGTGATCGGGGACGAGTCCCTCAACGGCAACACAACCGTCGTCGCTCGCCTTCCTTGGGCCGCGACGCTGCTGGTTCGTGTCGTGGGTCTCGCTCCCGCTCATGCTCGCCCCTGCGGGCCGACCAATTTGGGGGGGGGGTCGCCTCTCTCGGATCGATTGTCGGCTATGCAGGGCTGGGTTGTGTCACGCTTCGACGGGCGCTTGGAGTCGATGGAAGACTCCCTCTTCTCGCCCTTCTTGGCGGTGACTCACCCTCAGCGCCTCACCCTACCTACCCCTGCTACGGTCCCCCTCCCTTCTGCAGGCCTACGCTCTGGTCAGACTTCAGCCGCCCTGACATCCTTCCGGCTGTTCAGTCCCTGGCTGTGTTGACGGGTCTGTCCTCCTATGGGACAGGTTTGTGCGACGCCGGTACGCCTGGCTTAGCCATCATGCTCGGTCACCCTCTCCCATTGGAGTCCTGGTTTGCTGAAGCCTTCGACTTCACACACCGATCCGTCGACGGCTCTCCTTCCGTCCCTCCCCCGGAGTCATCACTGATTTTGCCTCCTCTTGTGTCTGTCGGCGGGTTGGACGGCGCGTTCTGGTCCTGGATGAGCGCGCCCGTTCTTGAACTTTGTTCTATTGCTACCCCGTTCTTCTCTCACCCGGATCAACCCTCTGTCGCCAAGGTTTTTCCCTTGCGACAGCGGGTGACGGACTTATTGTCTTGTCTTTAGGTTCCCTCCAGACGTCTGTTCACCACCTGCGGCTTTTCGAGGCGTCTGCGCCAGGCGATCTTCGCGAGGGTTTGGACCGCGTTCAGCGGATCCACCTTCGGCTCGCGGTGTCTTTGGTTCCCGAGCTGAAGGCGGTTTTGTGCGCTGCAACTCGGCAACGCCCGACGGTACGGTCTTCGTTCTGCCGGCCGGCCCCCTTGGTTATTCGTCAGGGTTTGTTGTACTCTGCGCTATATACGTCGTTTTTTTTTAAGCAGGATGCTTGGGAATGCTACGCTTCTCTGTCGGCGGCCCCTGCTTCCGACACGCGACGCCGGGCTGTGTCGTTGCGGACCCTTATTACGTCACGCACCGACGCGCTGTGCCGCGCGCGGGGTCTTCTCAGTCCCGTCCTTCTGCCGGTCCTCTTCGGGGTGCTGCTGCAAGTGCTGCCGCCTTGCACGGGCGCAGGACTGGGACGTTGCAGGCCAGTGCGTCGGTTCCGCCTCGCACTTCTGTTCTTGCCCCTTTCATCCCCTCCGTGTCGGGGCTGGCCGGCCTTCCACTTCCGGCCGCCCTTCAAAGGGGTCAGCCCCGCGCCGGCCTGGGATTGGGGTGGCCCGCCCTTTTCGACGAGGTTGGGGGGAGGCGGGGGTAGAGGAGGTCAACGTGGCGCTCATGCCCGCACGGCCCGTACCGGGGGTACCTCCACGTCAACACAATGTGTAGTTCTCTGGGTCGGCCTCCTTGTTCTCCTTCTCGCCTGGCCGACCGGGTCGCTCCCCTCCTCTCGGGTGCTCCCTCGGGTTGTTTTCGCCCTTGCGCCCCTCGGTAGCCGCGAGGGACGTTGGGGGCGGCGGGGTGCGCGGAGGGGTCTCACCTGGAGGTGGACGTCCAGACCCCCACTCCGCTCTTGTCACCGACGCCGGCCCATCTCTTCAGAGGTGGCCCACGTGTTCACTTCCATGCCCGAGCTGGGTAGCGTCGAGGGAGTTGACCGCCGGTCACCCGGTTTTTCTCTCCCGTGTCTTTCTGGTACCGTCGACGAACTGCGACGCGATGCGACCGGTGGTGGATCTGTCGGCCCTCAACGGGCACTTCGTGCACACACGGTTTCGTTTGCTGCCGGTACCCCTGGTACGCCTGGCCCTGTGCCCTCTGTCGTGGGTAGTGTCGCTGGCCCTCCAGGATGCGTCTTGGCTCGTTCCTCTCCATCCTCGCTTCCAGCGATTCTTGGCCGTTCGGACTTCCGATCGTGTGTTCCTGTTCGACGGCCTTCCCTTCGGTCTCCATATCGCGCCGCAGATCTTCTCCGCACTGGTGGGGCAGGAGCGGGCTCCAGATCCTGTTTTCCTTGGCCGATTGGTTGGTAGTTTCCGACGCCCTAGGGGACTGTGCATTGGCGACGCCCTCACAGTCGTTCGCAACATCGCACGGTTAGGGTTCCCCTTCGATGTTCCCAAGTCACGCTTGACCCCGTCGCGTGTCGTGCCATGGGTCGGTCTCGCATGGGTTTTGTCCGGCGCTACGGTGACCCGGGGTCTGCCGGCCGCGGTGCACCTTCGGTGGACGGTCTTCGCCGTGTTGCACTCAGTCTCCCTCCCGGGGTGGGTCTGGGACTCGTTCGTGGGTTCGCTGCATTGGGCCGCTCTGCCCCTTCCCTTAGGGAGCCTCTGGCTACGCCGCCTCCTCCTCATGGGCACCGCGGTGTTTCCGTTGCCCCTATGGATCGGCTCCTGCCGCTCCCGCGTACCGTTCGCCGACGCTTCGGTCGCTGGGTTGCTCGGGGCTCGCTCTCTGCGGCTGTGCCCTGGACCGCCCCCCCGCCGACGGTCAGGGTAGCCACAGATACGTCGAGCGAGGTTGGGTGAGGTTCCCAATCGAACCTGGGACGTCCACTTCCCGGCAGATGGGTGGGTCTCCCTCCTCTTACCCGTCTATGCCCTCGGACTGTTGGTTCCTTTGTTCTTCCTGCGGGACCACGCGCTGGCCCTTCGGGGTAAGTCGGTGGCCTTCGGGTTGGACACTCAGACAAGCTGTCCCCTGTTTCCTTATGCGGGGGTCCTCCAGGTCGTTGACTCTATTGGGGGTCTCGGTGGAGTTGTTCTTCCTCGCGGACCGACACCCCTTCTCCTTGCATGCCTCCTCCCTGCCCGGGCCTGCCACCCTTTGGGCGGTCGCCCTGTCGAGAGGGAAGGGCGTTCTTGTAGAATGGGCGATGAAACTGTGTTCGCCGACCTCGCGGCTTCCTGAGGTGTTCCGGAGGTCGCCTTGTTCGCATCGGGGGTGCCGCGCCAGTTGCCTCTGGACCTCTCCCTCCGGCCTCGCGCTCCGGGGGGGGTCCGGACGCTTTCATGGTAGCCTGGTACAGGTGGCGGTCGATATACATCTTTCCGCCACCAGACGCGCTGTTGATGTGCCCAGTCCTCGCGAAGCTGCGGCTGTACCACGGCTGCGTTTGGCTCCTCGCGCCTCTGTGGCCGGCACGGACTTGGTCCGCCCGGTTGCCGCGGTGGTGCCCGAGTCCGGTCCCTCTACCTGTCTCCGGCTTCCACTTGGGCTAGGTTGGGGACCTGCGGACCTCTTTGGCCTTCGCATCGTGCTTGTTCATGAGGCACGGTGGCTCCCGGTCCCCGGCCGGGCCCTGATTGACTTCCTGCAGCGTTCCTGGCCGTCTTCTCCTTGGGGGACTTACGGGTCCCGCTGGAGGTCTTTTACTAGGTGGCTACAGGCCACTCGCCTGCCAGTTGGCTCTCCTTCCCTCGTCCTACGCTCCTTGTTTCACCTCTTCCGTACACGTCGCTTTCCAGTCGACGCTATACGTACCCACTTGTCTGCCGTCCGGGGGGTCTTTGGGTCCGTCGCTGGGCTGGTCGATCCGCCACAGGAGCTGGGTTCCTTCCTGACGGCTGCCTTCCGGGATCGACCGCCTCCGCGCCAGGTCACTCCGCTGTGGGATCTGGGGCGGGCTCTGGTCCTTCTGGCTTCACCCACGTATACAAGGGCCGCTACGCCGGTTCCGTTGCTCGGGCGTCCACTCTTCCTTGTCGCTCTGGCCACTGGGGATTGGGTGTCTGCACTAGCGGCATTGTCACGGCCCCGGGACTGCGTGCGATTCTCCCCGTCCTTGCATGGCGTCTCGTTCGCCTCCTCCCCTCCTTTTGTTACCACGCATGGGAGGGAGGCCCCCGTTTTCCAGCCTTTCGCCGTCCAGGCTTTACGGCGTGGGCATCCTCGCCATGTGTTGTGCCCGGTGTCAGCCTTGCACTCCTCTGTTGCGTCTGTGGCGCCGCCTTCGGGTACTGCTGTGTGGGTGTCTCCTCGGACAGGTGGGAGGCTCTCGCAGGTGCAGATGGGCCGCCACGTTTGTCGGACCGTTCGTGCCCGTCACCCTGTTTGTAGGGGTTCTGCGCACGATGTCAGATCCTTTGCTGCCTCCTTCCGGTTCCTGCCACGTCGATCCTTCCCTGCCATCGCCTCAGCGGTTTTGTGGTCTTCTATCAATTCCTTCATCTCCTCCTACCTCTCCGTGTCCAGTGTTCGACCCCCTCGGCCGGTGATTGCTCTCGGGGGTCGTGTTTCCTGGTGCTCTGGCGAAGATCCCTGGTCTTCCCCCCTTGTCCCTCGTTCTTTTCCTTTGTTTTATTTGACAAAGGGGGGGGGGGGGGTGTACGGGTTTGCAACACTGGATTGCAAGTTTGGGATTATGTATTGTTCCAGTACATAAGTGTTTTTGCCACATTGAAAATTGTGTTTTGTTCTTGTTGGTTTTTGAAGAAAAGGGATTTTGGGTACAGTACCTTTTTGGTTTCAGACAAGTCTATGTTTTTGCATTACTATGAATGACGGGCATGTGTTAAAACTGTTCTTTTTAGCTACTCTTCAGTTTTTCACTCTTTTATTAAACTCTCTTGTTTAAATTGTGTCTTTGTCATTCGTAATTTTGTTTTATGCATTGTTTTTTTTGGTAGGTTGGGCTTGGATGTCCTCCTCCTATTTTTTATGCAGCCTTGACGTTGGATTTGCCAAGACTACTAACAAATTGGGAGGTTTGACGTACCTCCCAACCTACCAAATAGGAAAACCTACTATTTGGTAGTAGTCTTGGAAAATCCAACGTACATAATACCTTCCCTCACGCCGGACCCCTGCCCATCCGCGTTCTTCTGCTGACGTGAGATGTGATGACAAGAGAGGGTCGCTCATGCGCATGTTCGACAGGGATCTGCACATGATGGAACACGGGATGGGCCTTAAGCGGTAACTAAGGTAAACCCCTTTTTCTTCTCTTCTATGCTTTTTTCACCTTCGGTGGTAGTTTTGGTTAATGTACAACGTCTCCTAGAGCAAGATAAGGAGTAGACTCTAGACGTTTTCTTTTTAACCGCGGTTGGAATGACGACATAGCAGTCAAAATAGACAAGTCGTCATTGCAATTAGGTTAATAGCCTTGACGTTGGATTTTCCAAGACTACTACCAAATAGTAGGTTTTCCTATTTGGTAGGTTGGGAGGTACGTCAAACCTGCCATTCTATGACTTTGGAGGGGGTGCCGAGGAGTGTGATAGGGCGGTGTGAGGAGGGTAGCGTGGGGTCTTTGTTCGGTTTGGGGAAAGTGATGATGATACCATGCTTCCAGATGTCTGGTATTGTGTTGTGTAAATAACTGTAGTTTGATATGTTGTTGTTGTTGTTGTTCCCCAAGCTGCCTGGCCGAACAACCCCAAGGCCCCGAGCAAGGCCAAGGCCATAACTGAGCACCCCCACAGAACCCTCCCTGCCGACCACAATAAAGCCTGGGTGACCGAAGCCACTCCATGGCGGGGAGCTGAGGAGGGTGCGGAAACGCCCAGGAAACCAAAGCCCCACCCAGGGCCCTGTGCCCCTCAGCAATTATGAAGAGAAAGTTGAGGGGCAAAGGAAAAATGTGACGCTTTGGCTTCCAATCTTGGTAGATTGGGAGGTCAATCCACGGAAGAGACGCCGTCACTTGAGATCTAGAAGATAAATATGTAAAAGGAACAGTCAGAGTAAGCTATGGGTATGGCAGAGATTGGTCAGTTCTCACTCTGATAGACCAGCCCATCACCACAGTTTGATATGTTGGATAGTTCAGTGCATTTATTATTGATGAAAGAGTGCTTGGCAAGTTGAAGAACAGATTTGGCTTGATTCCGGGCAGAAACATAGGAAGAATGAGACTCTTGAGTTTTAAGGTGTCAGTACCGTTTGAATGCTTCCTCCTTGTTGTGGATAACAGTAGAACTAGTGTGAGTAAACCAAGATTTGTTTGCATTAGACTGAGAGAAAGAAAATGGAATGTACGCTTCCATGCCCGAGAGGATTACCTCGTTAATGCGTTCAGCACTCTCCGAGGGTCCCCGGCCATGGAAGCAGAAGTCATTCCATGGGAAATCAAAGAAGTACTGCCGGAGAGCCTCCCAGTAGGCAGTGCCAAAGTGCCACAAGCGCCGCTGGCTGGGAGGATCGGGTGGCTGTACTGAAGAGATAGAACAGGTGATGGAGATAAGTTTATGGTCGGAGAAACCCAAAGGAGAGAAAAGATTGACAGTATAAGAAGAAAGGTTAGAAGTCAGAAATAAGTCAAGAATGTTGGGCCGATCTCCGAAGCGATCCCGGATACGGGTGGGTTGCTGGACCAGCTGCTCTAGGTCATTTATGATAGAAAAGACGTAGGCTTGTTCACCAGGTTGGTCAGTAGTGTGAGAGGAGCGCCATTGGCAGTGGTGAACGTTGAAATCTCCTAAGATGGAGATTTCAGAGAAGGGAGAGCTGTTTTTTTTTGTTTTTGTTTTTTTCTATATGATTGAGGGAGGCAAAAGGCAGAACTGCCTATAGCGAGTGCCTCTCCCATAGTTGAAAGAGTGACAGGGCCGAAATCAAGGAACGTTCGGGCAAAAATGCCTGGACACACAGAGTTTGAAGCAATTTAAGTCATAGGAAGAGGGAAAGACTGATTCTGGGAGAGAGTTCCAGAGCTCAGCTGTTGAGTAGAAGAAAGTTTGAGAGTAACGTTGCACTCTTGGGTTGGAGAGTTGCACAGAGTAGGGGTGGGATTGAGTTGCAAGACGGGTACCACGTGCCCTACGTAAAGGAGGTGGTATACACTGGGAAAGCTCTGAGGAACACTTATTATTATAGTAGCGATAGAATAGCGAAAGAGATGCAACATTGCGGCGGAGAGAGAGAGAGATTGCAGAGAGTTGGTGAGTGGACGGGAGTTAATGATACGAAAGGCCTTCCTTTCAACTTTGTCTAGGAGAGCGGTGTGAGAGGAACCTCCCCACACATGTGAACAATACTCAATACAAGGATGCACTATGCCCCTAAAACGCTAAAAACGGTAACAAGAAATAGGGTGGTCAGTATGGAAGTGAAGAAGTCCTTGCATGACAGTGTGGTAATCCCGACACTGACTTACGGAAGCGAAGCATGGACGTTGGTTGAGAGACTCAGACCAAGAGTGAGAGCAGTAGAAATGAATTACTTAAGGAGTGCGTGCGGAGTTACATGGAGGGATAGACAGACTAATGAGGAAGTAAGAAGGAGGTGTGGTGTGGAGGTAGATGTGCTGGAAAGTGTGAAAAGGAACAACTTGAGATGGTTCGGCCATATGGAACGTATGGAAAGCGAGAGAATGACTAAGAGGGTGTACGAGAGCGAGGTGGAGGGACAGAGGGGGAGAGGTAGACCGAATATGAGGTGGAAGGATGGAGTGAGGAACTACATGAACGAAGGCGGTGCTGGTTGGGGGGAGGGGCGTCGACTGACTGGGGACAGAGGTGCATGGGGGCGGTTCGTTCGTGGCCACCCCTTCGGGGATCGCGGCGTCAGGCAATAGATAGATAGATAGACTATGCCCCTGTACAGAGCAAGAAGCTGTGCAGGGGAAAGAACCCCCTAAGGCGGTTGAGCACACCCAGCTTCTGGGAGGCTGCCTTAGCAAGACTGGTAATATGGTCCTTCCAACTGAGAGCAGAAGAAAAAGAGACACCAAGAATATTGAGAGAAGATGAAGGGTTGATTTTTGTATTGTTGAAGAATAAGGGATAGTCCGCTGGGAGCTCCTTACGGGTAGATAGATGGAGAAATTGGGTTTTGGAAGCCATTAAAGGTAACAAGGTTTTCTCTGCCCCAATTGGAGATAGTATTTAGATCAGAATTTAAGAGTTCTATGACTTCATTACGTTTGTCGTTGAGGGATTGCTGGCTGGGGCGTTCTGTAAAACTAATGGAGTAGTGTAAGGTTGAGTCGTCTGCGTATGAATGAATGGAAATTGAGGTACACTTGAGGAGATAATTTATAAAAATTAGAAAGAGAATAGGAGATAGGACAGAGCCCTGAGGAACACCGGAGTTTATAGGGTGAGGAAGTGAACAATGGCCGTCCACAACCGCGGCTATGGAACGGCCGGAAAGGAAATAAGAGACAAAGGCTCAGATAGAGGGATAGAAACTGAAGGAGGGTAGTTTAGAAATTAAAGATTTGTGCCAGACTATCGAAGGCTTTCAATATGTCTAGTGCAATAGAAAAAGTCTCACCGAATTTCTGAAAGGAGGATGACCAAGAGTTAGTAAGATATGAAAGAAGATCATCAGTAGAGCGACCCTTAAGGAAACCATACTGGCGATCTGAGAGCAGATTATGAAAAGAGAAATGCTTAAGAAATTTGGAAGCAAGAATAGTTTCAAAAACTTTAGAAAGACAAGAGATGAGAGCAATTGGACGATAGTTGGAGGGTTGAGAGCGGTCACCCTTCTTTGGGACAGGTTGAATGTGAGCAAATTTCCAGCATGAAGGGAAGACGTTAGAGGATAGACAGAGACGAAAGAGTTTGCCTAGGCAGGGAGTCAGCACGGAAGCACAGTTTTTGAGAACAACAGGAGGAACACCGTCCGGACCATACGCCTTATTAGTATTAAGCCCAGAGAGGGTAGAAAGTACATCTTTAGAAGAGATTAGGATATTAGGCATAAGTAAGAGAGAGGAGGGTGGAGAGGGAGGAATAGCACCGGAATCATCCAAGGTGGAGTTTCTAGCAAAAGTTTGAGCGAAGAGTTTAGCTTTGTCAGAGGAAGAAGTGATGGTTGTGCCATCAGAGTGGAAAAGGGGAGGAAAAGACGAGGAAGAGAAATTGTTCGAGAGGTTTTTGGCTAGATGCCAGAAAGCTTGGGAAGAGCTAGAGTTGGATAGTTCAGTGCATTTATTGATGAAAGAGTGTTTGGCAAGTCGAAGAACAGATTTGGCTTGATTCCGTGCATAAACATAGGAAGAATGAGAGTTGAGTTTTAAGGCGTCGGTACTGTTTGAATGCTTCCTCCTTATTGCGGACAGCAGTAGAACAGGCGTGAGTAAACCAAGATTTTTTAGCATTAGTCTGAGAGAAAGAGAATGGAATGTATGCTTCCATGCCCGATAGGATTACCTCGGTAATGCGTTCAGCATTCTCCGAGGGTCCCCGGCCACGGAAGCAGAAATCATTCCATTGGAAATCAAAGAAGTACTGCCGGAGAGCCTCCCAGTCGGCAGTGCCGAAGTGCCACAAGCGCCGCCGGCTAGGAGGATCGGGTGGCCGTACTGGAGAGATAGGACAGGTGACAGAGATAAGTTTATGGTCGGAGGAGCCCAAAGGAGAGAAAAGATCAACAGTATAAGAAGAAGGGTTAGAAGTTAGAAACAAGTCAAGAATGTTGGGCCGATCTCCGATGTGATCCGGGATACGGGTGGGTTGCTGAACTAACTGCTCTAGGTCATTTAGGATAGAAAATATGTAGGCTTGTTCACCAGCTGGGTCAGTAGTGTGAGAGGAGAGCCATTGGCGGTGGTGAACGTTGAAATCTCCTAAGATGGAGATTTCTGAGAAAGGAGAAATGGATAGAATGTGTTCCACTGTAGAGTTTAAATAGTCAAAGAATTTGAGAAAGTTGGTAGAGTTAGGGGAAAGATAGACAGCACAGAAATATTTAGTAAGAGAATGACAGGAAAGTTTGAGCCATAAAGTTGAGAATTCAGAGGAGTCTAAATCGGGAACACTAGAGCAAGTGAGTTTGTTGTGCACATATGCACAACATCCACCTTTGGCTTTGAAACTAGGATAGAGAAAGTAGGAGGAAACAGAGAAGGGTCTGCTGGATGTTGCTTCAGACACCTGAGTTTCGGTGAGGAAGAGAAGATCAGGTTTGTAGGAGGAGAGATGGTGTTCAACAGAGTGAAAGTTAGAGGAAAGTCCGCGAATGTTGCAGAAATCAATAGAAAGAGTAACAGGCCGAGGTCCAGGTAATTTTGTTGGGTCGTCGGGGGATGGTCGGTCGGGTGTGGGGGCATTTATGGTCCCCCCCCCCATGGGGACTCCGAGGCTGGGCTAAAATTACTAATTTTTAAATTTTTTGGTGTGGAGGAATGAAGTGTGGTGTACATGTTTAGTGTAGTGAAGTGGATAGGAAGAGAAGGTTTTTGTGATAGCTAGCTGGATTGCTCTCAGTGTAAATGAGGCACAAAGAAAATCAGTAAGAGAGGCCAAGCAAATGAAACAGGGAGTTCCAGCGACTCTTTATCAAATGCCTATAACCTCACCTGGGTCTAGCCCTGATAGATTGGTGCCTACAATCTCCCCACAACAATAGATAGAATGTGTTCCACTTTAGAGTTTAGATAGTCAAAGAATTTGGGAAAGTCGGTAGAGTTAGGGGAAAGATAGACAGCACAGAAATATTTAGTATGAGAATGACAGGATAGTTTGAGCCATAAAGTTGAGAATTCAGAGGAGTCAAAATCGGGAACACAAGAGCAGGTGAGTTTGTTATCCGCCTTTGGCTTTGAAACTAGGATAGAGAAAGTAGGAGGATACAGAGAAGGGGCTGCTGGAAATTGTCTCAGAGACCTGTGTTTCGGTGAGGAAAAGAAGATAAGGTTTGTAGGAGGAGAGATGGTGTTCTATTAAGTGAAAATTAGAGGAAAGGTCGCGAATATTGCAAAAGTTGATAGTAAAAGTGGCAGGCCGTGGTCCAGAGCATTTAGAGGGGTCGTCAGGGGAAGGTCGGGCAGATGTGGGGCATTTATGGTCCCCCCCCCCCCCCCCCCCCCCCTGGGGACTCCAAGGCTGGGCCTGTGTTTATCATTGAATAATTTTTTTACCGGAAGTACTGGTACTAGGGTGATCCTGACCACGTTTCTTTTTTTATACAGTATCAGGATAAAAAAAGGCAAAAACAAATGATCTTCCTAATTTATCGAGTATTATTTATGCGATATATTGCATTGATAAGTTTTTTTTCCTGTTTTTTTTTTTTTACTACATTATTATTTTCTGATCACTCCCTGATCTGCCATTGAGGCACTACACTAGAAGTTGGAGCCATTGGGCTTGAAGGTCTCTTGGACTGAGATCAATGTCCAAGCATTTGGTGACTTATTGGATGATGCAGTGAAATCTGTTCATGCAGTGGAGGTGGCATTGTGGAGTGGGACAATGGGGGCATGTATGTGAGCCTGAAGTCAGTTTCTGCCATGTCCATTAAAAATGGCCCCATTTTGGGGTACTTCCTCTGGAAGCAATGAAGTGATCTCGAAACGACACCATACTATTTTTGCCGAGTTTACAATTGCTTTACATCACTATTGACAATTTTACCAACACACCTAAACTTCGTTAGATGCAGAAGTTGCCCCCCGAAATGTTTTTGTGAGGTTACCACCAGGCCGGCCCAGGGCTCGAACCCGGGTCCCCACGCTTACGAGACGAACACTCGGCACTAGACCAAGAGAAGTACAGTACTCCACTTGGGCTGATAGCTCAAGCAATTTTCTACATCCAGTTCTGTTTAAGCACTTGGCACAATTGCTGGCATTACAGCAAGGCATCTGATTTATACATAAATACATATAAGTTTAAAGACCGTTTTGTCCACGTGGAAAATTGCAGAGGGTTTAGTACCAAACCTACATACTCTGATAGTCATGAAATTCAATGATAGGAGAGGCTGGGAATGCAATATGCCCCGGATGAATAACAGGGGTGCTATGGGCTCTCTGCGAGAGGGCTGGTTATCACACAGAGGCCCATGTCTCTTCAACAAACTCCCACGGCGAGAAAGAGACATGAGGGGCGTCTCTTTAGACAACTTCAAGAGAGCCCTCGATGTCAAACTGCAAAAAGTGCCAGACGAGCCCATCTTCGCAAGGGAGCGGGCTGTCTCTTCAAACAGCCTGCTGCATTAAACAACAACCCACAACGAGGGGCGACACGCTCCTCGGTGCTGCTAGGAGAGTGGCGAACACAACCTTAGGTGAACCTTATGTAGAGAATGTGGTTGACCTCACCTCCGACCTCCGAGCTGTCAACACCTCGCAGCTGCTCTCCGATAATGAGTTACCTTGTGTGAAGTTGATAGGAGTGTCTAAGTGTTGTCCCGGAAATTTATATGTGCATTTCAATAAGTAATTAGGTGTTTTATGAGCAATTCAGATGTAATTGGATATTCCAAGTAATTGAAAATATGGATTAAGTAAAACAGTTCCTGGAGTGAGATGGGATAGTGGGCCGATTGTTGTTTTTAGGCTGGCAGACGACCACCTCGCGATGGCGGGAAGGCGTGAAAGCCTAGCTGGGGATGAGGAGGAATATGAATTTGAAGGCTTTATCACCGAGGACAAGGATGATCAGTTGGCAAGTATGAAAAAACAATTGATGGGTCTTGTGAGATGGAGGGGAGTGATGGAAAATTGGAGGAAGGAGTTAGGGGCTAAAGTAGAAGTTTTGTCCGATATGTGTGGCGTTACTAGCGGGGTGGATAGGCCTAGGCCAGTAAGTGACAGCCTAGAGGCAGTGATGGCCAGAGTAGACGAGTTAGCGGCGGAAAATGTGGCACTCAAGGCTCAGCTTAAGGAATATGAGGGCCACCTGAGTGAGGAAGTAAAAGGAATTAGTGAGGTAAAAAATTAGTGGACAAGGGTAGAGAGTGCCACGATGGTAACCCTTGAAGAAATTGTGAAGGAGCAGAAGGAAGAGAGAGAAAAGGAAAAGAAAGAGTTTGAAAAAAATGTAGTGCAAGTTTTAAAGAAGAAAGAGAAGGTAGTGAGAGAGACAATAGATAGAGGTAAGTGTGTAGTAATCTTTGGAGATGTGGAAGAGCACCTGGCAGATATGAAGGTAAGAAAGGAAAGGGATGTTGTGAAAGTCAAGGGGATACTGGATTACTTAGACGAGGGTTATGGATGGGTAAAGCCACCAAGAACCGAAAGTAAGAGGAGTGATAGGGAAAGAGACAGAGAGACAAGTACGAAGTCAAAGCAAGGAGACGGAGCAAGAGATAATGCAGGGAGCAGGGGACCGGAGAGAGAGCCAGGATGTGGTGGAGAGGGTGGAACAGAGGGAGAGAGAGGGGGGAGGAGAATAGAATTAGCGGGGGAGGTGGAACTGGGTCAGGGAAGGGATGGAGGAGGAGGTGAACCTGGTAGGAGGCAGAGAGGGAAGAGAAACAAGGAGGTGGATTCAAATATACTGTGCTACTACACTAATATAGATGGAATAAACAGTAAAAAGGTAGAGTTAGATAATATATTAAGAAAAGATCAACCACAGATAGTCTGTTTGACAGAGACAAAGCTGAACCAGGACTTTGACAGCAACATAGTGTTTAGTGAAGGATATAATATATGGAGAAATGATAGAAAGGGTAAAAGGGGAGGTGGAGTGGCAGTATTAGTTAAGAACCCTATGACAGCAAAGCACGTGGAGTTAAATAATGACAAGGCAGAAATTATGGCAGTTGAACTCAATGATATAGAAGGAAAAAAGCTAGACATAGCAGTAGCTTACATGCCACCAAAGACCAGAACATGGAGGGAGTTGGAGTTTGAGGAGATGGTAGAGGATATGATTCAGTCGTTGAGAAGATTGCTTTTAAGGAAGAATCGATTGATCTTGGTAGGAGATTTCAACTGTAGTGAGGTTGATTGGGAATCGGGAGATGCAGGGCCAAATCAGAGATCTTGGGGAAGTCGGCTAGTGGAATTGGTTACGGAAAATGTACTTGCACAACATGTGAAGGAAAATACAAGAATGAGGGGTAATAACGAACCTTCTAAACTCGATCTGATTTTTACAAAAGATCCTCACGAAATTAGTGATATAAACTATCTATGTCCTGTAGGTAAAAGTGATCACCTATTACTAAAATGGAAGTTGACCTCGAGTAATGCCAATAGATTAGACAATAGCTACATAAATGACAGATTAAATTATAGTAAAGCTGATTATGTATCCTTGAAAAGATATTTAGAGGGAGTAGATTGGGATCTTATTTTGAAGGAACGGGACGTACAAGGTAAATATAGTAGATTCCTCGAAATTTATAGAGTAGGAACCAATCTGTTTGTCCCAAGATATAAAACTGGAAATTTTACTAAGCAGAAAGATTGGTTTAATTTGAAATGCAAAAGAGCTTTGGGTAGGCGTGATGCAGCTTGGGCTAGATTAAGAAGAAGGAACACTGAGAGTAATCGGAATAAATATAAACAGGAGAGGAATAGATATGTTAACATAATTAGGCAAGTTAAAATGAACTATGAGAAGAACATAGTAAATAAATGTGAAAGTGACCCTAGATTATTTTATAAATATATAAACAGTAAGTTGAAGGTAAAGAAACAAATTACTAAATTAAGAGTTGATGCTAGGACGTATGAAAATGTATCGGACATGTGTGAGGTAATGAATAACAAATTGGGGTCAGTTTTTACTAGAGAGGAAGGTTTTGACGAACCACAGGCGGGAGTACTGGAGAGTGGTCTTAGTAAGATTGAAATAACTAGAGATGAGCTGTTATCTGCGATGAGAGGACTTGAAGTAAGGAAAGCTATGGGACCGGATGAAGTGTCTGCCTGGGTTTTAAAGGAGTGTGCAGAGCAATTAGTGGAGCCAGTGAGGGACATAATTCAAGCTTCCTTAGATAAAGGACAGGTTCCTGTTGAATGGAAAAGAGCTAATATCATTCCGATATACAAGAATGGAAACCCTGAGGACCCTCTAAACTATAGACCAGTTTCACTTACTAGTATTGTATGCAAGATTTGTGAAAAGTTAATTAGGAAGAGATGGATGAAAATGTTGGAGAGAAAGAAGATAATAACCCCAAAGCAATTTGGATTCAGAGAAGGGACATCTTGTGTTACCAGTTTGCTATGTTATTACAGTAGGGTGATAGATGTACTCCAAGAGAGAGGCGGATGGGTGGACTGCGTCTACTTAGACCTTTCCAAAGCATTCGATAAGATACCACATAAGAGATTGTTATCTAAGCTTGAGACGCTAGGATGTGTCAGGGGGAGTTTGCTGAAATGGATGGAGAGCTATTTAACAGATAGGGAAATGAGGACCAACATTAGAGGAACTTACTCATCGTGGCGGAAAGTTGAGAGTGGTGTGCCGCAGGGATCTGTGTTGGCACCTCTCATGTTCCTTATGTACGTGAATGACCTGCCGATAGGCATAAACTCTTACATGTCAATGTTTGCAGATGACGTAAAAATTATGAGACAAATAACAAATAAAAGTAGTTGTGAGGAGCTGCAAGGGGATTTAGATAAAATATACGAATGGAGCACCAAGTGGAAAATGAAATTTAATATAAGTAATTGCCATGTGTTAAATATGGGAAGAAGTGTGAATAGACCAAATTGGGAGTACAGGATGGGAGATAATATAATTAGCAAGGCCGAAAAAGAAAAAGATTTAGGGTTGATTATACAAGATAATTTGTCGCCAGAGAAACATATTAACAAGCTCTTTAGCGGAATGTATGCAATGGCCGGGAATATGAAAGTTGCTCTGAATTACTTGGATGAGACCATGGTAGCAAAAATTATGAAGAGTATGATTAGACCAAGATTGGAGTATGCAGCAGTGGTGTGGTCCCCGCATCTAAAGAAGCATGTTCACAAGTTAGAAAGAATCCAGAGAGCAGTCACTAGATTGGTTCCAAGTCTCAGAGAACTGCCATATGAAGGGAGGCTAGACAAATTAAATCTACCGAGTCTAAAAGAGAGGAGAGAGAGGGGAGACATGATAATGATGTACAAATGTACCCGGAGGCTGGATAGGGAGGATATATTAATTATGGATACAGGAATAACTAGAGGCCACAGCTACAAAGTAAAAAGACCTACCTGCAAGAATGATATCAGGAAGTTTAGCTTCCCCTATAGATGTATTGACAAATGGAATGGGCTGGAGGAGGAGGTGGTAGGGGCAAGGAACATCCATATTTTCAAGAAAAAATTGGATAAAAAGTAGACTGAGAGACGGGACAACACGAGCTTAGCTCAACTCCTGTAAACTACAATTAGGTAAATACAATTAGGTAAATACAGTCTCACGTCCTAAATGACAGCTTTCCAAGCCCTGTCAAGGGCTGTCTCTGTTGTCAAGTTCTTTATTTTGAGATCGGACCGGAGTACCCGAGCCCACGTCATTCTAGGTCCACCCCTACGCGCAGCTCCCCCCACGTTTACAGTCTGGCATTTCTTCACCCAGTTCTGATCATCCATTCTCTCCATATGCCCAAACCAACCAAGTCGGCTCGTGCGCATCACTTCACTGACACTCCTAATGCCCAGACGCCTTCTCAAATCCTCGCTCGATACCCTGTCCCTAAGATTAATCCTACACATCCATCTCACCAGTGTACCACTGATAAGGGAAGGAAACAAGTGAAAGTTGCTTGTACTGCTGTTTACCGATGATACAGTCCTGATGAGCGAAATAGTGAATGGGAGTTGCAGGTTCTGGTAAATATGTTTGGAACAGTGTGTGAAAAATGGAATCTGAAGGTAAATGCGGGGAAGAGCAAGGTTTATGGTCTTTGAAAGGGGTGCAGCCACAGACTGTGAGGTGAAGTTGAATGGTCAGGCTATGAAGAATATTCGCTCATTTAAGTATTTGAGCAGTGCGTTGAGTAAAGATGGGAGTATGGATGAAGAAGTGCGGGGGAGGGTGCAACAGGGGAAGAGGGTTGTAGCAACGCTGAAAGCAGTAACAAGAAATAGGGTGGTTAGCATCGACGTAAAGAAGTCCTTACATGACAGTGTGGTAATCCCGACATTGACTTACGGGAGCAAAGCATGGACATTGGTGGAGAGACTCGAACCAAGAGTGAGAGGGGTGGAAATGAGTTACTTGAGAAATGCGTACGGAGTTACATGGAGAGATAGACAGACGAATGAGGAAGTACGAGAGATGTCTGGTGTGGATGTAGATGTGCTGGAAAGTGTGAAAAGGTACACCTTGAGATGGTTCGGCCATGTGGAATGTATGGGAAGCGAGAGATGTGACAGCCAACCAGATAACGTGCATGGCCAGGTGCGTTATCTATGAACAGTAGTAAAACTTTTTTGTCCAGGTTCAGTTATCTGCATTTACGGAGGGCGCCTGGTACAAAGTGTTCATCAAACCACTTAGCAGAGAGCACCATATTCATATATCCTTTGGGGTTAGAGGCCCAGTAGATGTCTTCCGTATTCTCCCACATCAATCACTGCCTGTGCAACAGCAGGAAATGAATTGGCTGCAAGTGTGTCTGCAGATGAAAGCTACCCCTGGTAAAGAGCGTGTTTTATCCCAAACTTTTTTTTTAATTTATCAAACCATCCAACAAAAGCAACAAATGGTGCTGGATCTTTTATGTTGTTCTTTTTAACTCACTGAACCCCAGCGACAGCGTTTGCGTCCGCAATGTATGTAACGCTAAACCCCAGGAACGCATAAGGTGCGTCCTGGTTAATTACTGTACTCCGGTCCTATGGCACCTAGAGGGCTCAGATTTGTATGGGAACTGTGTAAGTATCCCACGCAACAATGCCGATGGTTGAAAACTCTCATAAGTCCAACCGCGTGCGCGTGAGCACGCAAAAACCTGTTTTTGCCTACCCATTTCCCCATGTTAATTCTGACTTTCGGGCGCACCATAGGACCCTTTAATGACCTAGGGCAGTGGTTCCCAAACTATTTTGATGGCAACCCTTAATACAATGTTTCACGGTCCTTGCGACCCTACACCCTGAAACACTCGATTAGTACGTTTATATTTGTATTGATTGTTATATTCCAAATTATTTTACAAGATAGTTATATATATTCTTACTTTATAGTATGTAACCGATAATTTAAGTTTCTGTAACATCTGTGCATACAGCCAAACAGTTAATCAAGTCTAGGTCACGTTTCTTTAATAAAATAATAAAATAAAATCAAAATTATAATTTCACCATACTAAAAATTTCTTCTTTAGTGGTGGTTGATGTCAAGGCACTGCAATATAAAACTCTTCTAGTACCGTATGTCTTTCCTTGGTACCAAACAAAACACATGAGTTGGGGGTTACCTGCAATTTCCACTGATTCGTCTGTCTGTAATGAAATATGTCCTACTTTTTTCTAAGCCACACTAAGGTGAGATGATATGTCTTCTGACATCAGGTCAATTCAATACTATTTGAAAGTGGTACCGATTCCAACTTCTTATTAACATCTCTTCCACAAAGAGTTTTCGCCATTGCTATGCAGGTTTCTTCAGGTGACACATGAGGCTTTTTGCATCTCACAATATTCCTTGCTACTTCAAAGGTCACCAGTGCAGACTTCTCCAGAGAAAATAGATAATGAGCTGGGAGCATCAACCCGCCTTCGTTTTACCAACACTTTGTTTTTTCCTTCCAGTGAGATTTGAATGAACTGAACTCAAATGGCACTTCAATGTGTTTTCATTCATAGATTCGATAGCTAGGACTTGAAAGCACTGGAAACATTGAGGTCTGACATTTCCAAAGCATTTTCTAAACTCAGTGAAGCCACACTTAAAAAGATTTGGTCTATAATGTAACTGTACTTTGCGTTGACATTCTTGCCATTAAAGTAGTATATAATGAAAACAAAACTTAAAATATGTCATATTTCGAAGGGAAAATGACTGAGGTGCTCAACATAAGATTTCAATGTGGGCTGTTCGGCCAGGCAGCTTAGGGAACAACAACAACAACAACATAAGATTTCACACTAATGCACACATCATGATAACCCGTATATTTGATTGCACAACTCATCTTCCTCACTCACACTCGCTTACCCAAACAGTCTATCTGGCAGTCAAAATGGAAATCTGACTGTTGCTAAAATATGAATACTAATATGCCAACCACAACATCAAGCTTAAAGATAAGCAAAGTTAGATTAATCACCTTGAAATGCATTCAACGAAACCCCCTTCACTCACTAATCCACATTCACAGGCTTATAATACATGCATTTAAGAATATATTCGTAATAATCCACATACAATGAAAATTATATGTATTATATTTACGATTAAGGTACATTCTGTGGCTTCGCTCCATCAAAAACATCATCACTCACATGCTCACAAATATGCTTGATCTTGCTTGTTGTTATATCAATGTATTATAGTTACTATAATCGTTACAATAGTTTTGGGGTTCTAGGTTGCGGAGTGAAAACGGGTAATAAGAACAATATACTGTACACATAACCATATCCCAAAATCATAATAATACAAATGGGCAATTTTGGGTTTCAGGTCGCGGTGTAAGTAAAATATATATATATATGCTATAATGACAATGTTATTTCTTCCAATCAGTAAAAAACACGATACTTCTTGCAACAAGTGAACAGTAAATATAATAACATTTTACTTGTATTGCGGTGTGAAAACGGGTAATAAGTAAAAAGTAAATATATTGACATTGATTATTCTTGCAATAAGAAAAAGTATATGTTGTAAGAAAATGTTACTTAAGCAACATGCAATACGTAAACAAACAAATAAGTTCATTTCGCTGGGTTAAAGATGAAAGTGTTATGGCTAGTAGTATAATACAACAATATATCATAAGGGTGGCAGACCTAGGTTAACAATTATTAAATTTACCTCCCAAACGTATACCATTCTTCACCATATCCTAAACACGCACTACTGAACATCGTGGCAAAACAAAACAAAATCTTGATATATGTTGAATTGCCGTATATACAATTATAGCCTACTTAAATAAGTAGGATGCAGACAATATTAACCATTCATTAACAAACTTTTTGAATATCACTGAAAATAAGACTGGCCAACGCTAGAGTGGAGAGTAACTGAGTGAGTGAGGGTCACTGTGCATCAGACAGTTCAGACTCCAAGCCAGGCACAGAACATCCCGTACCGTACGGCTTATGAATATTGCACATGATTAACGGTAGCCGCACCAAGTAGCTAATGAATGAAACTCATGTGTGATGGAAAATTGTCTGGTTAGGATTTTAAATACAGGAGTATAAATTCTTAGGACATATGAGTCTGAAGTCTAATTAACATCATCTGATAATGTAATCATATGTATAAATTCACACATTTCACAGTGGATTTTTTGCACTAATAGTAGTTTTTCCATTATATTTAACTTTTTACTCCAGACCCTCCCACGACCCTCAGAAAAACCCTTGTGACCCTTGTTTGGGTCGCGACCATGGGTTTGGGAACCACTGACCTAGGGGATCGTTTTTTTTGTGGGTTTTCCTTCATTTCTAACCCATTCCTGGTGTTTTCTGGATTTTTTTTTTTTTTTACAACCTGCTGGTCCTGGGGTGTACATTTATTATTAAATAGCTGGGGTTCAGTGGGTTAATAAGGGTTTTGTAGAGAACGAGGGCTTGGTTTCTTGTTTGTGGACCATTAATGCTTCCCCCCTCCTTGAACTTACGTTCTATCCAGGCTGGGAAATTAGTGTTGCGGATCTACTTGCCCCGGGCTAGTGACATGCCTACGTGAGTTGCAGTTGTGATGTGTGTACATGCTTAGATTGATATGCAGGATTCGAAGTTGCATAATAAATCGTAGGCAGTGTCCACCATTCTTTAACTGTCTTCGTGGCGTAATGCATAAGGTGTTGATTTTCGGTGTGAGCGTCCGGAGTTCGAATCCACGGACTGCCACATGTGTTTGTAATATTTCATTAATCGATTTTAGGAGTAAGGTTGGTTGTTGGATAGAACATAATAATTGATATTGGATTAGGAGTAATTTATCGAGAGGTCTTCCCTAGTGGTTAAGGCCCCATTAATTGCTCTTTCCATTCACATATGCATAGCCTACGTGAGTTGCAGTTGGGATGTGTGTACATGCTTAGATTGATATGCAGGATTCGAAGTTGCACAATAAATTGTAGGCAGTGTCTACCATTCTTTAACTGTCTTCGTGGCGTAATGCATAAGGTGCTGATTTTCGGTGTGAGCGTCCTGGGTTCGAATCCACGGACTGCCACATGTGTTTGTAATATTTCATTAATCGATTTTAGGAGTAAGGTTGGTTGTTGGATAGAACATAATAATTGATATTGGTTCAGGAGTAATTTATCGAGAGGTCTTCCCTAGTGGTTAATTGCTCTTTCCATTCACATATGTATAGCCTACGTGATTTGCAGTTGGGATGTGTGTACATGCTTAGATTGATATGCAGGATTCGAAGTTGTATAATAAATCGTAGGCAGTGTCCACCATTCTTTAACTGTCTTCGTGGCGTAATGCATAAGGTGTTGATTTTCGGTGTGAGCGTCCTGGGTTCGAATCCACGGACTGCCACATGTGTTTGTAATATTTCATTAATCGATTTTAGGAGTAGGTTGGTTGTTGGATAGAACATAATGATTGATATTGGTTCAGGAGTAATTTATCGAGAGGTCTTCCCTAGTGGTTAAGGCCCCATTAATTGCTCTTTCCATTCACATATGCATAGCCTACGTGAGTTGCAGTTGGGATGTGTGTACATGCTTAGATTGATATGCAGGATTCGAAGTTGCATAATAAATCGTAGGCAGTGTCCACCATTCTTTAACTGTCTATGTGGCGTAATGCATAAGGTGTTGATTTTCGGTGTGAGCGTGCTGGGTTCGAATCCACGGACTGCCCCATGTGTTTGTAATATTTCATTTACCCGTGGAGCCCCAGCGATGCGTCTGACGCGTTGGCTATGTATGTAACGCACAGCCCCAGAGACGCGCCTAACGCGTCACCCTTATAGCTCCAGTCGTAACTCTCAGAATGGCTCTAGATTTATATGGGAACTACTTTGGTATCCGGCGGACTAATTCCAAAACGTTTTATCCCCGCGCGCGCGGGGACGGGAGAGGGCACCCGCCTTCCCACACCTCATGGTCAGTTTACCGCGCACCCTCTCGAGTGAAACACCATGTCTCGACGTTATAGTGCCCGCCTTACCCGCCCCTGCAGTACAGAGGAGGTCATGGATATACTGTACGACACTGACAGCCCTGATAGTGACACTGACTCGGCAATGGACGAGTCTGGGGACGAGTATGCCCCCTCTCAAGCCGAAATAAGAGAGCTAGAGGAAGAGCTTGCTCAGATTCCTGTCAGGCGGCTTAGGCCGTCACAAAGACAGCAAGGGGCAAGTGCACCTCCCCGCCGCCCACTTCCCCAAGACCCCACTGAATCCTCAGAAAGTGGGGAAGAGGTTGTTGTTCCAGATGAACCTGCTGACCCTTAAAATTACGTGCGTGTACCTGGGGAAGAACGAAGGGGATTGAAGAGAAGAAGGGGCGAGTCTGGGAGTGAAGAGGAGGTACCCCCAAAACCCCGCCTGCCTTCTCCCCCACTTCGCATAATCTCCCCACTCAAGAAAAATACCCCGGGGAGGTTCTATGGTCGTCATAAACATAGTGACGAACAACAACGTGGTAATGGAGAAATGGAACAACCTGGTGATGGACAAAGGGCACAACGTGGTGTGAGACAAGGGCAGTCACGTGACCCAAAACGCTCCCTCTTCCCTCCCGACCCAGAGCACGCGGGGAGGGATGAGTCACCACCACCACTACTACCAGACTCTCCGCCTCGCCATTCTTCCCCCCCACTATCACCTTCAGGCTCCATCCCGTACACCCCCCCACGAATGTCTCCCTCACCTGAACCAGGCCCCTCCCGCGCCACTGCATTATCACCAGCCTCTCCACAACGCCCCGACCTGCCCCAACGCCCTGCAAGCAAACGACGTGGGCGTGTCATATTTCGCGGGCGTGCCACCCTCGACCGAATGCAGAAGGTGAAGCAAATAAGACGCCCCAGCAACGACTCGAGCTCTAGATCTAGCTCTCGATCAAGTTCGAGGTCTAGCTCCAGACCCAGGTCCACCTCTCGCCCACGCCGCCCACGCTCCACCCGCTCCACCCGCACCCGCCCGACCCGCCCCGGTGCCCCTGGCGATGACCCTGATGACCCCGATGCCCCATCTAGCGACGACGAAGGCGCTGATAGGTGGGATTGGGTGGATGGGGAGAACTATCTACCAGGACAATACCACTTTGTGGGGGCAGCTGAGGCCGGCCCTACCATGCCCAATCGTGGACCTGACACCACAAGACTGGGTGTTTTTCTGCAGTTCTTCACTGCCAACCTTGTCGGCTTGATTGTTGACCAGACGAACTGGTACAACTATTATTTTATGGCAGGGAAGGAGCAGAAGAGGAACTCGGCACGTCTCTCATGGGTGGATTTGTCTTCCGATGAGTTCTACGCATTCCTGGCACTGGTCATCCTGATGGGGGTCACCAAGAAGACGTCTCTCAGGAAGTACTGGTCATGTGATCCCCTCATCGCAACCCCCTTCTTTGGGAAAGTCATGAGCAGGAATAGATTCATGGCAATCATGGGAAACCTGCACTTTATTGATAGCCTGGCAAGCCACACCAGGAACCAGGAACGCCCCAAGAATACCAAAGACCCGATGGAGAGGATAAGACCTATATTTGAATACCTGAAAACTAAGTTTGCAGCCTCCTTCAAACCTCACCAAAAACTCATCATTGATGAGAGTCTGGTGCTGTGGAGGGGGAATATTAGCATCCGACAGTACATTTCCAGCAAGCGTCACCGTTATGGCCTGAAACTGTTCGTGATGTGCGACTGCAAAACCGGCTACATCCAGGACATCATCCTCTACATGGGCAAGGTCACTGAACTGGTGGAGGAGAGGACATATGGGATATCTGGGGCCGTTGTCATCACCATGTTGGAGGGATATTTGGACAGGGGCCACATCTTGTACCTCGACAACTGGTACACCAGCCCTTCCCTTGCCAAATTCCTGTACAGCAGAAACACTGGCGTCTGTGGCACCGTCAGGAGGAATCGTGTCTACATGCCAGAGCTACCCGAAAGGCGGGAGAAGGGCTCCATCATCCACCTCCAGGCAAATAATATCTTGATGCTCTCGTGGATGGACAATCGTGACGTCAATATCCTCACCAGTATCCACCTGCCCCGCTTAGAGGACACCAAACGCCGTGATAGAGCCACAGGTGAGGCGGTCAAAAAACCAGTTGCAATCATTGACTACAACATCAACATGCGGCTGGTTGACAAGTCAGACTCTGTCATATCGTCGGTCGAGTGTGCCAGGAAGACGATGAGGTGGTATAAAAAACTATTTTTCCACCTACTCGACCTCACCCTCTACAACTGCCACATCCAATATCATGAAATAACAGGTGAAGTTGAGACGATGGGGTCGTACTGCATCGAACTTGCACGGGAGCTTCTGTTCTTCTTCAGGGATGGTCCACGCCGCCAGCAACGTCCCGCAGCTCGTTTTCAAGCACCAGAAGGCCCCGCCAGACTGACACAACGCCACTTTTGCGATTTTGTCCCGCCCAACCAAGTAAAACCCAACCCACGCAGACGGTGTCATGTGTGTCGCAACACAGGCAGACGCACACCAAAACGGACAGACACCCGGACGATGTGTGAAGAATGTGATGTGGGACTGTGTTTTCCCACCTGCTTCAGGGATTATCACACCCTCGAGCACTTCTAAGCACTTCAAGTGTTCAAAGACTGCGATAAAAGACGCTATAATGTAATACTAACAGTGTATATAAAAGACGCAAAAAGTGAATATAAAACAGTGTGTATATATATATAATTTACAAGTGCAAAGTACCGAACAATATAAAACACTAAGTAAATTCTAAACTTATAAAACTGTGTGCAAATAATTATAAGAATACGAGACAATAAGTGCGTAAAACAATGTATATACACCTCATAATCTTAGGTAAAACAATGAACAAGTAAAAATAATTCAATGAAAAGGAGAGACAGAGTGACCTTGAGTGAAAGTGACAGCCAGACAGAGAAAGAAAGAGGGAAGGGTGCTGTGGAATGTGGGTGACTCGGTCCGCTGTCTGGCCATGTGTTCGTACGTGCGTTTTGTTATTGTCCTGAGCAAAGATGGCCGCCCAAGATGGCCGCCATCACCATGGCAACGGGGACGCTAACACTCGTGCGCACTTGTAATACTTGAATGAAGGCACTTATCACACTACAACTTCAGTTATATTGACATTATGTGATATACAAAGACATTCTATGAACTCTGAAGCGCACTTTATGTCCGAGAGGTGCAAAATAAGTCATGCTGGCGCGGGAGATTTGAAATGGCGCTAAGGCTCCACTGAGGCTGGGGACCCCCACTACCTCCCAGGACCCCCAAATGGCCTAGGTAAGTACTTTTTTCAAATTTCTTCAGGTCTATCATTATTTTCTAACACATTCTGATATGTTTATAAGAAGAAGAAAAAATTGAAAAATTGCCCTGGTTCTGGTGCGCAAAAATAATAAAACCGGCCGGGGCTGTACGGGTTAATCGATTTTAGGAGTAAGGTTGGTTGTTGGATAGAACATAATAATTGATATTGGTTCAGGAGTAATTTATTGAGAGGTCTTCCCTAGTGGTTAAGGCCCCATTAATTGCTCTTTCCATTCACATATGCATAGCCTATGTGAGTTGCAGTTGGGATGTGTGTACATGCTTAGATTGATATGCAGGATTCGAAGTTGCATAATAAATCGTAGGCAGTGTCCACCATTCTTTAACTGTCTTCGTGGCGTAATGCATAAGGTGTTGATTTTCGGTGTGAGCGTCCTGGGTTCGAATCCACGGACTGCCACATGTGTTTGTAATATTTCATTAATCGATTTTAGGAGTAAGGTTGGTTGTTGGATAGAACATAATAATTTACTTGCCCTGACACATTTTTTACTTGCCCTGATACAACGTAAGGAATTTCACTCATTAAGTCCCACATACATTCACAAACATTCCACCAGCTTCTATGAATTGGATGTTATGTCCACACTACTTATTGAATTTTGGGAAACTTCATGCATTACTATTGTTATGGAAATATCAAGAGTTTTTGGTAGGCCTAAAGCACGTTGATGGTAAAACATTGAAACTAAGAAGAGGACAATGAAGGTTTCCATTTATTTACCTATCTCTTAAACCTTTCTTATTCTAGGATGCTCAGGCCTCTTCAGTTTAAATATTTGTTCTCCACTCTCTTTCCTCATTCTTCCTTGATTTACGATACTACCAGTTTATCCCCTAACTCCAATATAAATTATATTGCATTTAACCAGATTCTCTATTCAGAAGACCTTTGGTATGGCTTTATTTTGTCACAAAGTGATATTTATTAGTGGCCCCTCCATCATTGACGATTATCCCTATTACATAAGGCTACCTCTTCAAACGTCCATAAGCGCAGTTTGAAACTACCGCCGCAGAGCTCAGAGGAACCTTCATCATAAGCACACGCTAAATCACTCATGGTTCGTCTTTATGATTGGGTTCTCACTACGAAAAAACTTCGTAACAAATAAAAAATATAAATAAAATAAGAATAACTATTCATAAGCTTTCCATATTCCGTGGATGTACTTCTGTGGATTCTTGGACCAGACGCTGACTAGCACATTATTCCACCTTCACTGACATATCAAGTATACCAAAATCCTTAATACATCAACGAATGGGAAGCGGATGGTCGGGAGGGCCCCAGTCGTCAATGATTACGGGGCCACTACTAAACACTAGGTTTTCTTTATCTCCTTGCAGGAGTCAAACCTATAATTTATTAGTGGCCCCTCCATCATTGACGATTATGCCTGATATCTAAGACTGGAGGGGGACATTCGTAATCATATCATAACCATTGCATATAGAATAGGCAGATAATCAAACAACCACATAGTATTCTTACTTTTTAAAAAATTATATATTTATGTATAAACTTTATACAACATATAAAATGGGGTGGATGGGACTCGTTAGCCTTGGTCGGCAACTCATCTAGGGGAGACAACCTTATACAAATCCGGGTGGATGGGACTCGTCAGCCTTGGTTGGCAACCTGTCTAGGGGAGTAAACCTGATACAAATCCGTACTGCTTACCTAAGGGTAAGGCAGGTTAGTGGATGGATTAGCCGAACCCCACTGTAGAAAAATAGTGCTAACAAGATACACAGAGGGCCTCGGAGTCGGACGGATCCTGAATTGAGTGGTCAATCCTGTAAGTCCTTCACTAAACTGGCTCGGGTTGTCCCTCTCACAGGGAATAGGTCCGCTTGGGGGCATTCTGTGTATGGCCACCCTCGTAAGGGGAGTAAGGCGTCTGGCAATAGATAGATAGATAGATAAAATGGGGTACAAGCAGGGGCGTGCTTAAAGAAGCCTGCTTGAGGAAAAATGGTAACAATGAGAATCTGTTCACAGATCTAAAAGTTATAGGCACCCCACTTAAATTAAGTGGTGAAAAATAAAACTTTATGTTTACATGTGCACATAAACCCCATTATTCTAATGTGCATATTCCTTAAAATTAGACACACAAAAAATATAATAAATTCTTGTACTTTTTGCAGAAGTACTTCCTAAAATGATACTCGTAGTTGCAACTACCGAGAACTCTAAAAATGAAATTGCTTCCACAGTGTAACCCACTGAAAGAAACAATTGTTGTACTTTATGCATTGTACATCAACAACATTTCCCGTAGTCCTTACTACTGAGAAATTTTAATCACAACCTTTATACATTGTATCACAGCTCGTATACTCTGTACATATTATCCTCCGGCGGGGTCTAGGGTGTCTTATGTTTCACTGACTGCACCCCCCCCCCCCTCTTTCTTAACCTAAACAATTAGTGACTAAGAGACCCATCTAGACCCTTTGCCGTAAAGCTACACATGGCATTGATGGTTTGTCTAGTGCTACCCATAGTTGAGTAGTAGCTATGTCTTCAACAGATTTTATTTTAGAAAACGTAAAGATACTGCCCATTTGCGTAAATCGTGGGCCCTACCCACTACGCCGGGATTACTCTCTTTAATGACTTCTACTAGCAGAGAAGCCTTTTTACGTTTCATTAATCTTTTACCTGTACTCGATACCCATAACACACCTTGTTGGTTAAGAGGTGCCACTCTCATATATTTGGTTAAAGCTTGTACAGGACACAAATTATGGTGCGCTTTACCCCGTTTCAACGCCGGCACCGTGAACTCTGAGAAAACATGTTCACTGTGTTCATTCTTGGCGATGAACCTTGGGGAAGGTGCAATATGAATGCAATCATTTAGTCTACCAAACCTTATGCAATTAGGGGTGTTGCTCATCGCCGCCAGCTCAGACACCCTGTTACCAGTTGCCAAAGCCATAAGGAACACAGCCTTTTTTAATAGCAAGTCAAAATCTGCCATATTCTGATACAGACGGGAATGAAGCAAAGATAACGCTTTGTCAAGAGACCAGGTAGGCATGAGCTGACGGGGAGGTGGGCGGAGTTTGAAGCATCCTCTCATGAAACCTGTTTCTTCCGCTTGTGGTATGGTTAGACCTGTAAGGTCAAAGAATGGCACCCTGATAGCTGTTAAGTGATTTTTTAGAGTCACTACAGGTAGACGTTTCTGTTCAAACAAATAGTTTAAATAATTAAAAACTAATGCCACCGAAAGTACTGTCTGTTCTGTTCTAACTATCCAAGAAGTAAAGGACTGCCAATTAGATTGATATTGCCTCTTGGTAGATTGTGTGTACTGATTCATAAATTTATCTGTCACGTTTCTACCATACGGCGTTAGCCACTTGGCCTCCTGAATGTCCATAATGCAAAAGTCAGCGAGGTCTTTAGGTTGCCACTCGTGTCTAAGTGGAAATACCCGACCGGGAGCGACACCGGGTTCGGGCACCACATTCTCAATTGCTGGTACCACAACTGCGCCGGCCACAGGGGCGCGATTAACGAGACTACGCCTCGATAATCCTGTAGTTTGTTGACTACGTGGCACATTAGAGAAGCGTCTGGTGGCGGAAACAGATAAATGGAACTCCACCTGTTTCAATCCGTCACCAATGCGTCGGGCCCCCCCGCCGGCGTTAATGTCCGGCGTGTGAGGTACCGAGGGAGTTTGTGATTCTCCTCTGACGCAAACAGATCCACTTGTGGACGGTAAGGCTCTGCAATCATTTGATCGAAAATGTTTTGCTTGAGTGCCCACTCTACTGTTGTGCTCTGTCTCCGAGACAGCGCGTCTGCCCAGACGTTTTCTACGCCTGGGAGATATGATGCATGAAGATGAATGTGCAGCTTGTTGGCTAGCACAAAAATCTTTTCTGGCACGTCTAGCAACTTCCGAGACCTCGTTGACCCTTGTTTCTGAATGCAGTGAACTGCATTGAGATTGTCCATCCTGAAGGCCACCGACTTTTCCCGTAAAGTAGAGCCGTGAACCTGAAGGAAATACAAGGGGACTAGTAACTCTTTTACATTTATGTGAGAGGTTTCTGAAGGGGACCAAAGCCCTTGACCCTGATGCCCGAGGTTTGACTGAAAGCCCCAACCTATCGTCCCTGACGCATCCGTGTCCACCCATACCGTCGGCGGAGGAGAGGTCCATGACATGACTGAGTGCAACATTTCCCTCTTCGCCCAGACTGCTAGTAAGCTGTGTATTAATGTTGGGATAGGCCATAATTTTCCCGCCGGTAAGAGTGGGAAATATTTGTTGCCCTCCCAAGATTAAACGTTTGACTTTCAACCGGCCCAACTTCACAGTTAGTTGAACCCAGTTGAGAGAACCGACTAGAGATTCCCAGAGTCTCTGTGTCGTAGTCAGACTGTGGAGAAACATAAACAGTTTCTTGCGAAATCTGTTTCGATTGTCCACACTCTGACTCAGAGTGAGAGATGCCGTGTCCCAGACCAGCCCTATCCACTGAATTACTCGTGAGGGAACAAGGTTTGACTTTACCAAGTTGACCTTGAATCCTAGAGATTTGACATGGTTTAACGTAATGTTGACATGAGTGTTGCATAACTTTTCTGTCTCTGCCACCACCAGCCAGTCGTCCAGATACCACAAGATCCTGATCCCTTGTTCTAAAATGGGCATCAGGGCTTGCCGGACTAATTTTGTGAATATGCGTGGCGCTAGGTTCAACCTAAACGGCATCCTTTGAAAGACATAAGTCTGATGCATTATTCGTAAAGCCAGAAATGTTTGAAATCTCTTGTTTACCAGGACATGCCAATACGCGTCTGTCAGGTCTAATGAACACATCCACCCTCCCGGCGGAAGTATTAGCCTGATTTGATTCACTGTCAGCATCCTGAAGGACACGTTGTGAATGTGGAGATTCAAATAAGACAGGTCTACGACCGGTCTCATCTGAATACTGTCCCTTTTTTGGTACTAAAAATAGTTTGGATGTAAACACCGGGTAAGTCGGGGGGACGGGGATAATGACACTCTTGGTAATCATCTCCTGAACTAGTGACTCCCCTCTAAAGAAACATGATTGGCCTTTGTTGGCTGACGTAAGCGAGGTCGCCGGAGCCACTGCCAAGTGATGCCTTTGCGTACCACAGTCCTCGCCCATGTTCTTAATGGCCATGCCTGATGACACGCCCGGAAGGACCCAGTTAGCAGACTGGGGTTCGCCGGCTGGACTACCCTCTTTTCCGACACGCCGTTGACTGGCCCCGGGAGTGAGAGAGACCTTAGTTTTTTGCTGGTGGAGGTGTACCTTTGGACGACTGGCCGGGTTTGGCTGGAGGCGGGCCCTGACCTGGTCGTTGGTGAAACTTGTGGCCTTTACCTGAGAAATTACCCTGTTTATACCTGAACTGAGCCTGACCCTGGGTGGAAGGGGACTTTGGCTGATGAAAAGGCTTAGACCCACTAGCTTGAGCTTTTGAAACTGGTTTGGGTTTAGGGAAAGTGAAGGTAGGTTTCTTAGGTTGAGAGGGACTTTGTTTGAATGCTTGTGCCATATTGAAAGTCAGGAAGTTTCTTCACTAAGAACATCCTCAGATCCTGCCTTGCTCGAACTGCCTCTAATAAGGCCGTCCGAATATCTCCTAAAGACTGTATGGAAGTCTGGAGAAGCAAGCGCCGGGAAAGTTCAATGGCTTTCTTGACTTCCGCAGCTTCTATTGCCTGAGAAGAGCGTAACAGAGACTTTGTTACTTGCTGGGTAACAATATATTGCGAAAACAGTCTAAACGCTTTTCCTCTTAACCCGTTGAGCCCCGGCTAGTTATAATATTTTGTTCACCCCAGTCCCAAGCCATTATCACTTCTTTTTTTTGTTTGCTAAAATGGAAGACAAGGATGAGAAATGGAAAAAAATAAAAATAAATCACCTTGGAAAAAAAAATGGGGGGGGGGGAGCCTCAAAAAAATTTGTTGAGCCAAAATGGAAGAGAATGGTGAGAAATGAAGAACAAAATAAAACAAAATAATTTCGGTCATTTGGGGGGGGGGGTTTCAATAGTTCGTCGCCCCCGCATGACCACCCGCCCGGGAGCACTAGGGTAAAAACTGAGTATGGCATTGTACGGCATACATCCTAAGGAGTGTCTCACATAAATCTCAAGCCTCTAGCTCCCATACGACCGGAGTAATGAAGGTTCAAAGTGGCGGTGAACTAAGGGTGTAAACTATCCCCACTAAGCCCACCACCACCAGCCGCGCGGCTGTCTCGGCCCGCTCACACCTACTGGCCCGGCTCCCACACACACTACGGTACCTCCCCCTCCTATTCTCCCGCCATTTCCTACCTTACGAGCCACGTAAGTGTTTTTTATATGTCGGACGCACGTGATGCGTCGCTGGGAGTTGGTGATCAAACACTGCCGACGCAACACGTGCGACGCTGG
This sequence comes from Paralithodes platypus, assembly GCA_032716605.1. Lineage (NCBI taxonomy): Eukaryota > Metazoa > Arthropoda > Malacostraca > Decapoda > Lithodidae > Paralithodes > Paralithodes platypus. The sequence continues at coordinate 10,803,774 of CM064544.1, read as the reverse complement.
GTCTCACCGGGTTAACCTAAACTCGCGGTCTAGGTGAGCTGGGGAAGGCGTGCTAAAAGGATCTTTTAATTCGCACAAATTGATTTTAGGGGCAGCCAAGAAATCAAACAAAGCAGAGGGGACTCCGCCGGCACTAAAAACCGGAAGAGAGAACCAAGAATGGTGTTCTTGAGGGATTTGGTGGGAAGCTTTTGACGTGAAAGTAGTGGCAAAATTTTGAGCCTCTGTTTCCCATTCCACCCAAGGTCCCGTACCCAACTGCCCCACCTGCAAAACTGGATTAGAGGCTGAGTCTGTGATCGGAAACATATCCAACTCCGGCGTCAAAGCAGAAAGTGCCTTGACGTCGTTAAAGCCGTCATTCTTAGTCCAGTCAGAAAATAGCTTTGAAGCTGAGGCAGGGGGTAGGGCTGGTGTTGATTCATACACAAAAAAGTCATGGTTATAATAACTTGGAATGGCCTTAATAAGAACATCCAAAACATTTCCTTGACTATCCAAAGCTCTGAGTTTTCTGGACTTATTGCCTTGGATTACCCACTCATGTGGTACAGGGAGCTCCCCCGAAATAGTAGCTTGTGCTGCCTCTGGCTTAGTTGGTAACAGTGCTACCCATGACTCATCAGGCCCGTATAAAAGAGGCATAGCTCCTTTTTTGACCGGCGCCTTGTCTAAAGGAGGGGGAGTTATGTCTGATATGACTCGCACATTGGAAGTAGTGAGAGCTGCTGTGCCTGGCACATTGGAAATTGGATCTGACACAAGAGGAGGGTTAGGTATTTTAGCTAAAGCAATGGATGTAGCCAGAGGTCGCACATTCGTCGACGTCGCGGGAGCTCCCGTACCAACTGTAGGAGTTTCCGGCGTAGGGCCAAAGAACCTATTAAGTGCATTCAATAGTAATCCATCAATCTCTTCTGCCGTTACATACCTAGCCGATGACGAACTCCGTGGAGATTCGACAGTACCCTGAGAGTCGTCTAGAAGGTGACTGGACTCTTCAACCTCCATCTCTGAGACCAGAGATCGTTGTTCTTCATCCGTTAAGTCTGGCCTATCATGGGAAGATCCCGCCGAAGCCGGGACCTCCACATGCTGCCATGTTAAATCTGGGATAGAAGATGGTACATTGGCATCCCGGTGGACGTCAGCCACTACTTGAGTCACAAAGGGGGTGTGTTCTGTCCTGCCAGGACTGTGAGTATCGCCATACACCTTGGCTGTGGCTGTCACTCGCTTGGTATACTCTCCGATTGAGAGCCCTCACCCGAGCCCCCTAGAGGTTTATAGTTTTTGTAAGACACTTCTAAATCTGAGGCTGACACACGTGACCTGGTAGAAAAAGCATGAATATCAGGTAATGAAAAGTCCGCCGGGGTATCCTCCACCACATTCTCTGACTCCACCCCCAACCTGTCAGATTGGACGTTAGACTTGGTGGGGGTAGAGGCAGAAAGCGGGGTACCAGGCTCCGGCGATAGCCGTGAGTCCTTTCGCGCCGGAGGATCCCTTTTGGATGATTTATGACTCTTACTTGACTTATGCTTAGTACTAGTAATGTCTTTAGATCCCCCACTCGCTTCCTTTTTCTTCTTCTTTGAAGGTGAAGCAGAGTGGCCCGAATCTGTCACCTGCTTCCTCAGTGGTGACCTTGAAGTGGACCTCGTCTCCGTTGCCGAGGGTGACGGTGAGCGAGGCCTCTTAGACTTGCCGGGGAAGGGTGTGGCAACTTGTCCCCGCCCAGTCTCTGAGGTCTTACGTGCACGTATCTTATACTGAGGGGGGGTATGTTTGATAATTAAAAGCTCCCATAGCTCAAGGGTATCACATTGCAATGCTTTATGTGCTACATTCGTTGAGTAAGTAGCGAGAAGTTGTTTCACTTCTTGTAAAGCCACCGCCGCAGTATTATCTTTCTGAATTAGAACTTTAACACTTAAGAGTTTACAAATAGTGCAATTCTTTGTCACCCATATCCCCCGTGACTGATCTAGGCATTTAACACATTTAATGCAGAGCTTGTGAGCAAAAATAGGGATACCTGAGCATAACGGCGTTGAACATAAAGCAATGAGAGGTTCAAGTGCCGACATGACAGAGACTGGGGGAAATCTACCCCGCCCCCGGGAACTACCTGGTTACCTGGCGCAACGCCGGTACTCCGCCCTGGAAAGAGAAATTTCCAGGAATTAATGCTCATAAGGTTACCCCAAAATGGTACAAAACATGTTTTTTTTTTTTTTTTTTTTTTTTTTTTTTTTTTTTTTTTTTTTTTTTTTTAGAGACAATGAACGGAGGAAGGAAAAACACAGATAAAACAAAAAGGTCCATGTGCCTAAAGGCATCCTCCATTCATAAAATGTTTGTAACAACTGGATTTAAACATTTGCAGATTGTAAGTTTGTGGAAAGCAATTCGAGGGAAGTGAATTCCAAAGAGTAGTAGCTCTGGGGATAAATGAATTCTGATAAGCAGAAGTTCTGCATTGTGGAGGAGAAAGTGTAAATTCATGGGCGCTCTCAGCTGCCCTAGTTCTACGCGGAAAGATGTGGAGAGGCGGCACAATTGCAGCAAGTTCCTCAGAACAATTGCTGTGAAAATATCTGTAGAATAATGCAAGGGATGCAACGTTTCTTCGTATGGATAATGTAGGAAGGTCCTGTGTGATTGCAGGGTTATTGATTAATCTAATAGCTTTATTTTGAATTTTGTCCAACTGCCTCAATGCAACCACTCCACTTCCACCCCACAGAGGTGAACAGTAATCCATCTGAGAACGCACATGACTTTTATATATCATGGCCAACTGCTCGTCAGTGAAGAATTTTCGAACTCAAAACTGCCGGTCAACGAACCGTAGCACTCCACCACTACTGTTCGTTTTCCTTTAATTTCATATTAAAGATTTCAGCATATCTTTACCTGTCCAAAGATTTAAGCATATCTTCTGAATCCTCATAAAGATGAAGCATATCTGTATTAAAGATTTCAGCATATCTTTACCTGTCCAAAAGATTTAAGCATATCTTCTGAATTCTCATAAAGATGAAGCATATCTTTATTAAAGATGAAGGCTTTCAAGTATCCCTTTACACTTGAAACACTAGTAAGATTCAGGCATCTTTTTATCCCATAAAAAGTCTAAGCCTATCTTAATCTCTAATCCGGCTTCTCCCAGAAGCCCTCATAGATCGCTGCTTGAAGGCCGTGATACCCTATTGTATCAATCAATTGTTTGGCAAATTATCGCGAATTGCAAATCCGTTAATATAACCACCCGAAGGTACAACCCCCGGGTTTTATATGCAATGTCAAACCAATTGTACCTGCCCCAGACCTCTTTGTAAAAAGGTCGCCGGGAGGGAAAGACCAATCAAACAAACAGCATTGTTTCCTCTGAAACTTCATAAAGATGAAGCATATCTTTATTAATGATGAAGTCTTTCAAGTATCCCTTTACACTTGAAACACTAGTAAGATTCAGGCATCTTTTTATCCCATAAAAAGTCTAAGCCTATCTTAATCTCTAATCCGACTTCTCCCAGAAGCCCTCATAGATCGCCGTCTTGAAGGCCGTGATACCCTATTGTATCAATCAATTGTTTGGCAAACCATAGCGAATTGCAAATCCGTTAATATAACCACCCGAAGGTACAACCGCCGGGTTTCATATTAAATGTCAAACCAATTGTACCTGCCCCAGACCTCTTTGTATGTTCTCAAGCGTCTCTAATAATATATTTATGTTCCAACTTTTCAATCTTTCCCTATTGTTTTATATTGTCAAACTATCTTCCTTTATCAGGGCCTCAGACTGTATCCTTAAATATACGTTTTACAGAACTTCATATAAGCGTTGACTACTTGACACTTTTACTGTCAAAACCATTAGCACTGAAATTACATTTCAAATTCTCCCTTGTAAGCATTGATCTCTCGTTATACTTTGTGCATAGTGTGATAGGATATTCTCAGTAAATGTACCTTCTCTCACCTAGCCTAATCATATCTTCTTACAGTTTCTTACAGTAGATCCTCTGGAAAAAGGCAAACTATGCCTGTGTATCCAGCTCAGTACCAGTACTTGCACTGCTGCGGTCGTTCACGGTGTTGGCGGCGGCGGTAGCAGACGCAACATTTTTACTATTCTGTATTTTTGTTTTATAATCAAACTTCAAATCTTGTCTTCCCCATGCTTTATCAAGATTACTTTCAAACTCCCTTATTGATTCGGAATCGACTACATACTGGGGCAGTGCGTTCCACTCATTTACCACTCTATCACAAAATGAGTTCTTTGCCTTCTCAAGCCTATTTCTTTCTTTGTAAATTTTCTTAGAGTGTCCTCTCGTTCTTGTTCCCTCCCGCATCAAGAAGATACCTTCACACACTTCCTCATCATACTTTCCTGACACTATCTTAAAAGTCTCTATCATATCCCCTCTCTTTCTCCTATATGCCAGTGTCGGAAGCCCCAGTGTCCTCAACCTCTGCTCATAGCCCGCGTTCTTCAACGTTGGTACCAGCTTGCTAGCTCTCCTCTGCACTTTCTCCACTGCTTCTATATCCTTTACCATATATGGAGCCCACACCTGGTTTGCATGTTCCAGGTGCGGCCTAACCAGCGCTGTATATAGATTCCTGAAGATTTCTTCGTCAAGTGACACAAATGTCCTCCTTATCAGCCCTACAATTCTATTGGCTTTGTTTATCTTTTCCGCTAAATGTTCTGAGAAATTTAACTTATTGTCTATCACTACTCCTATATCCTTTTCTGCACTCACTTCCTCCATCGCTTCATACATACTGTATCCTACCTTGTCTATCTTCAACCTCCTTCCCTACATGATTTTGTTAAAGTGTATTCTTGCGCAGTTTCACATCTTAATTTTTCTCATGAACCTGAAACTAGTGCATTGTCATCATCAATTGGCTCTCATATGGGATGAGGGGCAGACTACTGATTCTCTTACTAGTCCATATATATTTGTCTTTCACTCTTTGTATCGTACTGTAAGTAATTTTTCCTCAATTTCTTCCTCTTGAATCTTTGTTCTTGAATGCAAATAATCAATATATTAGGGTGAAACAATCATCATGAAGACATCCATATAATTATCTTTAAACTAGCTTAATAAGTGTTAGTAAAGCAGGAGAGGAAAATGGTTATTTCTTAACTATTTTGATATAAGTTAAACAATATATTTGCGAGATACAGCCGGCTGCTACTTTACTGCTGTTAATGCCTCTTATAACACTAAGGCAGGATGAAGCTTAATATTGGAGAGATAAACCTTTCAAATGGCTTCAAATTGAATAGGTTCCACTTTAGAAAATATGTAGTAAGCATTGGTTGGGAAACAAGGTTGTGGATATGTGGAATATATTGTCTAGTGCAGCGATTAGCTAAGGAACGGTAGGATATTTCAAAAGCAAACTGGATAGTCATATGAATGATATGGGCTGGGTGTAAATGGGATCTACCTCGTGTAGGCCGATCAGCTTTACGTAGACTTCCGATTTCTTATGTTCTTAATTCCCTTTTGATAATGAACACTACGTATTGGACCATTGGTGTAGCACAAGTTTGTTCATGTTTGTTTTTATTGGAATTTAGTTAGACAGAGATTTGTGAATATTCGACTTATTTTTTCTAATTTGTCTTACTTATTCGGCTATCATATCCTTAACATATTTTATCATATTTTACCATTTCATGAACGAGTTTAATTTATAGCCAAATCTACCCCCTAACCTATCTTGGTCAACCCAAAACAATTGTATAGTATTGTAATGTTCACCTTAAAATAGCCCTACCTAACCTATCCTTACCTTATAACTTCTCTAATTTCCTTCTCATGTCCCTATCTTCTTTCGTGGTCATCTGTGCATGAAAATTATGAAAGCTAATTGAAGACTGCCAAAAGAGATGTGAAATAAATCTAAAAGGTATATATCTCTCCTAATGTTTCATCCCCATAACGTGCATTGATATTTACCATGTTTCAATCTTGATTATTGTTAAAACAGGTAAATTAATACATAAATATATATTTTCAAATAATCTATACACGATAATCTTACTGCTAACCTTTTTGGTTGACAAGTCTACCCTATAAAATTGAATACGGAGGATTTTTTTTTAGACATTTCTTGGAATAGGCAGTCTTAGTCTATGTAAAAAAGAAGACATAATTTAGAAATATAATACAGTTCATTATTAATACAAAGCAGAGCGAGAGAGAGAGAGAGAGAGAGAGAGAGAAATAGTGAGAGTGGGTGAGTGAGTGTATGGGAAACCACAACATTGATTAACCCTTATTTAGCGGGCTAGGTGGTCTATTTGACCGTAGCGCCCAGCGTTTTTTTTTTACCCTAAATAGGGTTGTTTACGTGATCATTTTCATGCCTAAATAAGACTCAGAGCGTAAAACAAGTATCTATCCCTGAAAGGGCGTAAACAGAGCTTTCCAATGACACCCGAACCATCCTTGTACGACCACTGGTTCTCTTGCAACGATCGTGCAACACGAGTGCAAAAACCCTGAAATAAGGTAATTTCCTTACATAATTCCCTGTGTAGCGAGTGAGAAAGGAGGGGGGAAAGTAGAATACAGTTCAGTATGTCCACGGTGGTCATGGGGACCGGTTATAGCGTTGCTACGCTCGTCCCACCGCTCAGCTCTCTCTCTCAGCAACATTACGTGCTGAAAATGGCGCTCGACATAAGTTGTGAACCGCCACATAGTCCATATTTATTTCACACAACATAAGTTGCGCGCCGCCAATTAAGGGTTAACGAAGATAAGTGTGTCTGTCAAATTGTTTGTGATAGCAAAATTCCGATAATTTGAAAATCCCAAAGTTCGAGTTTTTGAAGAGCAGTATTATTAATATTAAAATGGGGAAAACTGAAAAAATAAATAAAATACAAATGCGTGCCATAATCGGCGAAAGGGAGACATGGCTAGGTGCAGGCGATGACAAGCTGATACCCCCCACCACCACCTACGAACTTACACTAATTATCGTATAGCACTGTGACCACAGACAATCTTCAAATTGTTTGCCACCAACAACATCTAAAAGCTTAGCAAGCTTTACTAACCCCAAGTAAATTTTTAAGTTCACAACATTACGAAATTCACGGCCCAGCAATAACAACAAATCCTAAGCCATGCATCCGGTACATGGTAACATTGTTTTAGCCTAACTAGTTGTATTCAATGTTTCTCTTTTATGTTATATTTATCCATTAATTGAACTTATTTATGTTATTGTATCCAAGAGAAATCAATATTGACAGTATATGACGAACTAATAATATCTGCCGAAAATATTACGAAATTTACGATCGATCAGCTGCGTCGTCTCTGTGTATTAACCCCTCAGACCCGGAAGGGCTCTGAGGCATCCATAAAAAACATCCCCCGCGCAACCCGGAAGGGTGCTGAGGCTCCGGCAGCTTGAAAGCCTATAAGCTTGGTGTGCGAGGCGTCCGTCCGACGCATGTAAACAACAGCCGGCTGGACCGACGCCGTGCATCTCCGACCACAAGAAGGAGAGCGTCGCTTGTTCGTGTGTGCCTGTATGTTATTGTTAAGTAGCGAAAAGTAGTGTAAAGTGGCTGATTTTGCCACAAAGTTATCTCCACAGAAATCGTCATCACAACTGAACCAGTTGACTTAGAGAGCTCTACGTAACGCGATTCTACAGGTACGAAACACATCTACGCTTGGAGATGCGCGGGAATGCGGAAGCAGTCAAAATAACAAAGATACGGTAGCCTAGGCGTAGACGTTTTTCGGCCAAAACCCCCGGGTTTTGGGAATATATATGGAATACATAGCCGGGGCTGGAGGGTTAAAGGGTCACTGCAGCGAGAAATGTTGGTCTCTGGTTTACTAAAGGCCCACCGTTATACTAAACGCCCACCGCATCAATGTTTTCGTATACTAATTATCTATCAGTATTTGATATTATATGACAACTATTTTTTGTTTTGTTATTGAAGCGTCAACTTAAATAGTAATACAAAAAAATAACTTGTCCCCTGGGCAACTGCCGGGCAGACTAGCGTTGCAAATCACTAGCCCGGCAACATATCCGGGCTAGTCCGGGCTGCCGGGCTATACCTAATTTCCCAGCCTGGTTCTATCCACTTCTCAAGGTAGAACTCTATCTTGGCAATGAGGCGGGTAGACGAAGAATAGTTCGTCAGCACCCTTTGACCCCCCTGGTACTACTCTCCTTGTCGCGGTTGGGGGGCTTCGGGGCCGGCGACTGGGGCTTGATGGGGGAGGGATGTGGTTGTTTCCCTCCCTCTCCCCTCGAGCTTTCGTCCTCAGCTTGACTAATTTTGAGTAGTTTTTCTTTCCTCATTCTATGTTTTTCCCCTTCTATTCTTATTCTGTCCCATTTGGCTGTCCTCTGGCAGCCTATATCTCATGTCTCCCTGGCCTGGCTAGGTAGTTGACTCCTAACCCGTTTTGTCTCTTCGGTTGCTGGTGTGGCCGAACTGACTTGATTCCCTTCGGTAATGCATTTTTTGCTTCTCGATGTGATGTTTTCTACCTTCGACCTGATCTCTCATTCTTCGCCCTGATCACTTCTTGGTTGGTGTTGCGGTGTAGCAGTTCTTGCCTCATCCTTCGGCCCTGCTCTATAAGAGCTCTGATGTGGAGCTCATGTGGTCCGGCTGATTTTTTTTTTTTTTTTTTTAAAGAGACAATGAACGGAGGAAGGAAAAACACAGATAAAACAAAAAGGTCCATGTGCCTAAAGGCATCCTCCATTCATAAAATGTTTGTAACAACTGGATTTAAACATTTGTAGATTGTAAGTTTGTGGAAAGCAATTCGAAGGAAGTGAATTCCAAAGAGTAGTAGCTCTGGGGATAAATTAATTCTGATAAGCAGAAGTTCTGCATTGTGGAGGAGAAAGTGTAAATTCATGGGCGCTCTCAGCTGCCCTAGTTCTACGGGGAAAGATGTGGAGAGGCAGCACAATTGAAGCAAGTTCCTCAGAACAATTGCTGTGAAAATATCTGTAGAATAATGCAAGGGATGCAATTGAACATTTGTATAATCTTCCAAACTATGTTATGCTTAATAACAGCTTTACAAGAAACAGTGGTGGAGTGTCACTTTTTCTTAATCGCCAATATGATTATAAAATAAGATACGCCTTAACTATGTAGCATAATAGTTTGGAATCTTTGGGAGTTGAAATATGTGGAAAGGTTGTAGTGGTAGTAATATACAGGAGACCTCACACCGATTTCAATAATTTTCTAGATAAATTAAATCATATTATTTCGATTGTCAGCGATGAAGGAAAGACTTGTTACATCACCGGGGATTTTAATCGTAATTTATTAAGACACAAAGACGACAATGCTGTTGCTGATCTTGTATCTTCATTTCACTCACACATGTTTTTCAACACCATTAATAAGCCTACCCGAGTAACGCATTCATCGGCAACCGTTATCGATCACATTTGGTCTAACCAATTTACCAAAAATGTCTTCAGCGGAATTATTTATAATATGATTACTGACCACTTTCCTATATTTTATGTTTTCAAATCTGATATCCACACACCCCTTGTCAATGAGAAGAGAACAGTAACTTTAACTTATGGAGACTATAGTATCGATAATATAAATAATTTCAGAATAGCATTGGAGAATGTAACTTGGGAACTAGTCTATTCTTCTAATAACCCAAATGTAATCTACAGTAATTTCATGTGTATATTTATTAGTGGCCCCTCCATCATTGACGATTATGCCTATTACATAAGGCACCCTCTTCAAACACTCATCCGCCGTAGTTTGAATCTACCGCGCAGAGCATTAAAAATTTGAGGAGCCTTCATCATGAGTGCACGCAACCTCACTCATGGTTCAGTCATTATGAAATTGGGTTCTCACTACGAAAAAACTTCGTAAAAAATAAAAACAAAAAGAAAATAAGAATAACTATTCAATAAGCTTTCCATAATATCGTGGATGTACTTGTGTGGATCTTTGACCAGATGCTGACTCAGGCGTCATTCTTCCTTCTCTGCTCTGCGCTCAACCGACCCGGACGTGCCTCCCCACGCTCCGCTGGTTCCGCATTTGTTGCGTCCCTAGTGAGTTTTTTCTCATTTGTTTACTCCGGGATGTATCGAGTAAGGTTAGGATATGCGTAGCAGGAGTGTCCTGGGCGGGTTGCCCGCAGTGCAGTGTATGTTGGGTCGTGTTTTTGGGGGCATCTATTTCGGGTGTACCCTCGTGGTCCTGTTGTGGACATGTGAACTTTTTCACAGTTAGCTAGCTTTGTGATGCAGGCGGCTTTCATTACGCGTTATTATTGCTTCCTTTTATCTTTCTGATGAGGTAGCTTGTTTTTACTGACGTTCCCAGCGTATTTTTCTTCACTTAGTGAAGTTTTTTCTGGGTCCCGAGTCAGTTCTTCCCTTTGTCGGAAGTGTTTGCTACAGTGGTGTGTTGACGGTGGTTCCTGTTGTGATATAATTCAGTGCTTTTTGTTTATATTACGACATGTTTACTTTTATGTCCGTCTGCCTAGGCCTAGCCAGCCTCTCGTAGCTTTGCCACATGTACAAGTGTTATTGATTTATGTTATAAATATGTACTACTGTGTCATGTGTGTCCTGGTTTAGTTGTGTATTGGCTAATTCCACAGACTATTTATGTGTCCTGGGTTAGTTGTGTATTGGCTAATTCCACGGACTATTGTGTGGGCCCGGGGTTAGTTGTGCTTGGCTAACTCCACGGTCTTGTGATGCGTTCAGATGGTATCTAGACGGGGTGGGTTGCCTTTTCCGGCGGGTTTTTCTCGGTTACACCGTGAAAAACCCGTCTGGTTGCCGAGTTTTAGCCACGCGTGGTTTTAAAAAACAGGCTTGTGTTCCCCGGCGAGTGGGTGTTTGAGGCTCTCCAGGACTGCGTCTCTGGTGGGGCCTGTGTCAGGCTCCCGATGATTCCCGGTGGGATGGCTGTACCCATCTAACAGTGTTCATGCGGACACGTGTTGTGTGTAGTTTTTTCTCGGTTTTGCAAAGCCAGTGAAAGCTAAGCTGTTGTTGTTTGGTTTTCCTCCCCGGCGATCTTTTACAAAGAAGTGGGGATAGGAACAATTGGGGTTAACGTTATAAACTTATATTCACACCCGGCGGGTGCACCTTGGAAGGGTGGGATTAACGAATTTGCAAAATTCAGTTTAGTTGACCAGACAATGGAGGGATGCATTTTGTATCGCCGCCTTCAACATACGTCGATTTAGGGCACAATTGGGGTTAACTTTTTGTAACTTAAATTCACACCTGGCAGGTGCTCCCTGGAAGGGTGGGAATAACGAATTTGCAATTCAGTATAGTTGACCAGACAATTGAGGGATATGTTTTGTATCGCCGCCTTCAACATACGGCGATCTAAAAACACTTCGAGAGAAGTCAGATCTCGTATTTGTCAGGCTTCCCAGTTTTTGATCTGCGAGATAATACGGGGGCCGGCGTCTTTTTAGTTTTTTTTTATTCCAATAATATCTTGAAACAAACACCACCGGGAAGACTAAATCAGTTATAAACGCCATGCTGGTCTTTATATCATGTCAGAGGGTATTCATAAATCTTTTGGATGGGTTAAGATATTCTGAAATCTTTACTAAGGAACCCCACCGCGTAGCGAGCTGTAGTCGTTGTGTATTGCATCTCGTTACCCGGCGGGTTATTTAACACTTGTGTGCGAACATGTTGGGTTAACCTTATGAGCATTAATTCCTGGATTTTTTTTGTTTTTTCCAGAGCTGGGTCCCGGCGGGTCTATAGAGAACCTGGAGTAAGTTTCCCACCAGTCTCTGTCATGGCTACCTTTGCCCCTGTTTTTGCTTTGTGCATTACGCCCTCCTGTTCAGGTATCCCTATATTTGCACACACCCTTTGCATTAAATGTGTTAAATGTCTCGACCACTCAAGGGGTCTGTGGGTGATGCGGAACTGTACCTTTTGCTCTCAATTAAGCCATAAAGTTTTGAAAGACAATGATAAGACCGCAGCGGTCGCTTTACGGGAGGTTAGGCAGCAGATGACCACTTATACTACCACAGTGGCTCATAAGTCACTTCAATGCAATAACGTAACTCTTTGTGATAAGTTACTAATTGAGCACCCCCCCTATTAAACGTCCCTCTAGAGTAACTGTACGAAAGTCAGCAGAGACTGGACAGGGTATTACACTTTCTCCAGTCCCAGGCACATCTAAGAGACCGCGAGAACCTACGCCCCCGGTGGCAGCCTCCTCGTCACGGGCGCGATCCAGGTCCAGGTCACCTCTTAGACAGCAGCCGCCTAGTCTCTCTTCTTCGCCGGCGAGTAAGAAGAGCAAGACAGAGGGGTCCACAAGTAGCTATAGTGAGAAATCTACAAAGTCCAAAGGCAGTTCTAGGTCGCACCGTAGCCACAAGTCTTCCAGGAAAGATTCACATGAACGAAAGGCCTCCCGGCGTTCACCGGAGTCTAGTGCCTCTCTTCATGCCTCTACTCCCGACAGATCTAGTATTCACTCTCATGAGGCTAGTGTGGTGTCAGCAACAAAAGACAGTTTACCAATTAGTATTCTAACCTTAGAATTGGAGAGTTCGGTGGACAGTGATCGTCCTCTAGCAGGGTCAAGTGGGGGCTCCATGCTTGAGAGGGAGTATCGGACTCCCAAGGGAGTGCAGGCCAAGGCCTGGGGGTATGGCGGTATTCTCGACCAGGGACTGAAAGCCCACGTCTGGCTCAAGTTACACAATCAGTGGCTGATGTCCACCGGGACGCGGCGATCCCATCATCCATTCCGGACTTGACTTGGCAGTACGACGGGATTCCGGCTTCGGCGGAATCCTCTCACGGGGAGCCAGATGACAAAGACGAGGTGTCTGTAATCTCGGACATGGAGGTGCAGGAGTCGGGTTCAGTTTTAGACGATGCACAGGATCGGAATGATTCACCTCATAGTTCGTCATCAACTAAATTTGTCACGGCAGAAGAAATAGATGGGTTATTGGTTAATGCTCTAACAAAAAAAATTGGCCAACAGCCAGAGACTCCTACAGTAGACCTGGGAGCTACCATGACAAGTTCCAATGTTCGGCCTCTGATGGCTTCCATTGCCTTAACTAAGATTCCTCATCCTCCCTCTATATCACCATCTGTGGTCGCTAGGCCTGCTTCGGCGGCACTGACTACTTCTAGTGTAAAGGTGGTAACGGATGTGAATCCGCCCCCTTTAGATAAAGCACCGTTAAGAAAGGTAGCGATGCCCCTATTATACGGTCCCGACGAGTCATGGGTACAATTGATCCCCACTAAACCAGAGGTCGCACAGCCCACCTTGTCAGGGGAACTTCCAGTGCCACGAGAGTGGGTAATCCAAGGCAATAAATCTAAAAAGTTACGAGCCTTGGATATATTGGGTAATGTACTAGATGTTAATGTTAAGGCCATTCCTAACTATTATCACCAGGACTATTTTGGTATATACTGCTACACCTGCCCTGCCCCCTGCCTCAGCTTCAAAACTGTTTTCTGACTGGTCCAAGAATGATGGTTTTAATGATATAAAAACACTGTCAGCCCTCACTCCAGAATTAGATTTGCAAACTGTCACAGACACAGCTGCTAATCCAGCATTGAAGGTGGGGCAGTTGGGCCCGGGACCTTGGGTGGAATGGGAGACGGAGGCTCAGAACTTTGCTACCACCTTCACCTCAAAATCTTCCCACCAAATACCTCAGGACAGTCATTCTTGGTTCTCTATGCCAGTGTGTGCTGCTGGCGGTGTCCCATCTGCTTTGTTTGCTTTCTTAGCTGCCCCCAAAATCAATCTATGTGAACTCAAGGACCCTTTCACTACACCTTCCCAAACTCACCTAGACCGGGAATTTAGGCTACGGGGGAAAGTGTATACACTTTTCTCCCAATACATTGTGACGCACCAGGTGGCGAAATCGATGCTACGATCCACTCAGGCAATCGCAGACGCGGATGCCAGAAGATCGGTTGAACTATCTCGGCGATTGCTCCTTCAGACGTCGATTCAGTCGTTGGGTGATATCCGCACAGCCTTGCTTGAGGCGGTACGAGCGAGACAAGATCTCAGAATGTCCCTGGTTAGGAAACTTCCTGATCGAATTGCGAATCAGGTGGTCATGTCACCAGTGCTTACTCCCTCTTTAATGTCCCCAGATGTGTGGAGAACTGTTTTTAATATGGCTCAGGCCTTTAAACATAGTCCCACCCCTTCTAAGAAACCTGCCTTTAACTTTCCCAAACCCAAGCCAGTCACAAAAGCGCAGCCGGGGGGATCTAAGCCCTTTCACCTACCTAAGTCCTCTTCCCCCCAAGGTCAGTACAGGTATAGACAGGGTAAGTTTACAGGTCAGAAAGGACGAGGCTATAACAAACCAGGTCAGGGCCCGTCTTCTGCCAACGCCGGCCAGCAGGCTAAGCGTCCACCACCACCACCTCCACCACCATCAAAAAACTAAAGTCTCTCTCACTCCCGGGGCTGGTCTCAAGGCGGGTGGATCCGAGGGTAGTACAGCCGGCGAACCCTTGTCTGCTAACTGGGTCGTTCCGAACGTGTCACCAAGCATGGCCGTTAAATACGTGGGCAAGGATGGTGGCACACAAAGGCATCACTTGGCAGTGGCTCCGGCGACCTCGTTTACGTCAGCCGACAACGGCGAATCTAGTTTCATTAGAGGTGGAGTCACTGATCAAGGAAATGATCGCCAAGAATGTCATCATCCCGGTCCTTCAAAATTACCCAGTCTTCACATCCAAGCTATTTCTGGTACCCAAAAGGGACAGTGTTCAGATGAGACCCGTTGTAGACCTGTCTTATCTGAACCTTCACATTCACAACGTGTCATTCAGGATGTTGACAGTGCATCAAATCAGGCTAACACTTCCGCCGGGAGGATGGATGTGTTCTTTAGACCTGACAGACGCGTATTGGCACGTCTCGGTAAACAAAAGATTTCAACAATTTCTGGCCTTACGGATCAGGCATCAAAATTATGTTTTTCAGAGGATGCCATTGGGATTGAACCTGGCACCTCGCTTATTCACGAAATTAGTCCGGCAAGCCCTGATGCCATTGTTAAAATAACAGATCAGGATTTTGTGGTACCTAGACGACTGGCTAGTGGTGGCAGAGACGGAGCAAGTATGCATAAATCATGTCAACATAACATTAAATCATGTCAAAACTCTAGGGTTCAAGGTAAATCTGGTAAAGTCAAACCTTGTTCCCTCACGAGCGAGTAGTTCAGTGGATAGGGCTGGTTTGGGACACAGCTGCTCTCACTCTGAGTCAGAGTGTGGACAATCGAAACAGATTTCGCAGGAAACTGTTCCGGTTCCTTCACAGTCTGACTACGACACGGAGAATCTGGGAGTCTCTGGTCGGCTCTGTCAACTGGGTTCAACTAACTGTAATGTTGGGCCGGTTGAAAGTAAAGCGTTTAATATTGGAGGGCAACAAATATTTTCCGCTATTGCTGGCGGAAAAATTATGGCCCATACCAAAATTAATCCACAACTTACTAGCGGTCTGGGCGAAGAGGGAAATGTTGCACTCAGTAATGTCACGGACCTCTCCTCCGCCGACGGTATGGGTAGACACGGATGCGTCAGGCACGATAGGTTGGGGTTTTCAGTCAAAGCAAGGGCACCAGGGTCAAGGGCTTTGGTCCCATTTCGAAATCTCCCACATCAATGTCAAAGAATTACTAGTCCCCTTATTTTTCCTTCAGGCTCACGGCTCTACTTTGCGGGGCAAGTCGGTAGCCTTCAGAATGGACAATCTGAATGCGGTTCACTCTATTCAGAAACAAGGGTCGACGAGATCTCGAAAGTTGCTAAACGTGTCAGAAGAGATTTTTATTCTAGCCAACAGGCTGGACATTCATCTTCACGCATCTTATCTCCCAGGCGTAGCAAACATCTGGGCAGATGCTCTGTCTCGGAGACAGAGCACAACAGTAGAATGGGCGCTCAAGCAAACCATTTTCAACCAAATGATTGCGGAGCCTTACCATCCACTAGTGGATCTGTTTGCGTCAGAGGAGACTCACAAACTCCCAATGTACCTCACCCGCCGGACGATAATGCCGGCAGGTGGGCCAGACGCCCTGGTGACAGACTGGAACAGGTGGAGTTCCATTTATCTGTTTCCACCGCCAGACGCGTCTCTAATGTGCCAAGTACAGTCAGGACCCCCAATTCGCGAGAATAGGGGTGACAGGAGGCATCGCGTATTGTGAATTCGTGTATTGTGGAACTAACTTTAAATGGGAATTATTAGATTGGGTTACATCTCTCAATTATGGCCTATTTTCGACATTTTTGGCTCTACAGTACAGTCTATATCTTATATATAAGAAGAACAATGAATAAAAATATGAAACCTTACCTTAAAATTAGTAGTAGATAGGCTAGGACTAGGACTAGGACCGTAGGACTTCACGATTTTCTCCAACTTCTCCCTCCCTGACCAAATCGTACGAACAGTTTACTCTGACAAGCCTATTGCACAGTTTCCTTCTCCTTTTTTCTTGCGATCCAACACTTCCACCTTCATTTTGTGTGTTATCTTCTTATATTGCCGTGGCATGGCGAAAAAAGTGGTAGGCACTACAAACGTTTGGTCACTCCGCACGGCTATGAGCGCTTGAGCGGGACTGTGGGAGGGAGGGAGGGAGGGTAAGCGGGAGGGAAGGCAGGCGTATGCCCGTCTTCTTCTTTTTTAGGAGCTACTCCTGGGCCTCGCGAAACGTAGACGTGCTCGCGTATCAAGCGGGAATAGCGGATTTGGCCCCTTCTTAGCTCTCGATTCGTGTATTGTGGTACCACCTCGCGTAATTAATGTTTAATTAATTAATGTTATTTTCGAGGGGTAACTCGTGTATTAGGGTTTTCGCGCATTGTGGAATCGTGTATTGGGGGTCCTGACTGTAGTAAACAAACTACGAGATTATCGGGGCGTAGTCTCGCTAATCGCGCCCCTGTGGCCGGCGCAGTTGTGGTCCCAGCAATTGAAAACGTGGTGCCCGCACCCGGTGTCGCTCCCGGTCGGGTTTTTCCACTTAGACACGATTGGCAACCTAGCGACCTCGCTGACTTTTGCATTATGGACATTCAGAAGGCCAAGTGGCTAGCACCGTATGGTAGAGACGTGACCAATAAATTCATGAATCAACATACCCAGTCTACAAAACGACAGTATCAATCACATTGGCAAGCCTTTACTTCTTGGATCCTTAGGACAGAACAAACTGTGCCCTCGGTGGCTTTGGTTTTTAATTATTTAAATTATCTGTTCGAGCAGAAACGTTTATCTGCGGTAACGTTAAAAAATCACTTAACAGCGATTAGGATGCCATTTTGGGACCTTACCGGTCTCACCATACCAGTCGCGGAGGAAACAGATTTTATGAGAGCATGTTTTAAACTCCGCCCACCTCCCCGTCAGCTCATGCCTACTTGGTCTCTGGACAAAGCTTTGTCATTACTTCATTCCCGTCTGTACCAAAATACTGCAGATTTTACATTACTCTTAAAAAGGGCAGTATTCCTTATGGCTTTGGCCACCGGGAACAGAGTATCTGAACTGGCGGCGATGAGCAACACACCTAATTGCCTCAGGTTTGGTAGGCTTAATGAGTGTATTCACATTGCACCTTCCCCAGGGTTCATAGCCAAGAATGAGCACAGTGAACACGTGTTTTCAGAGTTCACGGTGCCGGCGTTGAAAAGGGAAAAGGTGCACCATAATTTATGTCCAGTGCAGGCTCTAACCAAATATTTGAGAGTACAGTAGCTCCTCTAAATCCCCAGGGTGCTTTATGGGTAGCAAGTACGGGTAAGCGCTTGCTGAAACGTAGATTGGCTTCTCTCTTGGTCGAGGTCATTAAAGAGAGTAATCCCGGCGTTCTGGGTAGGGCCCACGATTTACGCAAATGGGCAGCCTCTTTGCGTTTCCTTAAGAATTTTTCTGTTGAAGATATTACGCCCACACATTTGTGGGCCTCTAATCATACGTTTTTGACGCAATACCTGTCAGTAGCTCTAGACAAACCTTCCTTGCCATGTATAGCTTTAAGGCAGAGGGTCTAGGTGGCCCTAAAAGTCACTTCTTGTTTAATTTCAAGAAAAAGGAGGGGGGGGGGGGGTGCAGTCAGTGTAACATAGGACACCCTAGACCCCGCCGGAGTATAAGAGCTGTGATACTAGTTATGGGTATTGTGATATGAAAATTTCTCTGTACTATTCAGTGCAGGAAATTGTGCTAGTACAATGGTAGTACAGTACAGTACAAACAACAGTGTTGTTATAAGTAGTTTTAGCTGTGAAAGCAATGTAATTTTAAGCATTGGATATATTTTGAAAAATATATCCACGAGTATTATGGGGTTATATGTGCACATGTAAACTTATAAGTTTGTTATTTTTCACCACTTTTGTTGAGTGGGGTGCCTTTTTAACTTACAGATCTGTTCACAGAGTCTCAAGAGTTAACCCTTTTTTATCAAGCAGGCTTCTTTGAAGCACGCTCCTGCTTGTACCCCTTTTTTGTATATATGTGCTGCGCCAATAAATATATATCTTTTTGAAGTAAGAATACTGTGTGGTTGTTTGATTATCTGCTTTTACTAGAGTTATGATATGATTACGAATGTCCCCCTCCAGTCTTAGATATCAGGCATAATCGTCAATGATGGAGGGGCCACTAATAAATTATAGGTTTGACTCCTGTAAGGAGATAAAGAAAACCTAATATTTAGTAGTGGCCCCGTAATCATTGACGACTGGGGCCCTCCCGACCATCCCCTTCCCATTCGTTGATGTATTAAGGATTTTGGTTTACTTGATATGTCAGTGAAGGAAGAATGACGCCTGAGTCAGCGTCTGGTCAAAGATCCACACAAGTACATCCACGATATTATGGAAAGCTTATTGAATAGTTATTTTTTTTTTTTTTTTTTTTTTTTTTACAAAGTTTTTTCGTAGTGAGAACCTAATTTCATAATGACTGAACCATGAGTGAGGTTGCGTGCGCTCATGATGAAGGCTCCTAAATTTTTGAATGCTCTGCGCGGTAGATTCAAACTACGGCGGATGAGTGTTTGAAGAGGGTGCCTTATGTAATAGGCATAATCGTCAATGATTACGGGGCCACTACTAAATATTAGGTTTTCTTTATCTCCTTACAGGAGTCAAACCTATAATTTATCCCTTGCTTTAATAAACACTTTCCTCTAATAACGAAAAATAAAGATATTAAACATCTTAATAAACCTTACATTACACCAGAAATTAAAATTATAATCAAAGAGAAGAATAGGCTGGCCAGGAAATATGCGATTAAACCCGTCACATTTGGAGAGGAGTTCCGCAGACTATGTAATCATGTAACAAGTAATAAGAACAGCGCGAGCAAATTATTATAAATCTAAACTCCAAGAAAGTGCTGGTAACAGTAAAAAGGTATGGGGTGTTATTAACTCGGTTCTTAACCCTTAAAGAGCGGCGCGCAACATAAGTCGAGTTAAAGAAACTGGCAAAAAACGGGTGAAAACTGGGTGAAAATCGAGTGAAAATGGGTGGAACAGTAATGAACCATACGTCCGACATCTGTGGCCTCCCGGCCCACACTAACTCCAGTTCCCCCACCGCACGGGAGGATGACAGTGTGACCAATAGTTCGCTAAAAGTGAACAATGTAGCAAAATCCGCTAAACTTCCATCTTTGAGGTAACACTGTCAGTGCTCCACGAGTGCTACGTAGCTGTATGTGGTGTCATTGTGTAGCGATTTCCACCTAGTTTTCGGCACAATACAGTTCCTTTCATGCTGATGGTTGATATAGCAGTCAGAATGGCCTGAAAAGACCCAAAACGGCCACAGACCACCCGCTAGACTAGGGTTAACAGGCAAAAGCAAAACAAAATAAGTGAACATTTTGTAGAAAACAACATGAAATTGAACAATCCAGAACAAATTGCGAATCATTTCAATTCATCTTTTATTAATGTTAGGAAAAATCTAGCAGAAAATATACCAAATTCCAATATTAATTTCACCACATACTTGCCAAATAGACAAGAAACAGTATTTACAGCATCACCTGTTACAAACAACAAATTGATAAATGCTATCCAACAATTGCGGGACTCTTCTCCGGGCTGTGATGGTATTCCCATGAAAATATTGAGAGCGGTGGTCCCAGTTTTGTCCCCAGTCATTTTGCATCTTTGCAACAAATCATTTCACTCGGGAATTTTCCCTGACGAACTCAAGATAGCTAAAATAATGCCTATTTTTAAATCTGGAGACAAAACTCTGCTTAAAAACCATCGTCCAATTTCTATTTTACCGGTTATGAGTAAAATATTAGAAAAAATAATGTATAACCGTGTCATAGATCATGCCCCGGTGCCAATTGTATTTACCTAATTGCCTAATTGTATTTACCTAATTGTAGTTTACAGGAGTTGAGCTAAGCTCGTGTTGTCCCGTCTCTCAGTCTACTTTTTATCCAATTATTTCTTGAAAATATGGATATTCCTTGCCCCTACCACCTCCTCCTCCAGCCCATTCCATTTGTCAATACATCTATAGGGGAAGCTAAACTTCCTGATATCGTTCTTGCAGGTAGGTCTTTTTACTTTGTAGCTGTGGCCTCTAGTTATTCCTGTATCCATAATTAATATATCCTCCCTATCCAGCCTCTCCAGCCCCCGGGTGCATTTGTACATCATTATCATGTCTCCCCTCTCTCTCCTCTCTTTTAGACTCGGTAGATTTAATTTGTCTAGCCTCCCTTCATATGGCAGCTCTCTGAGACTTGGAACCAATCTAGTAACTGCTCTCTGGATTCTTTCTAACTTGTGAATATGCTTCTTTAGATGCGGGGACCACACCACTGCTGCATACTCCAATCTTGGTCTAATCATACTCTTCATAATTTTCGCTACCATGGTCTCATCCAAGTAGTTCAGAGCAACTTTCATATTCCCGGCCATTGCATACATTCCGCTAAAGAGCTTGTTAATATGTTTCTCTGGCGACAAATTATCTTGTATAATCAACCCTAAATCCTTTTCTTTTTCGGCCTTGCTAATTATATTATCTCCCATCCTGTACTCCCAATTTGGTCTATTCACACTTCTTCCCATATTTAACACATGGCATTTACTTATATTAAATTTCATTTTCCACTTGGTGCTCCATTCGTATATTTTATCTAAATCCCCTTGCAGCTCCTCACAACTACTTTTATTTGTTATTTGTCTCATAATTTTTACGTCATCTGCAAACATTGACATGTAGGAGTTTATGCCTATCGGCAGGTGTGTGTAATAGTAATCCTGTCCAGATCGCCAATTGTAATAGATCATAAGACTAATAGGTTACTGTAACACTTGCCCATTATCTAGGAAATAAACCTATAATTGATAGTGTCGTTACTTTAGATCAAAAATAGACAAATATCCCTTGTGAAATTATGGCAACAAAAGTCCCAGAACATGCTATACATTTATATCTATACTGACTCGATGCAGTAATATATTTGAAAAGAAAATTGCAGTTCCCAGCTTGCGGGATAATAGAGTACACAGATTTATTGTAATGATAGGTATATATTGATAATAATTATATTCTTAAAGTTAGTAGGAATTAAAGAAATAAACATTCCTACTAAAATGGTTGTTGTTGTTGTTGTTGTTCCCTAAGCTGCCTGGCCGAACAGCCCCGAGTCCCTAAGGAAGGCCATGGCCACGATCGGGCTTTCCCACAGAGCTCTCATTGAGTGTAGGTTGTGTTGTTGGCATAAGTGGTTGTGTGAAATGCAGTCTTCTATGATGTGTTTAATGGTATTGGGTGCTGTGTTACATCCCGGGCAGGCGTCGACAACGGAGTCATCCAGTCTCTTCTGATAGCTCAGGAGAGCTGGATGGTGTCCGCATCTCAGCCTGGCCAGGTGGACTCTGTCCTCGCGAGGGAGGGAGGATTCGGAAGGATGGATTTCGGGAGGTCGTGCATGCAGCTGCGTGTTGTCTGTGAGTGAGTGGATGGATTGGCGAGAGATATGAGTATGGATGTGCTTCTGGAAGTTGGTTCGGGGTGGGCAGGGAGGGGAGAGAGAGGACAATAACTGTGTGTGATACCGTGTGCTGGGTGTTGTTTTGATATTTCTTGGTGTCTGTGGGTGTGTTGCCATGTAGTTTAGTGGGTGGTCTTGGTTCGTGGAGGCTGCTGCCAGGAATTGAGTGCCTCTCATGTCCAGATGGTCTTTGACTTTGAGGATTTTGGTTTCTTGATGTAGATGATCTGTGGGTGCAGTAGCTGTGCAGCCTGTAATGATCTTCAGGGCTTTGTTTTGGATAGTCTGTAAGGTCTTATGATGTGTTTCAGCTAGGTTAGAAGCCCAGGCTGGGCTTGCGTATTCCATTACTGATCTTATGTATTGTTTATATACTGTGGTGGTAGTTTCTTTGTTGTGTCCAAATTTTGTGTGAGCAAGTGACCTGAGGGCTTTAAGTCTGGGTGTCAGTTTCTTTTTAATGTTTGTGGTGTGCTGTTTGAATGTCATATGAGTATCATATGTTACTCCTAGGATTTTGGGTGTGTGTGTATGTGTTAGGGGTGTGTTGTTTATGGTGAGTTGAGGGATGTATTCGTGTTCACCTGTCCAGCTTGTGAGCAGGGTTGCGGTGGATTTGGCTGGGGCTAGATTCAGTCTGTTTGTAGTGCACCAGCCATGTAGTGTGTTGAGATAGGGTTGAAGGAGATCTGTTGCTCTTCTTGGGTCATGGTGTGTGCATGTGAGTGTTACGTCATCTGCATAGGAGGCTAAGTTCATTTGGGGAGTATTGGGTGTAGTTATATCGTGCATGTACAGATTGAAGAGTGCGGGCGATAGGACGGATCCCTGTGGGACTCCGTTTGGAAAGTTTCTGATTTTAGATGACTGACCGGCAAAAGATACGTGTGCACATCTGCCTGCTAGGAAGTTGGCCAGCCACCTTTTTGTGTTGTTGTGCATGTTTGTGTTGTAGATTTTGTTTGTTAGGTTGTGGCGGGGGATGGCATCGAAGGCTTTACTAATGTCGAGTGTGGCTAATAGTGATCTGTGTGGTGGTCTAGCTGAGTTGATGCCGTCAATAAAATGGTTTTATTGAATAGCGACACTGAAATTGCATTAATCAAAGAGACAATTTCATTCACACACTCAGCCACTCAATCTAACCCACTTATCTAATCCACTTACCTAAATACAATTACCCAGTATTATAACTACCCCTAAGATTACCCCAAATCATTATACTGATTACTGCTTGTCACACGAAATCTCACATCAACCAACCCTTTAGTCTACTGTGTTACTGAAATTGTCTAGCCCAGCAAATGACCGCATGATCGAATAGGCACAAGATTTTCCCACACTCCCAGTACCCGTCAATCACACTCACACTCACCACTCTCACCTCCTCACCTCAGTTACGTGACTCGCTAGACTAATGAGAGTTTCCTAATTAAAGGGTCTCAAAACGTGCAGTACGACAAGTCCTAGGGAGTCAAGCCGACCATCCTCTAACAGTAACCTCACCCTCTGTGGGGTTGAGAGCTACGGCGTCACTCACCGACACACCACACACACGTGACTCGCTAGACTAATGAGAGTTGCCTAATTAAAGGGTCTCAAAACGGGCAGTACGACAAGTCCTTCAAGCCGACAATCCTCTAGCGGTAGCCATCACCCTCTGTGGGGTTAAGATGCTACGGCGTCACTCACACACCCGCGACTCGCTAGACTAATGAGAGTTGTCTAATTAAAGAGTCTCAAAAAGGGCAGTACGACAAGCCCTTCAAGCCGACTATCCTCTAGCGGTAACCTCACCCTCTGTGGGGTTAAGCGTTACGGCGTCACTCACCAACACACGCACACATCCACACACACCCCTGGCCACGTGCATAGCTAAATCAGTGGATATCGCCGCAGGAGAACTATGTCGCCCTGGGCATCCCTAGCCTTTAGCAAGCCCTCTATGGGGTCATGCTTACACCTGCCATTCTCGGCCATAGCATTAAGATAATTCGGTCGGCGTCACAACCTTGGCCATGTGCACGGTCTTGCTCAGTCTTGGTGACTGGCCGACACACACACGCACACCACCACACACACGCACACCACCACACCTCATGCCGAATTCAGACATACGTTGACACTTGTCTAACTGAATTGGACTCACCTGATTATGGTTGAATTAGGGCACGAGGTGCCCTCGCAGCCCTGCCGACCCATTCATCGCGGGCACAAAAAAAATGGACTATCTCGTTGGGGTCGGGCAGGAGGAGAATAAGGCCTGTCCTGGGCATTCCTGCTCCCTTTATAACCTCGGTTTTCCCCTCCCCCATCACATTTTGAATTTGGTGCCAATGAAAAGACAGGACACTCCCTATGACCACGCCTACAACATGAACGCACACACACATGTACGCGTAACGGCGGCCTACCCACGCTCACAAGCAAGAATGCACACACGCACACATGTACGCGAGGCGCCTAGCGGTACACAGGCCTATGCCCGTGCCTCCACCCCTCACCTCTCCCTTTCTCTACAGCTGTTCCCGCCTCCCCAATTTTTCCGCGCTGGATAAATATAGCTAACCCTATAGTATATTATCACAGTCACGGTCTGACCCGTGACATTCCCCCCTACTAACATTGATTTTGCTCTGCTAAAATAACTCAGGTGTCATTCATAGTGTCTTCCATACTGTAGTGTGAGTCTAACCTGTCGCTGGTGCATTAAATGATCACCCTTGAGTAGAAAAACCCCTCTGCATTTACGTTAAAATTTCTACTGAAAGGGGAAAACTCCTGAGGTCTCATTGACGGCCAGCGACATAAACCTGGTGGTTAACCCACTTATTTTTACAGTGAAAACTAGTGGCTTTGCCCACTCATTTACAATGAACACACAATTAAGCTCAGCTAATGTCATGTAAAAAGAGATGTTGTGAGACACGGTTTAAATGAGGTATGTGAAGAAACAGTGTAAACAAAAAATCGGCTCAACTCTATGGACCGCTGGGTATAAACATTTGTTTTGACTTGATGAGGGATCCTTGGGCGTAGTTTCTTGAGGGCCAGGATTCCTGCCGTGGGTTCTCCAATCTCCCGACGAATGCCTGGCTGACTCAGTACCTGTATAAAATTTGGAAGCGGCAGAATAAAAGCGAACAAACAACATTTCATCCCCTCCCCTCCCGTATTATATATCACGCTACTTATTGTTGACTCCCTCTATCATCAGTCTCCCCACTATTTAACCCGACTTACGCCCCAGACCTCATTCAACGATGGCCTTCCCGAGTTTTCATCTGATGCTGGCTAGCAATATGCACTGTTGCTATTCACCACAGCACCCAGACTCTCCGCGAGCCTAAGCCGCGCCCCTGGCGACATCTGGCACCACCACCCACATCCCACACTTTTCCCAAGTTTAAGCAGGATCGAGCCTCCTCTGACGCTCTCTCTCTGTCTCCTCTAACTTTTCCTATGGTCTTCCCTTTCTATCCCAACCCTTGCTGCTACGCAATCCCTCACTTATTTAGTATTCGCCCTATCCAATGCTCGTCCCTCCCTCTCCCTCTTGTCCTTGACAAGGAACAACAGATTTTTAAGAGAGGAATAGAACAATCAAAGAAAACAAACAAATCTCGCCCGACACACAACTGACCCATATAACTGAAACTGCCTAGATTTATGATACCGGAATAAGAGAAACAACAACGACTCGGCCGGATTACAACCACTTCCCTCTATCCTTAAACGATCGATCACAGCACTTGCGTATGATGAACGAATTTAAAGGAAACTATACCACATAACACCTACTGCCTAAGATTTATGACACCGGAATAAGAGAAACAACAACGACTCGGTCGGATTACAACACTTCCCTCTATCCTTAAACGATCGATCACAGCACTTGCGTATGACGAACGAAATTAAAGGAAACTATTCACATGGCATAAAATCACAGCGACAATCACCCAAAAAAAAAAAAATCAACAGAGATCAATTATAGACAAGCAAACAAAAATTATCGGACACAATTACTTCTCAAAGCGAATCGTAGAACTAAATATTATGAAACAATGAGGACGCGCGAGCGATGGGAAAAGGAATTCACTTGTTTACACAAGGAGGTTCACCGACGCTCCCAGGATGTGACTTGACCACGAGGGGAAAGAAAAAAAAAAAAAAAAAAAATCTCCTGCGTGGGGCTACTTTTGTATGAACACAACTATACAACAAATCCTTCATTATCCCGTACATCTAAATCAGAAACTGGTCCTGTATCACGGTCCCCACTTGTCATAGATCATGCCCCGGTGCCAATTGTAATAGTGATCCTGTCCAGATCGCCAATTGTAATAGATCATAAGACTAATAGGTTACTGTAACACTTACCCATTATCTAGGAAATAAACCTATAATTGATAGTGTCGTTACTTTAGATCAAAAATAGACAAATATCCCTTGTGAAATTATGGCAACAAAAGTCCCAGAACATGCTATACATTTATATCTATACTGACTCGATGCAGTAATATATTTGAAAAGAAAATTGCAGTTCCCAGCTTGCGGTATAATAGAGTACACGGATTTATTGTAATGATAGGTATATATTGATAATAATTATATTCTTAAAGTTAGTAAGAATTAAAGAAACAAACATTCCTACTAAAATGGTTTTATTGATTAGCGATATTGAAATTGCATTAATCAAAGCGACAATTTCATTCACACACTCAGCCACTCAATCTAACCCACTTATCTAATCCACTTACCTAAATACAATTACCCAGTATTATAACTACCCCTAAGATTACCCCAAATCATTATACTGATTACTGCTTGTCACACGAAATCTCACATCAACCAACCCTTTAGTCTACTGTGTTACTGAAATTGTCTAGCCCAGCAAATGACCGCATGATCGAATAGGCACGAGATTTTCCCACACTCACAGTACCCGTCAATCACACTCACACTCACCACTCTCACCTCCTCACCTCAGTTACGTGACTCGCTAGACTAATGAGAGTTTCCTAATTAAAGGGTCTCAAAACGTGCAGTACGACAAGTCCTAGGGAGTCAAGCCGACCATCCTCTAACAGTAACCTCACCCTCTGTGGGGTTGAGAGCTACGGCGTCACTCACCGACACACCACACACACGTGACTCGCTAGACTAATGAGAGTTGCCTAATTAAAGGGTCTCAAAACGGGCAGTACGACAAGTCCTTCAAGCCGACAATCCTCTAGCGGTAGCCATCACCCTCTGTGGGGTTAAGATGCTATGGCGTCACTCACACACCCGCACACATCCACACACACGTGACTCGCTAGACTAATGAGAGTTGTCTAATTAAAGAGTCTCAAAAAGGGCAGTACGACAAGCCCTTCAAGCCGACTATCCTCTAGCAGTAACCTCACCCACTGTGGGGTTAAGCGTTACAGCGTCATTCACCAACACACGCACACATCCACACACACCCCTGGCCACGTGCATAGCTAAATCAGTGGATATCGCCGCAGGAGAACTATGTCGCCCTGGGCATCCCTAGCCTTTAGCAAGCCCTCTATGGGGTCATACTTACACCTGCCATTCTCGGCCATAGCATTAAGCTAATTCGGTCGGCGTCACAACCTTGGCCATGTGCACGGTCTCAGTCTTGGTGACTGGCCGACACACACACGCACACTACCACACACACGCACAACACCACATGCCGAATTCAGACATACGTTGACACTTGTCTAACTGAATTGGACTCACCTGATTATGGTTGAATTAGGGCACGAGGTGCCCTCGCAGCCCTGCCGACCCATTCATCGCGGGCACAACAAAAATGGACTATCTCGTTGGGGTCGGGCAGGAGGAGAATAAGGCCTGTCCTGGGCATTCCTGTCCCCTTTATAACCTCGGTTTTCCCCTCCCCATCACATTTTGAATGTGGTGCCAATGAAAAGACTGGACACTCCCTATGACCACGCCTACAACATGAACGCACACACACATGTACGCGTAATGGCGGCCTACCCACGCTCACAAGCAAGAACGCACACACGCACACATGTACGCGAGGCGCCTAGCGGTACACAGGCCTATGCCCGTGCCTCCACCCCTCACCTCTCCCTTTCTCTACAGCTGTTCCCGCCTCCCCAATTTTTCCCCGCTGGATAAATATAGCTAACCCTATAGTATATAATCACAGTCACGGTCTGACCCGTGACAAACCGAATATTAGATTATTGTGAATCAAACCAGATAATCTCTGATAGTCAGTATGGCTTTAGAAGGGGACGATCGACAGAATCAGCTCTGACTAAATTTAAAAACGATATCCTTGCATCATTTGACAAACGAGAATTTACAGTTGGCTTATTTCTGGATCTTTCCAAAGCTTTTGATACTATTGATCATTGTATCCTATTGGAAAAGCTCAAATACTATGGTATTCGTGGTATTACAAACGATTGGTTTAAATCATATCTGGAAAATCGCAAACAATTTGTGTAATACAAAGAAAGTAAATCATCACAACAACTTATTTCTGTTGGTGTCCCGCAAGGATCCATATTAGGCCCATTACTGTTTATTTTATATATAAATGATTTCATTAATTCAAGTAGCTTCTTCAAGTTTTTACTGTTTGCAGATGACAGCACTCTTTATGTTAGTAACAGGGATCTACGTTCATTAATTGATATAGTCAATACTAATTTACAAAATGTTCGCGATTGGATAACTGCAAATAAGCTAACACTCAATATTGATAAAAACCAAATACCTGTACATAATTTTCCAAAGAAATAAGTCCATCATGCAAAACCTTGAACCAATCAAACTAGGGAACATAATCCTGGAAAAAAAGGAGAGCTTGAAGTTTCTTGGGATAGAGGTGGATGAACGGTTGTCATGGAGCTTCCATGTTCGAAATGTGAGGGATAAGATCAACAAACAGTGTGGCATACTCTACTTAACACGACATTGTTTTAATAATGACACAATGAAACAGTTATATTATTCACTGATGTATCCATTCTTCTCATATTGCCACACTGTTTGGGGGCAGTCTGGGAAAACTAAACTAAAATCATTAGATGTAGCTCACAAAAGAGTTATTAGAACAATTACATACCAGTCAAAATACGCCCATACCAATGAACTCTTCAAAAATCTAGAACTCTTGAAGTTCCAGGACATAAATATATATTGCAGTGCTTTATTTGTATTTAAATCATTAAACCATATTAGCAATGAGGGATTATTTCGATATCGAATTAATCAAAGATACGAGTTAAGAAATGTCAACCAACTTGAAATTCCATTAAGAACGACTAGCCAATCCCAAACATCTATCAATTACCATGGCGTTAAGATTTGGAATCAGTTACCACAAGCATTGCAAAATATAAACACAGTGTCTGGCTTCAAAGTTGCACTAAAAACACATCTACTGTCCAAATATTAACATTTCATTTTTATATATGTATTTGTATGTGTGCAGTCCTTGGGTATATATTTGTGTGGATAAATACGTATGTACTTCTGGGTGCATGCGTATATGTAAGTGCATGTGCGTGAGCTAAAAGACCCTTTCACTACCCCTACCCCAACTCACCTAGACCGAGAATTTAGGCTAAGGGGGAAAGCTTTTCGCCTGTTCTCTCAATACATAGTGTCTCAACAGGTAGCAAAGTCTTTGCTCCGGTCCACTCAGGCAATCGCAGACGCGGATGCCAGACGATCGGTTGAATTGTCCCGGCGACTGCTTCTTCAGTCGTCAATCCAATCTTTGGGTGACATCCGCACCGCCTTGCTTGAGGCGGTACGAGCGAGACAAGACCTCAGAATGTCCTTAGTCCGCAAACTGCCTGATCGCATTGCGAATCAGGTGGTCATGTCACCAGTGCTCACTCCCTCTTTAATGTCCCCTGACGTGTGGCGAACGGTGTTTAATATGGCTCAGGCCTTTAAACACAGTCCCACCCCTTCTAAAAACCTGCCTTTACCTTCCCCAAACCCAGGCCAGTCGCTAAGGCTCAGCCGGGGGGATCTAAGCCCTTTCTTCCACCTAAGTCCTCCCCCTCCCCTCAAGGTCAGTACAGGCATAGACAGAGTAGGTTTTCAGGTCAGAGAGGACGCGGCCATAATAAGCCAGGTCAGGGCCCGTCTTCGGCCAACGCCAGCCAGCCGGCGAAGCGTCCACCACCACCAACTCCACCACCATCAAAAAACTAAAGTCTCTCTCACTCCCGGTGCCAATCTTAAGGCCGGCGGATCCGAGGGTAGTACAGCCGGCGAACCCTTGTCTGCTAACTGGGTCGTTCCGAACGTGTCACCAAGCATGGCCGTTAAACACTTGGGCACGGATGGTGGCACGCAAAGGCATCACTTGGCAGTGGCTCCGGCGACCTCGCTTACGTCAGCCGACAACGGCGAATTTTGTTTCTTTAGAGGTGGAGTCACTGGTCCAGGAAATGATTGCCAAGAATGTCATCATCCCGGTCCCCCCAAATTACCCTGTATTCACGTCCAAGCTATTTTTGGTTCCCAAAAGGGACAGTGTTCAGATGAGACCGGTCGTAGACCTGTCTTATCTGAACCTTCACATTCACAACGAGTCATTCCGAATGTTAACAGTACACCAAATCAGGCTAACACTTCCGCCGGGAGGTTGGATGTGTTCCCTAGACCTGACAGACGCCTATTGGCACGTATCGGTCAACAAAAGATATCAAAGGTTTCTGGCCTTACGGATCAGGCACCAAAATTTTGTTTTTCAAAGGATGCCATTCGGTTTGAACCTGGCACCTCGATTATTCACGAAATTAGTCCGGCAAGCCCTGATGCCGTTGTTAAAGCAAGGAATCAGAGTTTTGTGGTACCTAGACGACTGGCTGGTGGTGGCAGAGACAGAGCAATTATGCATCAAACATGTCAACATAATTTTAAATCATGTCAAAACTCTAGGGTTCAAGGTAAATCTGGTAAAGTCAAACCTT
Source organism: Paralithodes platypus (assembly GCA_032716605.1). Taxonomy (NCBI): domain Eukaryota; kingdom Metazoa; phylum Arthropoda; class Malacostraca; order Decapoda; family Lithodidae; genus Paralithodes; species Paralithodes platypus. Next base: position 10,772,622 of record CM064544.1, on the reverse strand, counting down.
GTTCCCTCACGAGTAATTCAGTGGATAGGGCTGGTCTGGGACACGGCTGCTCTCACTCTGAGTCAGAGTGTGGACAATCGCAACAGGTTTCGCAGGAAACTGTTCATGTTTCTTCACAGTCTGACTACGACGCGGAGGGTCTGGGAGTCTCTGGTCGGCTCTCTCAACTGGATTCAACTAACTGTTATGTTGGGCCGGTTGAAAGTAAAACGTTTAATATTGTAAGGCAACAAATATTTCCCACTCTTACCGGCGGGAAAGTTATGGCCCATCCCGAAATTAATCCACACCTTACTAGCGGTCTGGGCGAAGAGGGAAACGTTGCACTCAATAATGTCTTGGACCTCTCCTCCGCCAACGGTATGGGTAGACACGGATGCGTCAGGCACAATAGGTTGGGGATTTCAGTCAAATCAGGGGCACCAGGGTCAGGGGCTTTGGTCCCACTTAGAAATCTCCCACATCAATGTCAAAGAATTACTAGTCCCCTTGTATTTCCTTCAGGTTCACGGCCCTGCTTTACGGGGCAAGTCGGTGGCCTTCAGAATGGACAATCTGAACGCAGTTCACTGTATTCAGAAACAGGGATCAACGAGGTCAAGGAAGTTGCTAAACGTGTCGGAAGAGATTTTTACTCTAGCCAACAGACTAGACATTTATCTTCACGCATCTTATCTCCCAGGCGTAGCAAACGTCTGAGCAGACGCTCTGTCCCGGAGACAGAGCACGACAGTAGAATGGGAGCTCAAGCAACCCATTTTCAACCGAATGATTGCAGAGCTCTCCCATCCACAAGTGGATCTGTTTGCATCCGAGGAGACTCACAAACTCCCTCTATACCTCACTCGCCGGACGAAAACGCCGGCAGGGGGGCCAGACGCCCTAGTGACAGACTGGAACAGATGGAGCTCCATCTATCTGTTTCCGCCGCCAGACGCGTCACTAATGTGCCACGTAGTGAACAAACTACGAGATTATCGAGGCTTAGTCTCGCTAGTCGCGCCCCTGTGGCCGGCGCAGTTGTGGTACCAGCAATTAAAGACGTGGTGCCCGCACCCGGTGTCGCTCCCGGTCGGGTATTTCCACTTAGACACGATTGGCAACCTAGCGACCTCGCTGACTTTTGCATTATGGACATTCAGGAGGCCAAGTGGCTAGCACCATACGGTAGAGATGTGACCAATAAATTATTAAATCAATATACTCAGTCTACGAAACGACTGTATCACTCACATTGGCAAGCCTTTACTTCTTGGATCATTAGAACAGAACAGACTGTGCCCTCAGTAGCATTAGTTTTCAATTATTTAAATTATCTGTTTGAGCAGAAACATTTATCTGTGGTAACGTTAAAAAATCACTTAACTGCAATTAGAGTGCCCTTTTTAGACCTTACAGGTCTCTCCATACCGGTGGCGGAGGAAACAGGTTTTATGAGGGCATGTTTTAAACTCCGCCCACCTCCCCGTCAGCTCATGCCTACTTGGTCTCTGGACAAGGCATTGTCTTTACTTCACTCTCGTCTGTACCAAAATACTGCAGATTTTGCATTACTCTTAAAAAAGGCTGTATTCCTTTTGGCTTTGGCCACCGGGAACAGAGTGTCTGAGCTGGCGGCGATGAGCAACACACCTAATTGCCTTAGGTTTGGTAGACTTAATGAATGTATTCACATTGCACCTTCCCCGGGATTTGTAGCCAAGAATGAGCACAGTGCACACATGTTTTCTGAGTTCACGGTGCCGGCGTTAAAAAGGGGAAAGGTGCATCATAATCTATGTCCAGTGCAAGCTCTAACCAAATATTTGAGAGTGGCTCCTCTAAACCCCCAAGGTGCTTTATGGGTTGCGAGTACGGGTAAACGCTTACTGAAACGGAGATTAGCTTCTCTTCTGGTCGAAGTCATTAAAGAGTGTAATCCCGGCGTTGTGGGTAGGGCCCACGATTTACGCAAATGGGCAGCCTCTTTACGTTTCCTGAAGAATTTTTCAGTAGAAGATATTTCGTCCACACAGTTATGGGCATCTAATCATACGTTTTTGACTAGATACTTCTCAGTTGCTCTAGACAAACCTTCCTTACCATGTATAGCTTTAAGGCAGAGGGTCTAGGTGGCCCTTCAGTCACTTTTGTTTACTTTCAAGAAAAAGGGGGGGGGGGGGTGCAGTCAGTGTAACATAGGACACCCTAGACCCCGCCGGAGTGTAAGAGCTGTGATACAATTTATGGTTAATGTGATATGAAAATTTCTCTGCGAGAAATTGTGCTAGTACAATGTTAGTACAAAACAACGGGGTTGTTATAGTAGTTTTAGCTGTGAAAGCAATTTAGTATTAAACAGTGGAGATGTTTTGCAAATTATCTCCACGATTATTTTGGGGTTTATTATGTGCACATGTAAACTTATAACTTGTTATTTTTGTCACCACTCGTTGAGTGGGGTGCCTTTGTAACTACAGATCTGTTCACAGAATCTTCAGAGTTACCCTTTTTTGTCAAGCAGGCTTCTTTGAAGCACGCACCTGCCTGAACCCCTTTCTTGTATATATATGGGCTGCGCCGTATTTAAATATATTTTCAAAGCAAGAATACTATGTGGTTGTTTGATTATCTGCTTTTCTAGAGTTATGATATGATTACGAATGTCCCCCTCCAGTCTTAGAAATCAGGCATGTTCGTCAATGATGGAGGGGCCACTAATAAATTATAGGTTTGACTCCTGTAAGGAGATAAAGAAAACCTAATATTTAGTAGTGGCCCCGTAATCATTGACGACTGGGGCCCTCCCGACCATCCCCTTCCCATTCGTTGATGTATTAAGGATTTTGGTTTACTTGATATGTCAGTGAAGGAAGAATGACGCCTGAATCAGCGTCTGGTCAAAGATCCACACAAGTACATCCACGATATGATGGAAAGCTTATTGGATAGTTATTCTTATTTTCTTTTTGTTTTTATTTTTTACAAAGTTTTTTCGTAGTGAGAACCCAATTCATAATGACTGAAGCCATGAGTGAGGTCGCGTGCGCTCATGATGAAGGCTCCTCAGATTTTAAATGCTCTGCTCGGTAGATTCAAACTACGGCGGCTTAGTGTTTGAAGAGGATGCCTTATGTAATAGGCATGTTCGTCAATGATTACGGGGCCACTACTAAATATTAGGTTTTCTTTATCTCCTTACAGGAGTCAAACCTATAATTATGTATTCGTATGTGTAAGTGCGTATTTACGTACAGCGTGTGGACGTACGTCCAGTATATGTGTGTATATGAGTGAGTATAGGTTGATATCTTGGTGTAAGTGTAAATGCGTGTATATAATAACTATCGTTTTCCATATTTTAAATTTCTAATAGAGACGGAATAATTACATGTGTCCATGTATTGACATACGCATGTGGTCTGGACTAATGTCTCGGGGTCGCTTGGATTATATATTTTCTCTATGGAAATATTTTAATTTTTTCGCTAGTATACAGATACTAAAGTGCACAAGTTGTTTAATAACTTTAACTGTAGAGTATCGAAAGGAACTATAACGACATAAAAATTATGAAGAAACAAAAACTTTGCTATATCTATTTGATTAGTAAATCTATTTTTGACCCGGGTATTTGTCTTGTAGTGTGTACAATTTTGAAATTATTTACTTTGTTTTCATATTATATATTACTGTAAAAGCTTTCGAGTTTAAGCTTGACGTGCCTTTAAGAGAGATACCTCTCACAAGGCTCAGCCAATGTAATGTTAATTTTGTATTATGATTATCATGTGTATGTTCTACTGGCTAAATAAAAAGTTTCAATTCAATTCAATTCAAACTTTTCTTCGTATGGATAATGTAGGAAGGTCCTGTGTGATTGCAGGGTTATTGATTAATCTAATAGCTTTATTTTGAATTTTGTCCAACTGCCTCAATGCAACCACTCCACTTCCACCCCACAGAGGTGAACAGTAATCCATCTGAGAACGCACATGACTTTTATATATTACGGCCAACTGCTCGTCAGTGAAGAATTCTCGAACTCTGTACAGGAGTCCCAGTTTTTTAGAGGCATTCTTAGCAATGCTTCTAACATAATGTGTCGAGCTCAAGTTAGTAGTTAATGTTACACCGAGAATGTCAATACTAGGGGAAGTGGGAATATTTACATCATTAAAAAATATATATTGGAGTCAGTGAGATTCTGTTGGTTAGAAAATTGAATGTACTGTACTTGGTTTTCTGTGCATTAAAGGAAACTAGATTCTTTTGTCCCCATTCATTAATTCTAGAAAGGTCCTGGTTCAGAGAAATTGCAGTGTTTATTTTTGAATTTATAAGGTCGGGTTGGGTGAAAGAATTGGTAAATGTGAAGGAACTGTGGAGTGTTGAGTCATCTGCGTAGGAATGTATTGGATTATGAGTGGTAGATATGAGATCATTGATATGAATGAGGAACAGAGTTGGGGCCAAAACTGATCCCTGGGGAACACCAGCATTTATTGAGTGAAATTGAGAATAAAGGCCATCTACCATTACACATATTTTTCTGTTATGAAGATAAGAAGAAATTAGTGGAACTAATGATGCAAGGCCGTAGTGTGACATCTTCGACAATAAGGATTGATGCCAGACTGTATCAAATGCCTTTGATATATCCAGTGCTATTGTATGTGTTTCACCATGTTGGTCTGTAGCTTGGTTGATTTGATGCGTAAGAAGACAAAGAATGTCTGCAGTGGATCGACATCGTCTAAAACCATATTGCCTATCACTGATTAATTTATTATTCTCAAGATGCTTAATTATGTGATTATTTAATATAATTTCAAAGACTTTACCAAGAGTGGAAGTTATAGCTATTGGTCTGTAGTTTGATGGATCTGAAGAGGCACCTTTTTTAGGAACTGGATGGATGTTTGCTTCTTTCCAGGGTACTGGGAAGCATGAGGTATGAGTACACAGACGGAACAATTTTGCCAATACAGGAGCGAGCACCAAGGAGCAATTCTTAAGTACTATTGGAGGAATTTCATCTGGACCAGGAGCCTTATCTACTGAGAGATTCTGCAAAATAGTTTTGACATGTCTGGTGTGGATCTTAAGTGAGGGAATTTCAGGCGAATTAAAATTAAGTACAGGGACATCTTGATTTATTTCATTTAAGGTTGAGTTGGTGGAGAAAATATCCGCAAGAAGGTTAGCTTTACCTCGTGGGTCACTTACAAGATTGCCAGTCGGAGATTTTAATGGTGGAATGGATGAAGCAGTAGTGAAGTTGGATTTGAATGAGTTAAGAGTAGACCAAAATATTTTGTTATCATTTGGATTATTTAGAAGTTTATTTGCCTGCTTGTGGAGAAAGTTTGATTTAGTTAGGTTTAATACAGTTTTTGCATGATTTCTGATGTTTCTAATGTAATTAAAGGCTTCATGTGTTTTTGATCTTGTGTATGCATTGTAGGCTATTGCTTTTTGTTCAGTTACTCTAGCACAATTATGGTCAAACCATTTAGGTGAATTAGATTATGGTCAAACCATTTAGGTGAATTAGATTACTGTACTTTTGATGAGGAATAAAAGTTGTGATTTGGTGAAATGGTGAGAAATGTCTGTGTGTCCTCACCTTCCTCGATTTGTTCCCCTACTGCCATTCCCTCTCTATCTTGACTCGTTTAGTTATATATCTTGTTTGAATCCTTCGGGCCAGCCCTATGGGAGTTCTTTTGTGGAGCTCAGTGGTCTGGTTAAATTAATATTAAAAAAAAAAAAAAAAAACACCCTTTGAGATGCATTAGCATTGCCACTAAAACACTTCTTTGCGACAGCCAGTCTGGCTTTAATTTAAGTTTGCTGTCTCTTAGTTATGCGCTGTCCCCTCAGGAAACACAGTTATTTTCACAATCTCTCAGTTTTTTAGGACTTTTTCAATTAGTTCAATCACTTTCGCTTTGTCCTCTGCCATATATTTATTCAATTATTTTCCAACACGTGTAGACCTCTTCACTGATACTTTTGCCTTCCTTTCTTGCATGTTTCCATTCTCACCACTCCCCCCTCCAGTACCTGAGGCTTGGGTTGACATCATGAAAGGCGTAACACTGCCAGACAATTGTTAGATGGGACGGAACTTCGGAAGGCAGAACAAAAAGTTTGGTCGAGACGAGCACTTTAAAACACAGTTAGAGTATGGCGCAGACTGACGATTGTGGCGGGGAGGGAGCTGGGAAGGGAGGGAGGGACGCCAGGTAGCGTTAAACATTCAGCAATCGGGGGGAAATTTCTGGTAATGTAAAACATTCAGTGATCAGCGGGAAACTTGCAAATTCGATCACGGGCACCCAGAATAATTGCCGTTAGACATGGATTTTCGATCGTTAGCTACGATATCGGGTAGATCACCAAAAGGTGTTAAATATAGTTAGGCTAATCTGCATAGGTATTACAATCTTTAATACTTCAAACAATTACCTTTTCCAATGCGTAGCTCGTCCTTCAGACCAATGTCGAACCCTCCAAGGTGAACCAGCCACTCAGCAAAACCATCAACCACTATCGCGACCAAGAAGCACAAACGCCAATACATCAAAACCACAGCACAAACAACTACAACGCCATGTAATACCAAAAAACCACATTTCATATCCAACTCACTATTCACACCATCTGCTAGCCATGCATCAGACCACCAGTTCCAGAAACATGCCGGACAATCTCTCCCCACTATCGCTAGCACAACCTCTCCCCGCGATCGCTTCTCACCGACTCTTTCTCCCGTTCCTAACCACCCCGCAATCTTAAACCTCCCACTCACGTCATCAGCTGATGACGTTATCGCATCCTCGATAATTTAATCATCAGGGTAATCTACCCTACAAATTATATACAATCTACATGCCATTATACTAGGTAGTATAATGGTAGTATACAACATAAATTTACTTAATTAACACCCAATATTTATACGCGACTCTTGAGCTAACTGGCCGAGGGTGAAAACAACCATACCGGTCGTTTGCAGGCCAACCTTACTGGTCGTTTGCTGGCCAATGTGTAGCCAACACATCTCAAGATTTTAACAAAAAGGTCGTTAGATGCATATTCGTTAGATGCGAGACTCCACTTACATTGTCTACCAAAGTCCTGGAGTACTGTGATAATACCAACAAATCTTTTTTCTTTATATTTTTAACAGGTATTCGGAAGAAACCCTTGGAAAGATGCGATCATTCTGACTCTTCAACGCGTAGCGCTTTGGAGTACTGTGATAATGTCAACGACTACACCTTCTGTGAAAGGTTTAGTGAAGTCTGCTTGTGTTTGGGGTAAGATATGCCATATATTATTGCTGTACAGTTGCCCACACATCCACCTGTCACAGTTATATATTAAATTATAGCTATACAGGCACTTAAAAGTTCCCTTATTTCAAGTTGTTTCATTACACTGTTCATTATATTAGGGAACAAAATTCACTTAGATTGTCATGGTTCATTATTAATTTGTAAATTAAATCAAAATTGTGCGTGAATGCAAGAAAAATAAAAAAAGCTAACTGCTTTGCTTTAAATTGGATCATCAATAGTCTCAATTTTCAGGAACATAACAACAACTTGTGTGTTGCGATCTTAGATATGATTCATGTTCAGTTTAGTGATGATGTGACAGGGCAGTGTTGTTGTTGTTGTCGTTGTTGTTGTCGTTGTCGTTGTTGTTGTCGTTGTCGTTCCCTAGGCTGACAGGGTAGTGTTATGGCTAGACTATTGTACAGATTGGGTTATATTCCTGAAAACCCCATCTTAAATAGAAAAATCGTATAGTGAACCCTAAAATTGATGGGATAAATGGGGATGCATTCTCAAACCAGTCAAAACCCAAGCACCTAAAAACCTATAATAATAACGTAAATTGGGGCATCGGATAGTGAGGGAGATCAGTACTTTACTACAGTCCAACTGCTGAAATGTATGAATATACAGTCAGGTCTCGATATACGCGCGTTTCGTATTCACGGATTCGTTTGGACAAGGTAACCCAAAAAAATCCAAGGACGGCCACAACGCGGAATTTGTTTGTATATACGCGGACATTTGTGGGCGATGGGGGTCCTGCTGCAACTCTGGGTCGTAGCAGATGACACAAAACAGAGAGTGTGGTTTGTTTACGTTGCTGGATATTGCGTGCCCGACACGCAAATAGGCCAGTGGCTGATCAAAAACAGTTCTAATAGATACTGTTATTGGCTTCCTGACACGCAAATATGTTTTTGTTGGTGGTATAATGTCGGCTTAAGGTAGGATAAATGCTTAAATAAGGGACTTTGGGAAAGTGGCTGAAACGAATTGAATTAATTCCCATAAAGCCTGTTAGTTCTAATACGCGAATTTGATATACACGGCAGGTACAAGGGACGAAATAACTGCGTATATGGAGACCTGACTGTATATATGTATATATACTCAGGCATGTACCCCACAGCTGAGGGTGGACGACTCGAGACAGAGCCCAAACAGAAACAACATTTAAAGTTTCAATTCTTAGGGTCTGGGATCATTTTTGCATTCCCTCGCCCCTTTTTCTGTCTCGTCTAGTAATAATAATAAGAATAATAATTATTATCATTTTACTTATTTAAAAGAGCGCTCAATCTTCAAAATGAATTCGCAAGCGCTCGAACACAAAACATAATTTAAATAAAACTACATTAACATATTTACAACACAATTTACATAGTTATTAATACAATAATTATAGCCACTAAACTCTATACTCATCTGTCACTACACCATTCCCCAGGTCGTAACACTTTTGAAACATAAAGGTCTTTAAATGCTTCTTGAAGGACTCAACAGATATACTGCTTAAGACAGTCCGGCAACCGATTAAACAACCTTGGAGCCGTGTGGGAGAAAGCACGAGATACAAAAGCCGACTGATAAGCAACGGTAGGCTCATCCTATCTCAAAAGATCATCCCCACTGCGCAGAGACATACAAGGTCGATCCCGTTGGGGGAGCAAAAGTTCAGCCAGGTATTTAGGCTCACCATACTTAACCCCTTTGAAAACAATAAGACAAAGCTTGAACTCAATTCTGGCCTTGATCGGGAGCCAATGCAACTCAATCAAACTCGATGTAGTAGGCGTTCTAGGTGGGAGGCCAAAAACCAGTCGAGCAGCACGATTTATTACTGACTGCAGTTTTCGTAGCAAACATTTGGGTAGGTCAAACGATAGAGAGTTACAGTAGGCTATGCGAGACATGATTTGAGAGTGAATCAGTGTCAAAAGACACTGTTTGTCCAGCGATTTTCGGACAGCATATAGGTTACGAATCTGGTGGTTGCAAGTTTTGACTATTTGATTGATTTGCTTTTTAAAACTAAGTTTTGAGTCAAAGAACACACCGATATTCTTGACACATACAGCAGGAGAGAGTTCTGCTTCACCAATGTTAAGTGATCCAAAGTCGTTGACACCAGTCCTCCTGTTTCCATGGATAACAGTTAGTTCAGTTTTCCCATCATTCAGTTTCAGCTTTCTGCGAACCATCCAGATCTTTATATCCGACATCAACATTTTCATTCTGTCCTTTATATATCCTACATCATTTATCTTAACATAGACTTGAGTGTCATCAGCATAAAAATTATATGATAATCCATGGGCACGAAGAAGAGATGCCAGACTGCTTGTGTACACAGCAAATAGAATAGGGCCCAGCACAGAACCCTGAGGCACCCACACAGTAGAGAAACTGGATCAGACACAGCATCACCCACCATCACTGATTGGGTTCGATTAGACAAATATGATTTGAGCAAAGCAAGTGCCCTGTCACTAATTCCGGACTGCTGTAGGTCGTCTAGCAACAACCGATGATCGACCGTGTCAAAAGCAGCAGAGAGATCCAACAAGACCAATAGAGATGAGTTACCGGCACAGCACTCCATCACCAGATCGTTGTGAACCCTACAAAGAGCGGTGTCGGTAGAGTGATGTTTCTTATAAGCAGATTGAAGGTGGGGAATAGTCCCGTTGGCCTCCAACACAGGTAGTAGCTGGTCTAGGATAGCGTGTTCCATAATCTTAGTAAGTAAATTTTACAAGGGGAGGAGGATTCCTAGCCTCCCACCCCCAGAAGGAAAAGTAGGACAGTAAAAGAGACAGACAGAAATGGCTAAGGTTGGGTAGAGGATGCCAAACCTCACTTTGGATAAGACCAGCCCTCACCCATTACAATGTAATGGAAAAAGATATTAAACCATTGTATTTATGTACAATATGTACAGTTGTTGTTGTTGTCGTTCCCTAGGCTGCCTGGCCGAACAGCCCCGAGCCCCTAAGGAAGGCCATGGCCACGATCGGGCTTTCCCACAGGGCTCTCAAGGAGTGTATTTACCTAATTGTAGTTTACAGGAGTTGAGCTAAGCTCGTGTTGTCCTGTCTCTCAGTCTACTTTCATCCAATTTTTTCTTGAAAATATGGATGTTCCTTGCCCCTACCACCTCCTCCTCCAGCCTATTCCATTTGTCAATACATCTATAGGGGAAGCTAAACTTCCAGATATCATTCTTGCAGGTAGGTCTTTTTACTTTGTAGCTGTGGCCTCTAGTTATTCCTGTATCCATAATTAATATATCCTCCCTATCCAGCCTCTCCAGCCCTCGGGTGCATTTGTATATCATTATCATGTCTCCCCTCTCTCTCCTCTCTTTTAAACTCGGTAGATTTAATTTGTCTAGCCTCCTTTCATATGGCAGTTCTCTAAGACTTGGAACCAATCTAGTAACTGCTCTCTGGATTCTTTCTACCTTGTGAATATGCTTCTTAAGATGCGGGGACCACACCACTGCTGCATACTCCTATCTTGGTCTAATCATACTTTTTATAATTTTCGCTAACATGTTCTCATCCAGGTAGTTCAGAGCAACTTTCATATTCCCGGCCATTGCATACATTCCGCTAAAGAGCTTGTTAATATGTTTCTCTGGCGCCAAGCTATCTTTTATAATCAACCCTAAATCCTTTTCTTTTTCGGCCTTGCTAATTATATTATCTCCCATCCTGTACTCCCAATTTGGTCTATTCACACTTCTTCCCATATTTAACACATGACATTTACTTATATTAAATTTCATTTTCCACTTGGTGCTCCATTCGTATATTTTATCTAAATCCCCTTGCAGCTCCTCACAACTACTTATATTTGTTATTTGTCTCATAATTTTTACGTCATCTGCAAACATTGACATGTAGGAGTTTATGCCTATCGGCAGGTCATTCACGTACATAAGGAACCTAAGAGGTGCCAACACAGATCCATGTGGCACATCACTCTCAACTTTCCGCCACGATGAGTAAGTTCCTCTAATATTGGTCCTCATTTCTCTATCTGTTAAATAGCTCCATCCATTTCAGCAAACTCCTCCTGACACATCCTATCGTCTCAAGCTTAGATAACAATCTCTTATGTGGTACCTTATCGAATGCTTTGGAAAGGTCTAAGTAGACGCAGTCCACCCATCCGCCTCTTTCTTGCAGTACATCTATCACCCTACTGTAGTAACATAGCAGACTGGTAACACAAGATGTCCCTTCTCTGAATCCAAATTGCTTTGGCGTTATTATCTTCTTTCTCTCCAACATTTTCATCCATCTCTTCCTAATTAGCTTTTCACAAATCTTGCATACAATACTAGTAAGTGAAACTGGTCTATAGTTTAGAGGGTCCTCAGGGTTTCCGTTCTTGTATATCGGAATGATATTAGCTCTTTTCCATGCAACAGGAACCTGTCCTTTATCTAAGGAAGCTTGAATAATGTCCCTCACTGGCTCCACTAATTGCTCTGCACACTCCTTTAAAACCCAGGCAGACACTTCATCCGGTCCCATAGCTTTCCTTACTTCAAGTCCTCTCATTGCAGATAACAGCTCATCTCTAGTTATTTCAATCTTGCTAAGACCACTCTCCAATACTCCCGCCTGTAGTTCGTCAAAACTTTCCTCTCTAGTAAAACCGACCCCAATTTGTTATTCATTACCTCGCACATGTCCGATACATTTTCATACGTCCTAGCATCTACTCTTAACCCCTTCATTACCGCACACATCTTTTATATTTGATTTTAGCTACATTAAAACGATTTTAAGAAGCTTTGGAAGGATATATGGTAGCTAAAAGGGTTAATTACATACAACATACATAAAATTTTAAGACTGAGTGTTCCACACATAAGTGCAGTTTCAGTCTCTTGTCCTAATGGCGGCGTTCCAGGCAACCCTGTTAAGAGCTGCTTCACTTGTCAAGTTCTTGGATTTGAGATCGGCGCGTATAGTCCGATCCCAGGTCTTCCTCGGTCCACCCCTTGGTGCAGCTCCCTCCACAATCACAGACCTGCATTTTTTCACCCAATTTTGTTCATCCATTCTCTCCACATGTCCATACCATCCCAGTCTACTTGTACGCATCACCTCGCTAATACTCTTTATACCTAAACGTCTCCTCAGCTCAACATTTGTTATTCTATCCTGTAGCCTGGCCCCACACATCCATCTCACCATTCTCATCTCATTACGCTCCATTCTGTTGACATCCTCTACTTTAACGGCCCATGTTTCTGAGGCATACGTCATTGCACTTCTAACACATGAGGCATACACCTTTCCCTTCAGGGGGAGAGGCATTCTTTTCATGGTCAGGATTGGCATCAATTCTCTGAACTTCCCCCAGCCACACCTAATTCTAGCAACAGTGGCAACCTCGGCCCCACCACCGGCAGAGATGGTATCTCCTAGGTAACAAAACTTGTTCACCAGCTCCAAAGACTCATTTCCAAAATTCACAGCCACAGGATCATCACTTAACACAAGCTCGCCTTTGCACACTACGCACTCAAATTTCTCTATTTCTGACTTATCCTTCGACAGGGGCCCCTTTATTCTACTACAGCACTTACTCCCATGGTGTACCCAACATCGACAGATGCTACATTGAATTGAGTTAACGCCCACTCCCTTTCCACACACTGCACATGGGTATGCACCGCTCTTTTCCACATTGCCTCGTCTCAAACTACAATGCATAACCTTGGTTTTGTTAATATTGACTCTTAAACCCTTGCTCGCCATGCCCTCTCTCCACTCTCTGAATTTGGCCTCAGCATCCTGCATACTGTCAGCTATTAGGAATAAATCGTCTGCATAAAACAGTTCCAACGGGAGTCCGCCTCTAAAAACTCTAAACAGCGCCTCCAAGACCATAATAAAGAGGAGGGGGCTTAACACTGAACCCTGATGGACTCCAACACAGACTGCGAACTCATCACTCAGTACACCCTTCACCCTCACCGAACTTCGCGAATCCTCATACATCTTCATTATCACACGCACCAGCCACTCTTCCACACCAAGTTTCCTCATAGCCCACTGTACAACATCTCTAGGTACCCTATCAAAGGCCTTCTCCAGGTCCACAAACACAAAGTAAAGATCCCTGCCTTTTAGTAGGTATCTTTCCTGTATCTGCCTGACTATGAAGATAGCATCGGTTGTACCACGTCCTGGCATAAAACCAAACTGCATATCATCAATAGAGATGCTTTGCCTGATCAAACCCTCAAGGACTCTCTCACAGACCTTCATGATTTGGTCCAAGCATTTTCAGGCCCCTATAATTTCCTCTATCTAGCGCATCCCCTTTTCCTTTGTATATATTTACTATTACACTTTTGAGCCAATCCTCTGGGATTTTCTCATCTTTAATAATGGTGTTTATCAACTCAGTGACTAAGTTTACACCAATCTCCCCTGAGGCTTTTATCATCTCAGCGACAATGTCGGAGCAACCTGGAGCTTTACCGTCCTTCATTTTATTGATTGCGTCGCTCACTACAGCTGGTGCTATCAAAGGAGGGGGCCCAGATATTGGTTTTTCGATACTAAGCTGTTCCTTATCCCATTCAAACTCTACATTTAGCAATCGTTCATAGTGTACCTTCCATGCTTCTCTGATTTCATTTTCTGCATACACAATCTTCCCATTATCATCTCTAACACACTGTTCACCTATAATATCCCTACTGTCATTTTTAACTCGCCTAGCTAGGTTGAAGATCCCATTGGGATTGTCAGTGTTACACACTTGTTCGAGGACCAGGTCCTTAATGCGATTTTTAGCATTGTAAATAACTCTTTTGGCAGTTCGTTTATCTGCCTGGTATTCCTCCCTGCTGCCTCCTTTCTTCCATGCTTTGAAGCATCTCCTTTTCTCTTTCACAGCATGTTCTACCTCATCGTTCCACCACCAAGAGGTCTTATTCCTGGGGTGACCCTTTGTTTTCCCACAGACTTTGTCAGTGGCAGCGATAAGGCTATGCTTAAGAAAGTTCCATTGGCTATTTACATCGTTAGGCCTAGCTTCCTTATTTCTATTCATTTCCTCCAGTTCATTATGAAACCTATCCCTAACTTCCTTGTCCTTCAGCAGCCACACTTTCCTTTTGGGTATGTAAACCTTCTTGCGCTTAGGATCTCTGTATAATTGAGATAGTTTGTAGGCTTCTAATTGGTAGACGTCCTTCATAAGCTGAATAATATCGTCTAATATTTACCAGAATATAATGAAAAGGACGTCACCGGTAATGAAGGGGTTAACTTAGTAATTTGTTTCTTTACCTTCAACTTACTGTATATATATTTATAAAACTATTTAGGTTCACTTTCACATTTATTTACTATGTTCTTCTCATAGTTCATTTTAACTTGCCTAATTATGTTAACATAATTATCTATTCCTCTCCTGTTTATATTTATTCCGATTACTCTCAGTGTTCCTTCTTCTTAATCTAGCCCAAGCTGCATCACGCTTACCCAAAGCTCTTTTGCATTTCAAATTAAACCATTCTTTCTGCTTAGTAGATTATGCTGTTATCTTACGTGATTGTGTAGAATGCAGTCTTCTACGATATGTTTAATAGTATGAGGTGTTGTGTTGCTTCATGGGCAGGTATCGACAATGGAGTCATCCAGTCTCTTCTGATAGCTCAGAATAGCTGGATGGTGCCCACATCTCAGCCTGGCCAGGAGGACCCTGTCCTTGCGAGGAAGGGAGGACTCGGAAGGATGGATTTCGGGAGGTTGTGCCTGTAGCTGCGTGTTGTCTATGAGTTCTGATGGAACAGCGAAAGATATGAGTATGGATGTGCCTCTGGAAGCTGGTTTGAGGTGGGCAGGGACGGAGAGATGATAGTATTTGTGTTTGATGCCGTGTGCTGGGTGTTGTTTTGATATTCCTTGGTGTCTGTGGGTGTGCTGCCATGTAGTGTAGTGGGTGGTGTTGGTTTGTGGAGGCTGCAGCCAGGAATTGAGTGCCTCTCATTTCCAAGTGGTCTTTTCCTTTAACCCTCCAGCCCCGGCTATGTATTATATATATATTCCTCGAAAACCGGGTGTTTTGGCCGAAAAACGTCTAGGCTAGGTTACCGTATATTCGTTAATCAGACTGCTTCCCGCATTCCCGCGCATCCCCAAGCGTAGCTGTGTTATTTACCTGTAGAATGGCATTAAGTAGAGCTCTCTAAGTCAACTGGTTGAGCTGTGATGATGATTTCATTGGAGATAACTTTATGGCCAAAACAGCCACTTTACACCACTTTTCGATACTTAACAACAACATACAGGCACACACGAACAAGCGACGCTCTCCTTCTTGTGGCCGGAGATGCGGAGCGTCGGTCCAGCCGGCTGTTGTTTACATGCGTCGGACCGACGCCTCGCACACCAAGCTCACAGGCTTTGACGTCATGGGTGTTTAAGAGCCCTTCCGGGTAGCTCGTGTATGCTTTTTTATGGGCGTTCAAGAGCCCTTCCGGGAACAGAGGGTTAAGGACTTTAATTTCTTGATGTAGGTGATCTGTAGATGTAGTAGCTGTGCAGTCTGTGA
This sequence comes from Paralithodes platypus, assembly GCA_032716605.1. Lineage (NCBI taxonomy): Eukaryota > Metazoa > Arthropoda > Malacostraca > Decapoda > Lithodidae > Paralithodes > Paralithodes platypus. The sequence continues at coordinate 10,756,699 of CM064544.1, read as the reverse complement.
TGATATTTAAGGCTTTGTTTTGAATAGTCTGCAAGGTCTTGTGATGTGTTTCAGCTAGGTTAGAAGCCCAGGCAGGGCTTGCGTATTCCATCACTGATCTTCTGTATTATTTGTATACTGTGGTGGTAGTTTCTTTGTTGTGTCCAAATCAGGCTGGGAAATTAGTGTTCCAGATCTAGTTGCCCCGGGCTAGTGAATTCAGAAATTTACTTGCCCTGATATATTCCTTACTTGCCCTGATATTTTTGTACTTGCCCTGAATATGAAATTTGTTGAATTAATACAAATTATGCTATATACTGTATATACAGTATATAATGTTTTTTTAGTTATTTTGTTTTGTTTTATTCAATAGATTTTTTTTCTTAGGGGAATACAAAGGTTGCACATAGCAAAAAAATAGCTTTCACAAGTTAGCATATAAAGACAGTGACAAAGTTACAAACAATGCAATACCATCAGATGATTAGTTATCTAATTAATATGTCAAAAATAACTAATACGGTACCAGTAAGTAATAAGCTGTCAGTGTACAATTATATTATAGAAAACTTATGAAATCATACTCATGTTGAATATTAAGTAAGGTAAACCTCTGCAGAAAACTCATTCTGAAATCTGAACTAAATAAATAACTATCTATCTATCTAATATCTATCTATCTATTTATCTGTCTGTCTGTCTGTCTGTCTGTCTGTATGTGTATTTACCTATTTGTATTTACCTATTTGTAGTATACAGGAGTTGAGCTTCTTAGGCTCGTATTGTCCCGCTTCCTGAGTTACAATTATCTAACTTTGCCTGTGTGTGTACTTACTCTAGTTGTACTTACTCTAGTTGTATTACGGGAGTGAGCATGCTCGTTATTTCCCGCCTCCTATATGTGTAGGTGTTATATGTATCGTTGGAATGGCTGTGGATGTGTGTGTAGTCTGTATTTTTAGCCAATTGGCGACATCGGAAACGAAGGCTTAGGGTGGATCTGTATGGTACCATTCTCACTATAGACGGTACCGTCTCGCCCGAAGGCTTAGGTAGCCATCAGCTTAGGTGAACCATATGATACCCATCTCGCCTTGTACCATTTTTGCCAACCCCAGATGGGACGTCACAACGTCGTCCACTTATTCCAGGTACCTATTTACAGCTAGGTGAACTGAGGCTAACACATGAAAGGAGACAAGCCCAATTTGTCTCTGCCCGGCCGGGGATTGAACCCCCGACCCCTCGTGTGTGAGACGAGAGCTCTACCTACTAGGCTACGGGCTGTGTGTGTGTGTGTGTGTGTGTAAGTGTAGATATTATATTGCAAAATTCATGGTTCACATCTCTAATGAATGCGAAGGACTAGCTTTAGTTTATGATAATAAATAGCCTATTGCTGATTTTTTTTTTTTTTTTTTTTTTTTTTTTTTATATAGAACAGAAATATGTCCAGAAGGTGAGTGATAAAGTCATATTTAATCGACATTCGACACCCGGTACTTATTACTTAAGCCCATGGCCTCCCAACCAATGTCTGCAATGGCAGACAATAAGGGTGAAGTAGACCAGTGTTGTATTTAGAACGTGAATACAAGACCCTGATCAGCATGATCGAATTGATTACACTGGTTACAAACTAAATTCACCACCACAGCCATTCCAACAGTATGACTATGATAACACACATTTCACTTGAACCCCCATACACAAATAATAATTCGCGGTTAGACATTATCAATTACCAACCCTCCCACGAAACAAGATACAAAATCGAACGAACTGAACGTTGCCTCTATGCTGGAGCTTAGTTTGTACCCATCCCCTCAGGGATCAAGTTGTCTGGCAATACATATAGTTTTATTTAGGCCTAGGCATACTTTACATTGTACAGTAGAACAGAGACTGCAGAGTACCATATATATTTTTGTATTAAAAATTGTGTAACTAAATCCTTAAGATTGTTTATAAACACATTTTTGTAACATTAAGTAAATATCTTAGGTAGAAAACATAGGTGGAGTAGCTTACCAACAATGTTCACTTAAGAGGCGAGTCAATAAGAGAAATCTATCGTCTGACAGACTGACTAGGCTAGATACAAAAAGTTAACAAACTATTTTAAAACAATGGTTTACCTAGTTGTACCTAGTTTTACCTAGTTGTACAAAGGAGAGGGAGAAGTGGATTTTGGAAACATGATAGGTAGAAAGTCTGGAGTAGACGAGGGAGTCAGGGGGAAAGAAGGAGTGGCTATTATTGTGAAGGAGGAGTTGAGAGAGTTTATAAAAGAGTGGAAAGAGGTGTCATCAAGGCTAATGTGGGTGAGAATGCGGTTTAAGGGTGAAAGGTGGATTTTTGTAAGTGCGTATGGACCAGGAAGTGAAAGAGAGTTAGACGAGGTAGAGGGTTTCTGGGAGGATTTGAGAGATTGTCTACAAGGGTTTGATGAAAATGAAAATGTTATAGTTTTAGGGGACCTAAATGCTAGGGTAGGAAATGAGCCTGTTGAGGGAGTCATCGGTAGTTTTGGTGTGGATGGTGTAAACGAGAGTGGAGAAAGACTGAAAAATGTATGTGAAGAGTGTAGATTGAGTGTAGGTAATACGTTCTTCAAAAAAAGGTGTATACACAAGTACACCTGGCATAGACTTGTGAGGGGAGAGATTGTAGAGAGGGCATTGATGGATTATGTGCTGGTGACAAGGGATGTGAATGTGATGAGAGGTGAGGCGGAGGGTATGTCAGATCATTACCTGGTGGAGGGAAAGCTAAGAGTTAAGAGTTACAGGAGAATAAGAGACAAGCGTGAAGTAAGAGAGGTAATAAAAGTTAGTGAGTTAGAGAAGAGTGAAAAAGAGAGGGAGTACAAGGAAAGACTAAATGAAAAGTGGATGGAAGTGAGAGAGATGGAAGAGAGAGAAGTAGAGGTTGAATGGCAACAGTTTAAGGAAGGATTGAAAGCAAGTGCAGAGGTAGTATGCGGCAAAAGGAAAGTAGGAGGCAGAGGTATCAGGAAGGGAAGCGAGTGGTGGAATGATACGGTGAGAAAGGCAGTTGAGGAGAAGAGACAGTGTTTTGAGAGGGTTTTACAGGATGGTAGTATTGAGGTATGGGAGAGGTACAAGGAGAAAAGGAGAGAGGCAAAACGGAAAATTAGAGAAGCGAAAAAAGATGCAAACGAAAGGTGGGGCCAAAGGCTGAGTGAGAATTTTGAAGAACGAAAGAAGATGTTCTGGAAGGAGGTAAATAAAGTAAGGAAAGGAGGACAAAAGAGGGAAGAGTCAGTGAAAGATGAAAATGGAGAATTACTAGTGGAACCAGTTGAAGTGAGGAAAAGATATGCCGAGTATTTTGAATCTTTGAAAATACAAGAGATGGAAGAGAAGCAGTGATTGAAGCAGAGGTGGATGGAGATAGGTTACCCAGGCCACCCAGGTGGCAGGGAATGAATGAAAGGATTGAGGAAAATGAGGTGAAAGAAGCAGTGAAACAAATGAGAGCGGGAAAAGCAGAAGGTTTGGATGGTATTGCTGTGGAGTGTATAAAGAAGGGTGGAGATGTGATAATAGATTGGTTGGTGAGACTTTTCAATGTGTGCTTTGCTGTGTCAATGGTACCAATAGACTGGAAGAGTGCATGTATTGTGCCGTTGTACAAGGGGAAGGGAGATGGGCAGGAGTGTTCAAGTTATAGAGGTATTAGTTTATTGTCAGTGGTTGGAAAGCTGTATGGCAGGGTGTTGATAGAGAGGATAATAAAGTGTACGGAAGTTGCAATAGGAGAAGAACAGTGCGGTTTTAGGAGGGGAAGAGGGTGCGTGGATCAGATGTTTGCAGTAAGACAGTTATGCGAGAAGTATTTAGAGAAGCATAAGGAGATATTTTGGGCTTTTATGGACTTGGAAAAAGCGTATGATCGTGTTGACCGTGAAGCAATGTGGAAGGTGTTAAGGATTTATGAAATAGGAGGAAATTTGTTAGAAGCAGTTAAGAGTTTTTATGAAGGGAGCAGAGCATGTGTGAGAGTAGGAAATGGTGAGTTGAGTGAATGGTTTGAGGTAAAGGTAGGTTTGCGACAGGGTTGTGTAATGTCACCATGGCTGTTTAATATGTTTATGGATGGTGTGGTGAGGGAGGTGAAAAGGAGAACTATGGGAAGAGGATTGGGTTTAGTAGGAAAGAATGGTAGAGATTGGGAGTTGAATCAGATGCTGTTCGCTGATGACACAGCATTGGTGGCGGATTCTGATGAGAAACTGCAGCGGGTAGTCAAAGAGTTTGGTGTGGTTTGTGGAAGGAGGAAACTGAAGGTGAACGTCAATAAAAGTAAAGTAATGGTGTGTAATAGGGGAGAGCATAGGGTGAATCTAGAAGTGAGGCTGGATGGGGAAATATTGGAACAAGTAGAGTGTTTTAAATATCTAGGAGGAACGATAAGCAGGAGTGGAGGTATGGAAGTGGAGGTAAAACAGAGAGTGTGTGAAGGAAGGAAGGTTTTCGGAGCAATGGGAAGTATGTGGAAGACGAGAAATCTCGGAGTGAAAGTAAAAAGTGCACTGTATCAAGGAATTGTTGTGCCAACAGTGATGTATGGGGCTGAGACATGGGCTCTGAAGAAAAAGGAGAAAAGAGGGCTGGATGTGATGGAGATGAGCTGCTTGAGGAGTATGTGTGGAGTTACTCGTAGAGACAGATTGAGGAATGAAGAGATACGTAGGAGAGTGGGGCAGCAGGAACATTTGTCAGCCAGAGTGGACAGAAGGGTGCTGAGCTGGTATGGTCATGTTGAACGAATGGGAGATGAAAGGCTTACAAAGAGAATATGTGAGTCAGGTACAAGGGGAGATAGAAGGGCAGGAAGACCCCCATTGAGATGGAGAGACTGTGTAAGAAAGGTTTTGGATGATAGAGGAATGACTATAGATCAGGCAGGGGAAGTGGTGGTGGACAGGAGTGAATGGAGAATGCTTGTGAATAGTTGAGTGAACACGTGGTCATTTGGAGTAAGGGGTCGGGCGCAAGTTGGACTAGATAATAGTCCATCAGGCGCCTGGCCCGGGGGGACGATTAATATGAAGGGTGTGCCTGGAAGTATGGTGGGAGGGCTTGTGGCTTTGGCTCCGCTGCATGTCTGCCTGCCGAGATCGGAACCTCTCCGGGTGGTCAGGGGCCGGGGGAGTGCTGGAGCGACCTTGGTAACCCTGGTCTCTGGGTCTTCTCCTGGGTGACCTGGATGTGTGTGAGTTTGTGTTTTTTATCTGTGTTATTTTTTTGTTTTATGTTGTTTTTGTGTTTTCCCTGTTCTTGCTCTGTCTTGAGTCGGCTACCCCCAAAATGGGGATTGGGCCTGAGCATATAGATAGATAGATAGATATATTGGTAATGTTACAGTTGTTACTATGCCAATGATAGCCTATATTTTAACGGGTTGTAGCCTAACTTGCTGTACAGGTTTTTTTCGGCGCTTGTCTATATTATTGATCGATTACTCTATTTACACTTCTTAACCCATAAATGTCGGGGCGCAACATAAGTCGAGTATAATAAATCTGGACTATCTGGCGGCGCTCGACAAAGGTCGTGTGGCAATTTCAGCACGTAATGTTGCTGAGAGAGAGAGACAAGTGGTGGCAGGAGAGTAGCGAGCGTATGACTGCTCCAGACCACCGCGGCGAACCTACTGACACAAATCCCACCTCCTCCCTCCCTCTCTCACTCGCTATATACGGAATTGTATGGGGAAAGTGCCGAATTACATGCTTTTTGCACTCATGTTGCGCGGTTGTTGCAAGAAAACTAGCCATCATAAAAGGATCGTTATGGTGTCATTGGAAAGCTCTGTTTATGCCTTTCAGGGATAGATACTTGTTTTACGCTCTGGGTCTTATTTAGGCATGAAAATTATCACGTAAACAGCCCTATTTTGGCTAAAAACACCCCGCTGGTGGCTACATATTATATACCGCCTAGGCCGCTCGTAAGGTGTTAAAAACAATTTATGAGGCATAATTGCATCGAAGTATGATAGGTCAGTTAAGCTATGTTTAGTAAGGTAGCCTACCCATGCTATAGTTAAATTTTCCAAATGTAATCTAATGGTTGAAATATAATATTAATGAACCTTCCATTAATATAGGCTTACACATAGCCTTTTGCCTACACATAGATCATCAGGAAAAGAAAATATGCCTAGGCTATACATAGGCTACATCGCCAGGAAGAGATAATATATAGCCTATAGGCTATATACTATTTAATTCAGCCCACATAGGCTACATCGTCAGGGAAGAAACAATATATATAAATATGATTTGGCCTATCCATACCCAGGGAAAAGAATATATACTTTTCAATTCCCCAATAGACTAACGGAGAATAGTTTGAAAATTACACAGGGAATAAATAGCTACCTTTCTAAAAAATCCACAATTTTCATTGACCTCCTCGGCGATCTACTTCAGCCTGCGAGAACATAGCTCAAACAAAAAACATTGCGTGATAGGGTAGATTGAACGCACTCCAGATAAGAGTTCTAAACTTTTTTCTTTTATTAGTTTTTAATTAGTTTTTTCGCAGTGGCATCCGCATCATAAGGAGGAGTTAGTAAGTTATTATGAGGATACGCTTACGATGATTGATCTCTCTGCTCCGGGACGGGTGTTTTGAACAGCTGACTTGGAGTTCAAAGAGTGCCATTACTGTATAAGGCATGTCGTCAATGATTCCGTGGCCACTACTAAATATTAGGTTTTCCTTCCCTTTGGGACTCAAACCTATAATGTTACTCCTAGGGTTTTGTGTGTTACGGGGGTGTACAGTATTTGTATTCGGCTGTTTAACTTGTGAGGAGGGTTGCAGTGGACTTGGCTGGGGCCAACTTGAGTCTGTTTGCAGTGCACCAGTCATGTAGTGTGTTGAGATAGGGCTGAAGGAGAAGTGTTGCACTGTATGGGTCTTGGTGTGTGCATATGAGTGTTATATTTTTGGGGTTTGGGTATATCATGCGTGTATTCACCTTTATTTTTTTATTTTATTTTTTCTATGTGATTGAGGGAGGCAAAAGGCAGAACTGCCTATAGCGAGTGCCTCCCCCATAGTTGAAAGAGTGACAGGGCCAAAATCAAGGGACGTTCGAGCCAAAATGCCTGGACACTGACTTTGAAGCAATTTAAGTCATAGGAAGAGGGAAAGACTGATTCTGGGAGAGAGTTCCAGAGCTCAGCTGTTGAGTAGAAGAAAGTTTGAGAGTAACGTTTCACTCTTGGGTTGGAGAGTTGCACAGAGTAGGGGTGGGATTGAGTTGCAAGACGGGTACCACGTGCACTACGTAAAGGAGGTGGTATACACTGGGAAAGCTCTGAGGAACACTGATTATTATAGTAGCGATAGAATAGCGAGAGAGATGCAACATTGCGGCGGAGAGAGAGAGATTGCAGAGAGTTGGTGAGTGGACGGGAGTTAATGATACGAAAAGCCTTCCTTTCAACTTTGTCTAGGAGAGCGGTGTGAGAGGAACCTCCCCACACATGTGAACAATACTCAATACAAGGACCCACTATGCCCCTGTACAGAGCAAGAAGCTGTGCAGGGGAAAAGAACCACCTAAGGTGGTTGAGCACACCCAGCTTCTGGGAGGCTGCCTTAGCAAGACTGGTAATATGGTCCTTCCAACTGAGAGCAGAAGAAAAGGAGACACCAAGAATATTGAGAGAAGATGAAGGATTGATTTTTGTATTGTTGAAGAATAAGGGATAGTCTGCTGGGAATTCCTTACGGGTAGATAGATGGAGAAATTGGGTTTTGGAAGCATTGAAGGTAACAAGGTTTTCTCTGCCCCAATTGGAGATAGTATTTAGATCATAATTTAAGAGTTCTATGGCTTTATTACGTTTGTCGTTGAGGGATTGCTGGCTGGGGCGTTCTGAAAAACTAATGGAGTAGTGTAAGGTTGAGTCGCCTGCGTATGAATGGATGGGAATTGAGGTACAGTTGAGGAGATAATTTATAAAAATTAGAAAAAGAATAGGAGATAGGACAGAGCCCTGAGGAACACCGGAGTTTATAGGGTGAGGAAGTGAACAATGGCCGTCCACAACCGCGGCTATGGAACGGCCGGAAAGGAAATTAGAGACAAAGGCACAGATGGAGGGATAGAAACCGAAGGAGGGTAGTTTAGAAATTAAAGATTTGTCCCAGACTCTATCGAAGGCTTTTGATATGTCTAGTGCAATAGAAAAAGTCTCACCGAAGTCCCGAAAGGAGGATGACCAAGAGTTAGTAAGATATGAAAGAAGATCACCAGTAGAGCGACCCTTAACCCGGCAAGCGCGATAGGCCTCACGGAAGGCTTCCTATAGGGAACGCGATAGGCCTCACGGAAGCAGGACCATAAAAAAAGCCTTCCATAAAAAAAGGGCCTATCAAAACAAAGGAATTTGTCTCTAGGTGAGATAATTCCCCTCCAGTACTCATCCATGTAAATCTCACCCACCCCCCTCCCCTCCTTCCCCACCTTATTCCCCCCTCCCTCCCCTCCTCAATTATCACCTATTTTTCCTCTTATTATCATCATTTATCGGTTATTTTTCTCTCCCGCGATAATGTAGCACAAGTGGGTTGCATAAAAGATCGTTATGCAACACCCAGACACCGGCACACACCGCCCCGCTCTTCTCAGTTGACTCCCAGACAGCGAGAGGGGAAGGCTTGCCTGTCTCTCTCTCTCGCCTGAGATTATGACCGGGTGGCCAATATCTTCGTTTTTCACCACCCAAATGCTTTTCCCACTTATTTTAGCACTCTTGAAGGTTCATATATACATCATATATGTAAAATAAAAGCATACCGAAAACAAATAATGGTTTATATTGTAAATATAACGAATTCTGTCAGAATCCAGGGCTAGAAATGCACAAATAACTACCCTAGCACCTACATCTATATCGCGCTTGTCAGGTTAAGGAAGCCATACTGGCGATCTGAGAGCAGATTATGAGAAGAGAAATGCTTAAGAAATTTGGAAGCAAGAATATTTTCAAAAACTTTAGAAAGACAAGAGATGAGAGCAATTGGACGATAGTTGGAGGGTTGAGAGCGGTCACCCTTCTTTGGGACAGGTTGAATGTGAGCAAACTTCCAGCATGAAGGGAAGACGTTAGAGGATAGACAGAGACGAAAGAGTTTGCCTAGGCAGGGAGTCAGCACGGAAGCACAGTTTTTGAGAACAACAGGAGGAACACCGTCAGGACCGTACGCCTTATTAGTATTAAGCCCAGAGAGGGTAGAAAGTACATCTTTAGAAGAGATAAGGATATTAGGCATAAGTAAGAGAGAGGAGGGTGGAGAGGGAGGAATAGCACCGGAATCATCCAAGGTGGAGTTTCTAGCAAAAGTTTGAGCGAAGAGTTTAGCTTTGTCAGAGGAGGAAGTGATGGTTGTGCCATCATAATGGGAAAGGGGAGGGAAAGACGAGGAAGAGAAATTGTTGGAGAGGTTTTTGGCTAGATGCCAGAAAGATTGGGAAGAGCTAGAGTTGGATAGTTCAGTGCATTTATTATTGATGAAAGAGTGTTTGGCAAGTCGAAGAACAGATTTGGCTTGATTCCGGGCAGAAACATAGGAAGAATGAGCGTCTTGAGTTTTAAGGCGTCGGTACCGTTTGAATGCTTCCTCCTTATTGCGGACAGCAGTAGAACAGGCGTGAGTAAACCAAGATTTTTTAGCAATAGTCTGAGAGAAAGAGAATGGAATGTATGCTTCCATGCCCGATAGGATTACCTCGGTAATGCGTTCAGCACTCTCCGAGGGTCCCCGGCCACGGAAGCAGAAATCATTCCATGGGAATCAAAGAAGTACTGCCGAGAGCCTCCCAGTCGGCAGCGCCAAAGTGCCACAAGCGCCGCCGGCTAGGAGGATCGGGTGGCCGTACTGGAGAGATAGGGCAGTTGACAGAGATAAGTTTATGGTCGGAGGAGCCCAAAGGAGAGAAAAGATTGACAGTATAAGAAGAAGGGTTAGAAGTTAGAAACAAGTCAAGAATGTTGGGCCGATCTCCGATGCGATCCGGGATACGGGTGGGATGCTGAACTAACTGCTCTAGGTCATTTATGATAGAAAAGACGTAGGCTTGTTCACCAGGTGGATCAGTAGTGTAAGAGGAGAGCCATTGGCGGTGGTGAACGTTGAAATCTCCTAAGATGGAGATTTCTGAGAAAGGAGAAATGGATAGAATGTGTTCCACTGTAGAGTTTAGATAGTCAAAGAATTTGGAAAAGTTGGTTGAGTTAGGGGAAAGATAGACAGCACAGAAATATTTAGTAAGAGAATGACAGGAAAGTTTGAGCCATAAAGTAGAGAATTCAGAGGAGTCTAAATCGGGAACACGAGAGCAAGTGAGTTTGTTGTGCACATATGCACAACATCCGCCTTTGGCTTTGAAACTAGGATAGAGAAAGTAGAAGGATACAGAAACCGGGATGCTAGATGTTGCTACAGACACCTGAGTTTCGGTGAGGAAGAGAAGATCAGGTTTGTAGGAGGAGAGATGGTGTTCAACAGAGTGAAAGTTAGAGGAAAGTCCGCGAATGTTGCAGAAATCAATAGAAAGAGTAACAGGCCGAGGTCCAGGTAATTTTGGGGGGTCGTCAGGGGATGGTCGGTCGGGTGTGGGGGCATTTATGGTCCCCCCCACCCCCCTAGGGACTCCGAGGCTGGGCTGAAATTCATAATTTTTAAAAATTTTGGTGTGGAGGAATGAAGTGTGGTGTGCATGTTTAGTTTAGTGAAGTGGATAGGAGGAGGAGGTGTTTGTGAGAGCTAGCTGGATTGCTCTCAGTGTAAATGAGGCACAAAGAAAAACAGTAAGAAAGGCCAAGCAAATGAAACAGGAGTTCCAGCGACTCTTTATCACATGCCTATAACCTCACCTGGGTCTAGCCCTGATCGATTGGTGCCTACAATCTCCCCACAATATAGGAATTGAGTTGCGCTCGTGTTGTCCTATCTCAGTTTCTATTGCCTATCCAGTGTACTTTTAAAGTCGTGGATATTTCTTGCTTCTACAATCTCTGCACTTTAGTTGTTCTATCTATCTATCTATTGCCTGACGCCGTGATCCCCGAAGGGGTGGCCACGAACGAACCGCCCCCATGCACCTCTGTCCCCAGTCAGTCGACGCCCGCCGACCCAACCAGCAACGCCTTCGTTCATGTACTTCCTCACTCCATCCTTCCACCTCATATTCGGTCTACCTCTCCCCCTCTGTCCCTCCACCTCGCTCTCGTACACCCTCTTAGTCATTCTCTCGCTTTCCATACGTTCCATATGGCCGAACCATCTCAAGTTGTTCCTTTTCACACTTTCCAGCACATCTACCTCCACACCACACCTCCTTCTTACTTCCTCATTAGTCTGTCTATCCCTCCATGTAACCTCGCACGCACTCCTTAAGTAATTCATTTCCACTGCTCTCACTCTTGGTCTGAGTCTCTCAACCAACGTCCATGCTTCGCTTCCGTAAGTCAGTGTCGGGATTACCACACTGTCATGCAAGGACTTCTTCACTTCCATACTGACCACCCTATTTCTTGTTACTGCTTTTAGCGTTCCTACAACCCTCTTCCCCTGTTGTACCCTCTCCCGCACCTCTTCATCCATAGTCCCATCTTTACTCAACACACTGCCCAGATACTTAAAAGAGTTGACGATCTCCATAGCCTGACCGTTCAGCTTCACCTCACACTCTGTGACTTCACCCCTTTCGAAGACCATAACCTTGCTCTTCCCCGTATTTACCTTCAAATTCCGTTTTTCGCACACTGTTCCAAACTCATTTACCAGACCCTGCAACTCCCATTCATTATCACTCATCAGAACTGTATCATCCGCAAACAGCAGTATAGGTAGCTTCCACTCAATTCCCTCAACTTTAGTTGTTCCACCTATTTATCGTTCTATACGGAAAGCTAAACTTGTCACATTGGATTTGCACCTCTCCTTTCTTATATTATGCATATGCCCTCTGGTTCTTCCATCATTCAGCCTAATAAAATCCTCCTTATCGAGTCTCTCGAACCCCCTCATGCATCTATACATCAGGTCTCCTCGAACTGTTTTCTCCTCTAGCGTGGGAAGCCCTAGTCTTTCTAATCTTTCAGGGTAAATAGGTGCGTTAGTTCTGGGATCTGTTTGGTTGCTATTCGTTGTACGGTACTTTCTCCAATTTGTTTATGTGTTTTTTTTAGATGGGGGGTGACCATACTACTGCTGCATATTCCAATCTAGGTCTGATCATGGATGTGATTATCTGGATTAGCATGCTTTCATCCAAATAATTGAATGCTACTCTCATACTCTCGGCTTCGGTCGCGCCGGGAATTTCCACACCTCTCACACCACACACAGTTTTTCCTACACCGAGAAATGACTCTCCGGCTGTCATTTCTCGAAGACTTCTTCTAGCCGGAGACATTGAGAGCAACCCAGGACCCACGTACACATACATATGTCCAACTTGCTCAAAACCCATCACTTCGAGTCGCCATACTAAGGGTTCAGTTCTCTGCAATTCATGCGGGAACTGGACCCACTTCACCTGCACAACACTTGCCTCCAAGAAACACTACACAAACACCTGGACCTGTTCCTCATGCCCCTCCCTCTCCCAGTCAAATCCCTCACCTAAAACCCGTCCACCTCTCCTCCCCAACCCACCTAACCTTCCCATATCATCCACTCCCCCCCCTAAAACCCGTCCACCTCTCCTCCCTAACCCACCTAACCTTCCCATACCATCCACATCCTCAACTCAACACACCACACCCCATCCTAATCCATTCCAACCCCCATCTCCTGCTCCCCAATCCCCACCCCCACCTCACCCATCCCAACCCCCAGCCCCCCACCCCCCCCACCCCCACCCCCACCCCATCCTCGTGCAGCAGCACCCAACATACATCGTGCACATAACATTAACATTCTTCAACTGAACATAGATGGCATCAACACAAAGAAACACAAACTCTCACACTTCATCAAACAACACAACATACACATTGCCATCTTACAAGAAACAAAACTCCGCACAACACAAAAAACACCCACATTTCATAATTTCACCACCATCAGACAAGACCGGCTGTCGGCGGGGGCGGTGGACTCATCACCCTGGTACACAAAGAAATATCATACATAGTAACCAGTGTACAAACCAAATCCCTCCTCCCCCCAAATGATAACCAACAGAAATACAGTCAATTAAAATATGCACTGGCAACAACTCCAACATAACCATCATAAACACATACATCCCTTCCCAAACATCCCCTACAGTACCAAATGAATACAGACCACACTTACAACACATCACAAACACCCCACACACCCCACACATCATCCTGGGTGGTGACTTCAACGCCAAGACGTCGGCCTGGTTTGTCGACAACCCCGACACAGACAGAGGGCTGGTACTACAAAACCAAACCGATAACCTCATCATCCTTAACGACATCCATCAACATACCCATATTCCTCACCAAGCCCTCTATAACCCATCATCTCCAGACATCACCTTTTGCTCCCCAGAACTCGCCCCCACAACATCCTAGAGGGTGGTCAGAACCTTAGGCTCTGACCACCTCCCGATCATTATCACCACCAAAACCAGACTCACCCCAGCTAGCCACAAACACACATACACCAATTATAAAAGAGCTAACTGGGAAGCATTCACAAATGAGACAGAACAACACTTCACAACTCTAAACAGTACACCCATCACTAACATCAACAATGCTGTACACATACTCAATAAAACTATCCAAAACGCTGACAAGAAACACATTCGAAGAGGTAACAGGAAAAGACACAACCCCAACTTCACACCAGAAATTCAAAACCTCATCAGACAACGCGACATACTGAAACACTCCCCAGCACCCCACACACAAGACATCACATAACAAATTCAAGCACTCAACACCCAAACTAACAACAAAATACAAGAACAACAAAAACTAAATTGGAATAACTTCCTACAAACACTTGATCACAAAACAAACCCCAAAAAACTCTACAAAACACTAAACAGCATCACACTTTCCAACAGCAACACAACACAATCACATGCTGCAATCACACCAACAGACTCTACTCCTTCATGTAAACAACAAGCAAACACTCTCATCAATCACTTTTCACATGTCAGCCACCTAAAACCTCACAAAGACGACCGACGTGTCATCTGACGTAAGAGACAATTCCCCACAGACCCTGACTATACACCCTTCACCAATCACCAGACAAAGCATATCATCAACAATCTCATGCACTCACCCGCCTGTGGCCTAGACAACATAAGCAACATACTGTACACCTCAGACACCTGGGACCACAAGGCATACAAGCACTCACTAACATATCAAACTACAGCTATTCACACAACACAATACCAGACATTTGGAAGCATGGTATCATCATCACATTCCCCAAACCCAACAAAGACCCCACGCTACCCTCCTCGCACCGCCCCATCACACTTCTTTGTTTCCCCGTCCAAAGTCATGGAACGCCTAGTATTACAACTAATTACACCTGACCTACCCCTAGCTCCAACACAACATGGCTTTAGGCCACTGCACTCCACAAACACTCTTCTCACAGACCTTACACAAAGAGCTTTCGACGGCATCAACTCAGCTAGACCACCACACAGATCACTATTAGCCACACTCGACATTAGTAAAGCCTTCGATGCCATCCCCCGCCACAACCTAACAAACAAAATTTACAACACAAACATGCACAACAACACAAAAAGGTGGCCGGCCAACTTCCTAGCAGGCAGATGTGCACACGTATCTTTTGCCGGTCAGTCATCTAAAATCAGAAACTTTCCAAACGGAGTCCCACAAGGATCCGTCCTATCGCCCGCACTCTTCAATCTGTACATGCACGATATAACTACACCCAATACGCCCCAAATAAACTTAGCCTCCTATGCAGATGACATAACACTCACATGCACACACCATGACCCAAAAAGAGCAACAGATCTCCTTCAACCCTATCTCAACACACTACATGGCTGGTGCACTACAAACAGACTTAATCTAAGCCCTAGCCAAATCCACCGCAACCCTGCTCACAATTTGGACAGGAGAACACGAATACATCCCTCAACTCACCATAAACAACACACCCCTAACACATACACACACACCCAAAATCCTAGGAGTAACATATGATACTCATATGACACTCATATGACATTCAAACAGCACACCACAAACATTAAAAGAAACTGACACCCAGACTTAACGCCCTCAGGTCACTTGCTCACACAAAATTTGGACACAACAAAGAAACTACCACCACAGTATATAAACAATACATAAGATCAGTGATGGAATACGCAAGCCCAGCCTGGGCTTCTAACCTAGCTGAAACACATCATAAGGCCTTACAGACTATTCAAAACAAAGCCCTGAAGATCATTACAGGCTGCACAGCTACTTCACCCACAGATCACCTACATCAAGAAACCAAAATCCTCAAAGTCAAAGACCATCTGGACATGAGAGGCACTCAATTCCTGGCAGCAGCCTCCACGAACCAAGACCACCCACTAAACTACATGGCAACACACCCACAGACACCAAGAAATATCAAAACAACACCCAGCACACGGTATCACACACAATTATTGTTCTCTCTCCCTTCCTGCCCACCCCGAACCAACTTCCAGAAGCACATCCATACTCATATCTCTCACCGATCCATCCACTCACTCACAGACAACACGCAGCTGCATGCCGGACCTCCCGAAATCCATCCTTCCGAATCCTCCCTTCCTCGCGAGGACAGAGTCCACCTGGCCAGGCTGAGATGCGGACACCATCCAGCTCTCCTGAGCTATCAGAAGAGACTGGATGACTCCGTTGTCGACGCCTGCCCGGGAGGTAACACAGCACCCCATACCATTAAACACATCATAGAAGACTGCATTTCACACAACCACTTACGCCAACAACACAATCTACACTCAATGAGAGCTCTGTGGGAAAGCCCGATCGTGGCCATGGCCTTTCTCAGGGACTCGGGGCTGTTCGGCCAGGCAGCTTAGGGAACAACAACAACAACTCTCATACTTGTTATTGATCTACTGTATATGTTGCTCCAACTATATGATTGATGTGCTTCTCAGGGGATAAATTTTCTTGGATAATCACTCCTAGCTCCTATTCCATGCTTGCCTTGCTGATTTCCTCATTTCCTAACCTATAACTTCCATTTGGTCTTCGTACACTCTTCCCCATTTCTAAGACGTGAGACTTTTTGGCATTGAATTCCATCTCCCATGTCTTACTTCAGTTATGGATTCTGTCTAGGTCTCCTTGTAATTCTGCACAACTGTTTTCGTTGATTATGTGTTTCATAAGTTTGGCGTCATCTGCAAACATGTTCATATATATATCAACTCCGTTGGTCATGTAATTTACATAAATCAATAACATCAATGGGGCCAGTACTGATTCCTGGGGCACACCACTCTTGATTTCTGACCATTGTAAAACTTCACCCCTAATCATTGTTTGCATGGTTTTCCCCTACAGATAACTTTTCATCCATTCCAGTAGCTTTCCTCTCACTCTCCCTGCAGTACTTAATTTCCATAATACAGTAACCCCTCGCCATTTCGGACCTCTACTTGTCCGAAACCCGTACTAGCCGGATCGCCGTCACGTCTCGGACACATACTGTACTTCCGTTTTTCGGACATTTCCGACATCGTTTCGACAGTCTCCGACGTTGTCGGATGACGCACCCCCATCCCCGGTGAATGTCCGTCAAAGCGGGGCTCCGTCGGACCGCCGATAATAAGGCTGCACTCTGAGTCACCCGCCTGGACGAGAAGTGACGTCACGGGCGTCAGTACGCATTGAGTGGGTAGCCATCTTGTGTGATTTTTATCTCCTCCGCATATATTCCCGTGTTATCATGCCTTCCGTAAGGTGACCTCGATATCACTTGAAATGGAGAAGGGAAGTGAGGTGGTCAAGGAGAGTGAGGTGGAGAAGTGGAGAGAGGTGAAGGGGTGGACCTTCAATGAAGCGGTGAGTGTTGATTCATATTTTTCGACCATCAACTAAACTTATTGTTTCATATTCATTACTATATGTGCTATTACTGTACAGTATATTAACCTAAAGTACGAATAGGGTAGCCTAGCCAAAAGTAGCCTAGCCTAGGCCTAGCCTAGGCCTATTCGTTGTCATGGGTTCCAGATGGTCTTTGACTTTGAGGATTTTGGTTTCTTGATGTAGGTGATCTGTGGGTGCAGTAGCTGTGCAGCCTGTAATGATCTTCAGGGCTTTGTTTTGAATAGTCTGTAAGGTCTTATGATGTGTTTCAGCTAGGTTAGAAGCCCAGGCTGGGCTTGCATATTCCATCACTGATCTTATGTATTGTTTATATACTGTGGTGGTAGTTTCTTTGTTGTGTCCAAATTGTGTGTGAGCAAGTGACCTGAGGGCGTTAAGTCTGGGTGTCAGTTTCTTTTTAATGTTTGTGGTGTGCTGTTTGAATGTAATATGAGTATCATATGTTACTCCTAGGATTTTGGGTGTGTGTGTATGTGTTAGGGGTGTGTTGTTTATGGTGAGTTGAGGGATGTATTCGTGTTCTCCTGTCCAACTTGTGAGCAGGGTTGCGGTGGATTTGGCTGGGGCTAGATTAAGTCTGTTTGTAGTGCACCAGCCATGTAGTGTGTTGAGATAGGGTTGAAGGAGATCTGTTGCTCTTTTTGGGTCATGGTGTGTGCATGTGAGTGTTATGTCATCTGCATAGGAGGCTAAGTTTATTTGGGGCGTATTGGGTGTAGTTGTAGTTATATCGTGCATGTACAGATTGAAGAGTGCGGGCGATAGGACGGATCCTTGTGGGACTCCGTTTGGAAAGTTTCTGATTTTAGATGACTGACCGCAAAAAGAAACGTGTCCACATCTGCCTGCTAGGAAGTTGGCCGGCCACCGTTTTGTGTTGTTGTGCATGTTTGTGTTGTAGATTTTGTTTGTTAGGTTGTGGCGGGGGATGGCATCGAAGGCTTTACTAATGTCGAGTGTGGCTAATAGTGATCTGTGTGGTGGTCTAGCTGATGATGCCGTCGAAAGCTCTTTGTGTAAGGTCTGTGAGAAGAGTGTTTGTGGAGTGCAGTGGCCTAAAGCCATGTTGTGTTGGAGCTAGGGGTAGGTCAGGTGTAATAGTTGTAATACTAGGCGTTCCATGACTTTAGAGGGGATGCAAAAGAGTGTGATGGGGCGGTGCGAGGAGGGTAGCGTGGGGTCTTTGTTGGGTTTGGGGAATGTGATGATGATACCATGCTTCCAAATGTCTGGTATTGTGTTGTGTGAATAGCTGTAGTTTGATATGTTAGTGAGTGCTTGTATGCCTTGTGGTCCCAGGTGTCTGAGGTGTATGTTGCTTATGTTGTCTAGGCCACAGGCGGGTGAGTGCTTGAGATTTTTTTTTTTTTTTTTTTTTTCTATGTGATTGAGGGAGGCAAAAGGCATAACTGCCTATAGCGAGTGCCTCCCCCATAGTTGAAAGAGTGACAGGGCCAAAATCAAGGGACGTTCGAGCCAAAATGCCTGGACACACGGAGTTGTTTGAAGCAATTTAAGTCATAGGAAGAGGGAAAGACTGATTCTGGGAGAGAGTTCCAGAGCTCAGATGTTGAGTAGAAGAAAGTTTGAGAGTAACGTTTCACTCTTGGGTTGGAGAGTTGCACAGAGTAGGGGTGGGATTGAGTTGCAAGACGGGTACCACGTGCCCTACGTAAAGGAGGTGGTATGCACTGGGATAGCTCTGAGGAACACTGATTATTATAGTAGCGATAGAATAGCGAGAGAGATGCAACATTGCGGCGGAGAGAGAGAGATTGCAGAGAGTTGGTGAGTGGACGGGAGTTAATGATACGAAAGGCCTTCCTTTCAACTTTATCTAGGAGAGCGGTGTGAGAGGAACCTCCCCACACATGTGAACAATACTCAATACAAGGGCGCACTATGCCCCTGTACAGAGCAAGAAGCTGTGCAGGGGAAAAGGACCCCCTAAGGCGGTTGTGCACACCCAGCTTCTGGGAGGCTGCCTTAGCAAGACTGGTAATATGGTCCTTCCAAATGAGAGCAGAAGAAAAAGAGACACCAAGAATATTGAGAGAAGATGAAAGGTTGATTTTTGTATGTTGAAGAATAAGGGATAGTCCGCTGGGAGATCCTGACGGGTAGATAGATGGAGAAATTGGGTTTTGGAAGCATTAAAGTTAACAAGGTTTTCTCTGCCCCAATTGGAAATAGTATTTAGATCAGAATTTAAGAGTTCTATGGCTTCATTACGTTTGTCGTTGAGGGATTGCTGGCTGGGGCGTTCTGAAAAACTAATGGAGTAGTGTAAGGTTGAGTCGTCTGCGTATGAATGGATGGGAATTAAGGTACAGTTAAGGAGATCATTTATAAAAATTAGAAAGAGAATAGGAGATAGGACAGAGCCCTGAGGAACACCGGAGTTTATAGGGTGAGGAAGTGAACAATGGCCGTCCACAACCGCAGCTATGGAACGACCGGAAAGGAAAATTAGAGACAAAGGCACAGATGGAGGGATAGAAACCGAAGGAGGGTAGTTTAGAAATTAAAGATTTATGCCAGACTCTATCGAAGGCTTTCGATATGTCTAGTGCAATAGAAAAGTCTCACCGAAGTCCCGAAAGGAGGATGACCAAGAGTTAGTAAGATATGAAAGAAGATCACCAGTAGAGCGACCCTTAAGGAAGCCATACTGGCGATCTGAGAGCAGATTATGAGAAGAGAAATGCTTAAGAAATTTGGAAGCAAGAATAGTTTCAAAAACTTTAGAAAGACAGGAGATAAGAGCAATTGGACGATAGTTGGAGGGTTGAGAGCGGTCACCCTTCTTTGGGACAGGTTGAATGTGAGCAAACTTCCAGCATGAAGGGAAGACGTTAGAGGATAGACAGAGACGAAAGAGTTTGCCTAGGCAGGGAGTCAGCACGGAAGCACAGTTTTTGAGAACAACAGGAGGAACACCGTCCGGACCGTACGCCTTATTAGTGTTAAGCCCAGAGAGGGTAGAAAGTACATCTTTAGAAGAGATTAGGATATTAGGCATAAGTAAGAGAGAGGAGGGCGGAGAGGGAGGAATAGCACCGGAATCATCCAAGGTGGAGTTTCTAGCAAAAGTTTGAGCGAAGAGTTTAGCTTTGTCAGAGGAAGAAGTGATGGTTGTGCCATCAGAGTGGGAAAGGGGAGGGAAAGACGAGGAAGAGAAATTGTTGGAGAGGTTTTTGGCTAGATGCCAGAAAGCTTGGGAAGAGCTAGAATTGGATAGTTCAGTGCATTTATTATTGATGAAAGAGTGTTTGGCAAGTCGAAGAACAGATTTGGCTTGATTCCGGGCAGACACATATGAAGAATGAGAGTCTTGAGTTTTAAGGCGTCGGTACCGTTTGAATGCTTCCTCCTTATTGCGGACAGCAGTAGAACAGGCGTGAGTAAACCAAGATTTTTTAGCATTAGTCTGAGAGAAAGAGAATGGAATGTATGCTTCCATGCCCGATAGGATTACCTCGGTAATGCGTTCAGCACTCTCCGAGGGTCCCCGGCCATGGAAGCAGAAATCATTCCATGGGAAATCAAAGAAGTACTGCCGAAGAGCCTCCCAGTCGGCAGCGCCAAAGTGCCACAAGCGCCGCCGGCTAGGAGGATCGGGTGGCTGTACTGGAGAGATAGGACAGGTGACAGAGATAAGTTTATGGTCGGAGGAGCCCAAAGGAGAGAAAAGATCGACAGTATAAGAAGAAGGGTTAGAAGTTAGAAACAGGTCAAGAATGTTGGGCCGATCTCCGATGCGATCCGGGATACGGGTGGGTTGCTGAACTAACTGCTCTAGGTCATTTAGGATAGAAAAGACGTAGGCTTGTTCACCAGGTGGATCAGTAGTGTGAGAGGAGAGCCATTGGCGGTGGTGAACGTTGAAATCTCCTAAGATGGAGATTTCTGAGAAAGGAGAAATGGATAGAATGTGTTCCACTGTAGAGTTTAGATAGTCAAAGAATTTAGGAAAGTTGGTAGAGTTAGGGGAAAGATAGACAGCACAGAAATATTTAGTAAGAGAATGACAGGAAAGTTTGAGCCATAAAGTTGAGAATTCAGAGGAGTCGAAATCGGGAACACGAGAGCAAGTGAGTTTGTTGTGCACATATGCACAACATCCGCCTTTGGCTTTGAAACTAGGATAGAGAAAGTAGGAGGATACAGAGAAGGGGTTGCTGGATGTTGCTACAGACACCTGGGTTTCGGTGAGGAAGAGAAGATCAGGTTTGTAGGAGGAGAGATGGTGTTCAACAGAGTGAAAGTTAGAGGAAAGTCCGCGAATGTTGCAGAAATTAATAGAAAGAGTAACAGGCCGAGGTCCAGGTAATTGTGTGGGGTCGTCAGGGATGGTCGGTCGGGTGAGGGGGCATTTATGGTCCCCCCCCCTGGGGACTCCGAGGCTGGGCTAAAATTCATCATTTTGTGTTTTTTTAATTTTGGTGTGGAGGAATGAAGTGTGGTGTGCATGTTTAGTGTAGTGAAGTGGATAGGAGGAGGAGGTGTTTGTGAGAGCTAGCTGGATTGCTCTCAGTGTAAATGAGGCACAAAGAAAATCAGTAAGAGAGGCCAAGCAAATGAAACAGGAGTTCCAGCGACTCTTTATCACATGCCTATAACCTCACCTGGGTCTAGCCCTGATCGATTGGTGCCTACAATCTCCCCACTACAATTGTTGATGATATGCTTTGTCTGGTGATTGGTGAAGGGTGTATAGTCAGGGTCTGTGGGGAATTGTCTCTTACGTCGGATGACACGTCGGTCGTCTTTGTGAGGTTTTAGGTGGCTGACATGTGAGAAGTGATTGATGAGAGTGTTTGCTTGTTGTTTACATGAAGGAGTAGAGTCTGTTGTTGTGATTGCAGCATGTGATTGTGTTGTGTTGCTGTTGGAAAGTGTGATGCTGTTTAGTGTTTTGTAGAGTTTTTTGGGGTTTGTTTTGTGATCAAGTGTTTGTAGGAAGTTATTCCAATTTAGTTTTTGTTGTTCTTGTATTTTGTTGTTTGTTTGGGTGTTGAGTGCTTGGATTTGTTGTGTGATGTCTTGTGTGTGGGGTGCTGGGGAATGTTTCAGTATGTCGCGTTGTCTGATGAGGTTTTGAATTTCTGGTGTGAAGTTGGGGTTGTGTCTTTTTCTGTTACCTCTTGGAATGTGTTTCTTGTCAGCGTTTTGGATAGTTTTATTGAGTATGTGTACAGCATTGTTGATGTTAGTGATGGGTGTACTGTTTAGAGTTGTGAAGTGTTGTTCTGTCTCATTTGTGAATGCTTCCCAGTTAGCTCTTTTATAATTGGTGTATGTGTGTTTGTGGCTAGCTGGGGTGAGTATGGTTTTGGTGGTGATAATGATCGGGAGGTGGTCAGAGCCTAAGGTTCTGACCACCCTCCAGGATGTTGTGGGGGCGAGTTCTGGGGAGCAAAAGGTGATGTCTGGAGATGATGGGTTATAGAGGGCTTGGTGAGGAATATGGGTATGTTGATGGATGTCGTTAAGGATGATGAGGTTATCGGTTTGGTTTTGTAGTACCAGCCCTCTGTCTGTGTCGGGGTTGTCGACAAACCAGGCCGACGTCTTGGCGTTGAAGTCACCACCCAGGATGATGTGTGGGGTGTGTGGGGTGTTTGTGATGTGTTGTAAGTGTGGTCTGTATTCATTTGGTACTGTAGGGGATGTTTGGGGAGGGATGTATGTGTTTATGATGGTTATGTTGGAGTTGTTGCCAGTGCGTATTTTAATTGACTGTATTTCTGTTGTGTTATCATTTGGGGGGAGGAGGGTTTACTGTTGTTGTTGTTGTTCCCTAAGCTGCCTGGCCGAACAGCCCCGAGTCCCTGAGGAAGGCCATGGCCACGATCGGGCTTTCCCACAGAGCTCTCATTGAGTGTAGATTGTGTTGTTGGCGTAAGTGGTTGTGTGAAATGCAGTCTTCTATGATGTGTTTAATGGTATGGGGTGCTGTGTTACATCCCGGGCAGGCGTCGACAACGGAGTCATCCAGTCTCTTCTGATAGCTCAGGAGAGCTGGATGGTGTCCGCATCTCAGCCTGGCCAGGTGGACTCTGTCCTCGCGAGGAAGGGAGGATTCGGAAGGATGGATTTCGGGAGGTCGTGCATGCAGCTGCGTGTTGTCTGTGAGTGAGTGGATGGATCGGTGAGAGATATGAGTATGGATGTGCTTCTGGAAGTTGGTTCGGGGTGGGCAGGGAGGGAGAGAGGACAATAATTGTGTGTGATACCGTGTGCTGGGTGTTGTTTTGATATTTCTTGGTGTCTGTGGGTGTGTTGCCATGTAGTTTAGTGGGTGGTCTTGGTTCGTGGAGGCTGCTGCCAGGAATTGAGTGCCTCTCATGTCTTGAGAGGGTTTACTGTAATCTGTTCTGCGGTACTCTGTCAAAGGCTTTCTTTAATTCTAGGTATATACAGTCCACCCAGCCGTCTCTCTCTTGCACTTTATCTATGACCCTGTCATAGAAACTGGTCAGGTTGGTGATGCATGATGATTTGTCTCTGAATCCAAATTGCTTGTCTGATATTATTTTCTGTTGCTTCAAGAGGTCCATCCATTGTTTTCTTATTATTTTTTCGCATAGGGTACGAGTACCAATGGAGACGCATTGCCCAAAGGAGACGCACTTGAAACAAAAACACTTGCACAGGCATAGGATGAGTAGATAGATGCATGAATGGTGGGCCAAAATATTCTTTAACTATCACCTAATATGCTCACATAGTACCAGCTTATTATTTTCATATGTTATTGTGTGAGATGAGATGAACTAAAAAAAAGTAATGTTTTCGCAAATTCCTTACGAAAACCTAAGGATTTTTTTTTTTAAAGCTAAATTTCTTACAGTTCCCTAATTTGAATCTCGTTTCTATTACTGCAGGTTGATAGTGCATGAGTTGAAGTATAACTGCATGATCAAAAGGCTTTTACTTGCACGGCTGAAGGGGGGTGAGGGTGCGTCCCCATAGGTCCAGCAAAAATAGTAAAATCCAATGGAGACACATTTTTTCAAATTGATGCCAAAAGGTCGTACACCACACTGGTAACATAGCATACTCTCCTCTATGTCTGGTATAAATAAGGTTGAGTTTCCTTCACCATTGACAAAGCTGCCTTAACTAGAACCCTGGGCCCTATAGAGACGCATTTATAGAGACGCATGAAAACAGTGGTAGGGAATTACAGAGGGATTTGGATAGGATAGATCAATGGAGCAAGAAGTGGAAAATGGAATTTAACACAAATAAATGTCATGTAGTGGAAATGGGAGTAAGTAAAAGAAGGCCTCATACGGAATATAAGTTAGGAGAAAACACTATTAACCCATCAGAGAAAGAAAAGGACTTAGGGATAACTGTTAGGAGTGATCTTTCACCTGAGAATCATATTAATAAGATAGTGGGAGAAACATATGGACTGCTAAACAGAATAAAAATAGCCTTTAACTATATAAACGAGGAGATGCTGGAGAAAATAATAAAAACATTGGTGAGACCAAGACTGGAGTATGCGGCAGTGGTGTGGGCACCACATCTAAAAAAGCATATAAAGAAGCTGGAGAAGGTTCAGAGAGCTGCAACTAGGATGATACCAGAACTGAGAGAATTACCATATGAGGAGAGATTAAAGAAATTAGATTTACCATCTCTAATGGATAGGAGGGAGAGAGGCGATATGATTATGATGTACAAATGTGTGAGAGGACTCGAAAAGGTGGACAAGAAGGGTTATATTGTGAAAGATAATGGTAGAACTAGGGGGCATAGATATAAATTAATGAAAGGAAGATGTAAAGGAGATGTGAGAAAGTATAGTTCCCTTACAGAAGTATAAGTAAGTGGAATCAGTTGGAAGAGGAAGTGGTGTGTGCCAAAAACATTCATATTTTTAAGGCAAAGTTAGATAATTGTAACTCAGGAAGCGGGACAATACGAGCCTAAAAAGCTCAACTCCTGTATACTACAAATAGGTAAATACAAATAGGTAAATACACGTCTGCTTAGGGTAGCCGGGTTGCGTCTCCTTAGGTCCTTGTAAATGTGTGTTTATTTTGTTAACATTATTAAACATAATAACTTTTTCTTTTATCCTGGGTGAAGGAAACTCGACCCTAATTACACCATACATAGTGGGGAGAATGGCTTTCTACCAGTGAGGTATGGCAACAGTTTGAAAAATGCGTCTCTATTGGACCTCCAGAATTTTTTGCTGGCCCTAAGGAGACGCACCCATTTTACCCCCTCAGCAATTCAAAATCACATTAAGCATGTTCTTGCCAGCAGTCAAATGTTTGTGTGGGCCCTGTCAGCCTAGTGATGAAAAAATTGACTATATTTCCAGGCCCTCCGCCCATTTCCTATCCATATTTTCCCCAAATATGCCCGGGTTGGCGAATGGTGCTTGATTTAAACCTCGTATTAGCATGAATGTTACATATATAACTTTCCTGCATCCTCGAAACTGTTTTGTTATTGGCCTACAATGAGCAATTAGTATGTTTAGTAATATTTTATGTCTCTCTAATAATATATATTATAAGGCCTATGTCAGTCCGTTTTATTGCTTTAGCATTGTCAACTTACAACCAAAAGTATCATGCTTTCTTTCTGGTACCCATGAGGTAAGTACTTATATAATTTTATGTGTGTTTTTGTTTTAAACATACCTGCGTCTCCTTAGGTCCAGGGGCGTCACTTTATGGTTTGTGAAAAAATGGAGACGCATCTCTTATTTGTCTTCTCACTCTTATAGAATAAGAGATACAAGAAAATGGTTATTTGCTTTAAAAATATATAGCCTTTTTTCTATTTATCCCCCCTACCCCCAATTTTCAATCTGTTATAGGTTGACAGAAGCAACTCGATAAAAAAAAATAGTGCCCATTTTTGCGTCTGCATTGGGCATCGTACCCTAGTTTGCCCATCACACTAGTTAGTGAGACAGGTCTATAATTTAGGGAGTCCTTCCTGTCACCATTTTTGTAGAAGGGCGCCACATTGGTGAACAGAAGAGGTAAAAATAGCTGTGGAAGACAAGAAGAAAGTGTGTAGAGAGTGGTTGGGTAGTAGAAGGAATGAAGATTTGGAGAGGCAGAAACGAGCGAGGTATGTGGAGAGAAAGAGAGTGGTGAAGAGAGTAGTGAAGGAAAGTAAGAGAAAGTAGATGAGGAATTTGGAAGGAATCTGAGTGTAAAATGGAGGGAGTGTATACAAATGTTCTGGAAAGAAGTCAAGAAAGTTAGGGAAGGTAGCAAGGGAAACAGTAAGGGTGTGAAAGATAAGAATGGGAGAATGCTAGCCGAGAAGCAAGAGAGAGTCGAAAGATGGAGGGAGTACTTCAACAAGTTGCTAAATGTAAGGAATGAAGAGCCAGCAAACATAGTTGGATATGGTATGGGAGGGAGAAGAGGAGAAGTAGTGGAGGAGGTGGGATCAGGAGGTCAGAAGTGTGGGAAGCCATGAAAAGAGTAATGTTGGGGGAAAGCACCAGGAACAGATGGAGTTTGGGGAAATGTTGAGGTATGGTGTTGAGATAGTGATCGAATGGGTATGGAAAATGTGCAAACTAGCATGGGAGAAGGGGAGTGCACCCGATGACTGGAAGACTGGCATAATAGTCCCCCTATATAAGGGCAAAGGGGAAAGAGGAGTGTGTGGTAACCACCGAGGAATATGTCTTCTAAGCGTAGTAGGGAAGGTGTACAGTAGGTGTCGGGAATAGGGTAATGATCCCGACAGGTTTTGGTCCAATAGGACATTTGAATTTGGCGGTATCGTATCGCTTGTACGATTTCGGATGGTTCTTTGTGTATTGTAGTTTATTCTTAAGTTAGGTTAAATATTAACTGTAATGTATAAATATCTACATCAGCTCTAGATGTATTATGAAACCAAGTTATGGGTTATAATTATTATGAGCCGGCAGCCATATGTAATTTCGCGAAGCGATCGGACGCCGGCCCTTTAGTCTCTCATCAACACCATACAGCCAACATCTCCTCCCCCGGCTCTGACTCAACCCACAGTTCACCATGTGCTACAATATTAATCTATACAATATTAACAACAGTCCTACATCACCAGTCCTCTAAGCTAAGTTCATTGTATCGATATTGTATTATGTGAACATTCCTACATGTCATGCAATTGAATTAGCCGCGTGTGGGGGACTGGATTACACCCATCGAATACCTCGTTGGTAATTATATTATAACTATTTGTTGGGATATTTCATGTACCAGTGATATGTAATTTAACCTCTCTATCTAAATTCACGACGGATAATGGTCCTTCGTGCCCTTAGGCTTCCTTACCGTAGTACCGTTTTGTTTGCTTCCTTGACGCTTGTGGGCTGCAAATGGCTGCCGCCTCGCGCGTTGTTGGCCGACTGCCATTCCCTAGTTTACACCCAGCTTCTTCCCTCGTGTTTTTTACCATTTAGGCGCCGTCTCTATCTTTTTTGGGACTAGTTTCCAGGTTTTTTTGGGCGTGTGATCCTTGGCGTTTTTTTGGTGGGTTAGCTGGGCTGGAGTTTGGGGTAGGGGTAATTTCGTCGGGCACCGTTTCGCGCTCTTAGGCTAGGCTAGGCAGTCTAGGCCTGCAGGTGTCTGTGGTAGCTGTTCATTTCGCTTTGGTGGTGTGCCTGTGGTGTTCATTGTGTTTTGTCATTGTGGGACTCATTATTAATTTTGCTGGTGGGGAGGGTTCTCATGTGACCTTTTATATTTAAATTTCATAATAGCCTAGGCCTAGTTGCTTAAAGTGGCGGTCATGAGTGTCGGTCTTTGTTAATTCCTAAGCGATTGACAGTTAATAGTCAGACCTCATGATTGTAGCTTAACCAACTAGGCTTACCTATAAAGGGCTTACAATAATTAGTGCTTCACCTTACCCTTTCTTTTAATGGATTTAGTATTTAATTCTTTTGTCTAGTTAGATAATTTCCTTTCGATAGTTTATATTAAGGGGGATGTAAGTATTATGTAATTCTTTTTGAGTAAATTTCTTAAGTAATGGGAGTTTGCCGCTGTTGATTCCTAAGCGATTAACGGTTTGTAGTCTGACCTCATTGTAGTTTAAGTTGCTTAAAATTAGACCTTAACGATGACAGATTTAAAGAAACTTAAGATTCTTAAGGGAGGGATGAAGGGAAGTTTAAATAGATGTTTAAGAGATCTTCATGAATTTATAATAAGTGCCACGGCTGATCAAATAAAGGGTAAATTCGCTACTGTTACAAAATCGCTAGCTACTTATGATAGTTATGCTCAGCAGGTATATGGTTTATTGACAGTTACTGACGATGTGGAAGAAGAAATGTCGGCAGATCTTGAGTACTTTGAGAATGTTAATACAGCCTTAGCCAGACTATCTTCCACCCAAGAATCAACCTCTGTTAAGGATACCGGTACACCAAAGGCGACTGGTTTTAACCTGCCGAAGCTTACTTTGCCTACCTTTTCCGGGGATTCTGCTACCTGGACTGGATTTTGGGATGTTTTGAGTGTTCCGTCCCATCATAATAAAACACTCACATCCATCCAAAGGTTCACCTATCTCCGTGGTCAATTGAAAGGGGAGGCATTGAAGTTAGTCGATGGGTACAAGCTAGAAGCTATCAGCTACGAGTCTGCAGTGGAGTTGCTGAAGAGAACTTACGGGAGAGTGGAAGTCATCAAGACCGCGTTAATTACTAAGTTCTTCACGCTAGATCCTCCATCCTATGATGTGACGGCCCTAAAGGAGTACTATGCCTCCTTTGAGAGCCTCCTCCGATATATGGAGACAATGGCCGTCACCAAGGAGGAGATATTTAGTGTGAATACCTTGAATAAGATACCCTCTCCGCTAAGGGAAATCTTAAGACGACAACTAAGCGACTCTCCACTAAACTTGGAAGCGTTGGTGCAGGTGTACCAGACTGAAGTCTTCAATATGGAGAATACTGGACACTACCGACAAGTGGAGATGTCGCCATCTACTGCAGCTTTCCCGGTACAGACTTCTCCTAAACAGAAAAGGCCAATATCATTAGGTTGTAAGTTGTGCAGTGTCCACGGTCATCTGTGGTACCAGTGTCCTTAGTATCCTAAGGATACACAGAAGATTGGTCAGGCTAAATCGCTTAAGTTATGTACCAGCTGTCTGGCAAGAGACCACTTCAACAGTACTTGCACCAATTCCTACATCAAACCTTGTAAGTATTGCAAGGGGAAACATTGGTTTTCCCTTTGCACCCAGTCTGATCGGCACGACGGCAAAGAAAAGGGGAGAACCCCCAAAGAGTCACATGAGAAAAGTAAGAGCGAGGGTGATAAAGTATCTGCCATGTCCATTGCTTCTCGAGAATGTCAATTGCTTCCTACTATGATGCTGCCAGTAGTGGGGAGTAATAATAATACTATAATGACGCGCACCTTACTTGACCAGTGCTCACAGAGGTCATTCGTTCTGCGGTCATCATTACCCCAGCTCAAGTGTACCAGCAAGGGTCAGGAGAATTTGCATCTCCATGGTTTCACTGGTGAAATAGATTCCAGTGACTATGATATAGTGGAGATTTCCTATGTTTATAGAAAAAAGGTATGTTCCCATCAAGGCTGTTGGCGTCGACACACTACCCATGTTTTCTATATAGCATCAGAGATTCAACCACATTTGAAATATCTCAGAAGCAAGGATATAAACTGGCTGATGGACAACTCTCTGCTAACAATGGTATTATGCTACTGGTCGGAGCTGATTATTACTACGACCTGGTTCACCCTGGATATCGGCGGGTAGATAAGCTTATAATGCTCCCCACGATCCAAGGGTATGCCATTACTGGATCCTATGCCACTTCCTCTCAAGACACACAAGTGGAGGTGGTTACGGTCCTCAAGGTAGCAGTAAGCCCCATAGATAAATATATTAGGCCAAATGTGCCCAATAATACATGTACTGATATAGATAAGCTATGGGACTTGGGCAATATTGGAATTGACCCACATGAACTTGATCGTGAGTCCAAGCTAGCATTAAGCTCGTATGAAGAGACTGTAACGTATGACTCTGGCAGAGGTCAGTATGTGGTAAGGCTCCCTTGGAATGATAACAAGAGTAAATTACCTACTAACTTCCATCTAGCACTTGGTAGGTTACGTGGCCTTCAGAAGCAGTTTGTCAAGGATCCAAGTTATTGCGAGACTTATGCGGCAGTTTTAGCCGAGCATGTACAACGTGGATTTGTGGAGAGAGTAGATCTCAATGAGTATGGGGATAACATCCATTACCTTGCCCGCCAGGGGATTAAAAAGGACAGTTCCACCACTCCTGTTCGTATTGTGTATGACTGCTCTGCTAAATCCAGTGATCGCTCCTATAGCCTGAATGATTGTCTGTACACGGGTCCGTCCCTGGTCTCTGTTCTAGCGCAAATTATGTTGCGCTTCAGATGTCATAAGTTTGCATGGGTCACCGATATTGAGAAGGCCTTCCTGATGCTTCAACTCCATTGTGAAGACAGGGAATAGACAAGATTTTATGGCCACGGGACCCAATGGATCTAGATTCAGAGCATCCTGGTCTACAGGTTCAGAGTCGTCTTATTCGGGGCGACCTGTTCCCCCCAGTTTCTTCTCAACGCTACTATCTTGCGTCATCTTGAGGAGGCTGGACTAGATCCTGATTTCAAGAATGAGATCAAGCAGGGATCTATGTGGACAATCTTCAAGGCACCGGAGACAATAAAGATTTATTGCTCAAGAGATGCTGGGAGATCCGCGATATATTTGCCAAGGCTCATTTATACTTAAGGAGAATGGGCCACTAATAGTGATCTTTTGAAAGGTCAATTTACTTCTGACGGTTGTAGCTACTGAGGATAGTGAGGTGAAGTTTTTAGGTCACAAATGGGACACTACCACAGATTGTATATCCTTCTGTCACACCCCATGCGGCAGTGAGCTTATGACCAAGCGAAACTGCTTAAGCTTGTCAGCGAGGTTGTTTGATCCCCTAGGTTTTTTGCTGCCTGTAACAATCCGTTGCTCGTATGTTTTTACAGCAACTGTGGCGGCTTAAAACTAGATTGGGACACGCCCCTCCCGATTGCGTTACAAGATACTTGGCGGTTGATTCGGTCGGACCTTTCCACATGTTGCAAGGTCCAACTTCCTCGTCAGGTTATAAGTGGTCAACAGGTGGATCTACATGCCTTTTCTGATGCTAGTAATAGTGCGTACGGTACTGCCATAAACAAATGCAATGGTAGTGAACGACACTGGCTATAGCGAAGGCCAAAGTAGCCCCTATAAAGAAGATTACAGTTCCTAAATTAGAACTTACTGCATTGCTTCTGGCTGCTCGTCTAATAAAGTTTCACACTGGATGATTATACAGACATACTACAGATTAATAACGTCTATGTCTGGAGCGACAGTCACATAGCGCTTTCATGGGTACACAGCCAGAAAGTGTTACCTGTTTATGTTTCTAATCGCCTGATGAGATACATAACTTAGTTCCTACAGCTAAATTTCGCTATGTGAGCACCAGGGTTAACCCCAGTGACATCATTTCCCGGGGGATCTCGCGCAACAGTTTATGTCGTCCTCTATTTGGTGGCATGGACCTCCATGGCTTACATCTCCAACTGAATGGCCTCAGGATTTCAGGGAATGCATGTATGATCCTTCAAGTCGGCCCCAAGATGATG
>CM064544.1:10463454-10724749 GCA_032716605.1 Paralithodes platypus | reverse complement strand
CCGGGAAGACTAAATCAGTTATAAACGCCAGGCTGGTCTTTATATCATGTCAGAGGGTATTCCTAAATCTTTGGGATGGGTAAGATATTCTGAAATCTTTAATAAGGAAACCCACCGCGTAGCGAGCTGTAGAGTCGTTGTGTATTTCATCTCGTTACCCGGCGGGTTATTTAACACTTGTGTGCGAACATGTTGGGTTAACCTTATGAGCATTACATTCCTGGATTTTTTTTTGTTTTTTCCAGAGCTGGGTCAACGGCGGGTCTATAGAGAAACCTGGAGTACGTTTCCCACCAGTCTCTGTCATGGCTAACTTTGCCCCTGTTTTTGCTTTGTGCATTTACGCCCTCCTGTTCAGGTATCCCTATATTTGCACACACCCTTTGCATTAACGGTGTTAAATGTCTCGACCGCTCAAGGGGTCTGTGGGTGGATGCGGCACTGTACCCTTTTGCTCTCAATTAAGCCATAAAGTTTTTGAAAAGACAATGATAAGACCGCAGCAGGTCGCTTGTACGGGAGGTTAGGCAGCAGATGGACCACTTATACTACCACAGTGGCTAATAAGTCACTTCAATGCAATAACGTAACTCTTTTGATAAGTTACTAATTGAGCACCCACCTATTAAAAGTTCCCTCTAGAGTAACTGTACGAAAGTCAGCAGAGACTGGACAGTGGTATTACCACTTTCTCCGTCCCAGGCAAATCTAAGAGGACCGCGAGAACCTACGCGCGGGGGGTGTGGTCCCGGTGGCAGCCTCCTCGTCACGGGCGCGATCCAGGTCCAGGTCACCTCTTAGACAGCAGCCGCCTAGTCTCTCTTCTTCGCCGGGCGAGTAAGAAGAGCAAGACAGAGGGGTCACAACAAGTAGCTTATAGTGAGAAATCTACAACGTCCAAAGGCAGTTCTAGGTCGCCACCGTAGCCACAAGTCTTCCAGGAAAGATTCACATGAACGGAAAAAGGCCTAACGGCGTTCACCGGCGTCTAGTGCCTCTCTTCATGCCTCTACTCCCGACAGAGATCTAGTATTCACTCTCATAGGATCGTGTGGTGTCAGCAACAAAAGACAGTTTACCAATTAGTATTCTAACCTGTAGAATTGGCGAGTTCGGTGGACATTGATCGTCCTCTAGCCGGGTCAAAGTGCGGGCTCCCGCCTCTTCGAGGGGAGTATCGGACTCCCAAGGGAGTTGGAGGCCAAGGCCTGGGGGTATGGCGGTATTCTCGACCAGGGACTGAAAAGCCCACGTCTGGCCTCAAGTTACACAAGCAGTGGATGATGTCCACCGGGAAGCGCGGCGATCCCCTCATCAATTCCGGAATTGACTTGGCAGTACGACGGGATTCCGGGCTTCGGCGGAAATCCTCTCAAGGGGAGCCAGATGACAAAGACGAGGTTGTGGTCTGTAATCTCGGACATGGAGGTGCAGGAGTCGGGTTAAGTTTTAGACGGATGCACAGGATCGGGAATGATTCACCTCAATAGTTCGTCATCAACTAAATTTGTCACGGCAGAAGAAATAGATGGGTTATTGGTTAATGCTCTAACAAAAAAAATTGGCCAACAGCCCGAGACTCCTACAGTAGAACTGGGAGCTACCATGACAAGTTACAATGTTCGGCCTCTGCTGGCTTCTATTGCCTTAACTAAGATTCCTCACCCTCCCTGTATATCACCATCTGTGGTCGCTAGGCCTGCTTCGGCGGCACTGACTAGTTCTAGTGTAAAGGTGTTAACGGATGTGAATCCGCCCCCTTTAGATAAGGCCACCGGTAATGAAAGGTAGCGATGCCCCTCATTATACGGTCCCGACGAGTCATGGGTACAATTGATTCCCACTAAAACCA
Organism: Paralithodes platypus; assembly: GCA_032716605.1. Taxonomy (NCBI): domain Eukaryota; kingdom Metazoa; phylum Arthropoda; class Malacostraca; order Decapoda; family Lithodidae; genus Paralithodes; species Paralithodes platypus. The sequence continues at coordinate 10,722,897 of CM064544.1, read as the reverse complement.
GAGGTAGCACAGACCACCGTGTCAGGGGAACCTTCCAGTGCCCCCGAGAGTGGGTAATCCAAAGGCAATAAATCTAAAAAGTTACGAGCCTTGGATATATGGGTAATGTACTAGATGTTAATGTTAAGGCCATTCATAACTATTATCACCAGCACTATTTGGTATCATACTGCTACACCTGCCATGCCCACTGACTCAGACTCAAAACTGTTTTCTGAATGGTCCAAGGAGATGATGGTTTTAATGATATAAAAACCACTGTCAGCTCTCACCTACAGAATTTAGATTTGCAAACTGTCCACAGACACAGCTGCTAATCCAGCATTGAAGGTGGGGCAGTTGGGCCCGGGACCTGGGTGTGGGAATGGGAGACGGAGGCTCAGAACCTTTGCTACACCCTGCACCTCAAAATCTTCACACCAAATACCTCAGGACAGTCATTATTGGTTCTCTATGCCAGTGTGTGCTGCTGGGCGTGTACCATCTGCTTTGTTTTGCTTTCTTAGCTGCCCCCAAAAGCAATCTATGTGAACTCAAGGACCCTTTCACTACACCTTCCCAAACTCACCTAGACCGGGAATTTAGGATACGCGGGGAAAGCGTATACAACTTTTCTCCCAATACATTGTGACGCACCAGGTGGCGAAATCGATGCTACGATCCACTCAGGCAATCGCAGACGCGGATTGCCAGAAGATCGGTTGAACTATTCCGGCGATTGCTCCTTCAGACGTCGATTCAGTCGTTGGGTGATATCAGCACAGCCTTTCTTGAGGCGGTACGAGCGAGAAAAGATCTCAGAATGTCCCGGGTTAGGAAACTTCCTGATCGAATTGCGAATCAGGTGGGTCATGTCACCAGTGCTTACTCCATCGTTAATGTCCCCAGATGTGTGGAGAGGAGAAAAACTGTTTTTAATATGGCTCATGGCCTTTAAACATAGTCCCACCCCTTCTAAGAAAAAGCCTTTACCTTTCCCAAAACCCCAAGCCCGTCACAAAAAGCGCAGCCGGGGGGATCTAAGCCCTTTCACCGAATAAGGTACTCTTCCCCCCAAGGGCAGTACAGGTATAGACAGGGTAAGTATCCAGGTCAGAAAGGACGAGGCTATGGCTCTACCAACAAACCAGGTCGGGGCCAGTCTTCTGCCAACGCCGGACAGGCAGGGCCCTAAAGCGTCCACCACCAACCAACTCCACCACCATCAAACAACTAAAGTCTCTCTCACTCCCGGGGGTGGTCTCAAGGCGGGTGGATACGAGGGTAGTACAGCCGGCGAACCCTTGTCTGCTAACTGGGTCGTTCCGAACGTGTCACCAAGCATGGCCGTTAAAATACGTGGGCAAGGATGGTGGCACAACAAAGGCATCACGTGGCAGTGGCGTCCGGCGACCTCGTTTACAGTCAGCCGAAAACAACGGCGAAATCTAGTGTTCATTAGAGGTGGAGGCACTGATCAAGGATAAATGATTCGCACAGAATGTCATAAACCCGGTCCCTCAAAATTACACAGTCTTCAAATCCAAGCTATGTCTGGTACCCAAAAGGGAACAGTGTTCCAGATGCGACCCGTTGTAGACCTGGTCTTATCTGAACCTTCACATTCACAACGTTGTCATTCAGGATGTTGACAGTGCATCAAATCAGGCTCACCCACTTCCGCCGGGGGACGGATGGATGTGTTCTTTCGACCTGACAGACGCGTATGGGCACGTCTCGGTAAACAAAAGATTTCAACAATTTCTGGCCTTAAGGATCAGGCATCTAAAAATATGTTTTTCAGAGGATGCCATTGGGATTGAACCTGGCACCTCGCTTATTCACGAAATTAGTCCGGCAAGCCATGATGCCATTGTTAAAAAGAAAACAGATCAGAATTTTGTGGTACACTAGACGACTGGCTCAGTGGTGGCAGAGACGGGGCAAGTATGCGTTAAATCATGTCAACATAACATTAAATCATGTCAAAACTCTAGGGGTTCAAGGTAAATTCTGGTAAAGTCAAACCTTGTTACTCACGAGCGAGCTAGTTCAGTGGATAGGGCTGGTTTGAGGACACAGCTTGACTCTCACTCTGAGTCAGAGTGTGGACAAATCGAAACAGATTTCGCAGGAAAACTGTTCCGGTTCCTTCACAGTCTGATTACGACACGGGGAGAATGGGGAGTCTCTGGTCCCTCTGTCAACTGGGTTCAACTAACTGTAATGTTGGGCCGGTTGAAAGTAAAAGCGTTTAATATTGGAGGGCGACACATATTTTCCGCTATTGCCGGCGGAAAAAAAAAAAATTAGGGGGCCCATACCAAAATTAAGCCACAAATCTTAACTAGCGGTCTGGGCGAAGAGGGAAATTGTTGCACTCAGTAAGGTCACCCGGACCTTCTCCTCCGCCGACGGTATGAGGTAGACACGGATGCGTCAGGCACGATAGGTTTGGGGTTTTCAGTCAAAAGCTCAGGGCACCAGGGTCAAGGGCTTTGGTACCATTTCGAAATATCCCACATCAATGTCCCAAGAAGTCATAGTCCCCTTGTTTTTCCTTCAGGCTCACGGCTCTACTTTGCGGGGCAAATGTCGGAGCCTTCAGAATGGGACAATCTGAAATGCGGTGCACTCTATTCAGAAACAAGGGTCGACGAGATCTCGAAAGGTTCTAAACGTGTCAGAAGAGAGTTTATTCTAGCAAAACAGGCTGGACATTTCATTATTTCACGCCATCTTATCGCCCAGGCGTAGCAAAAGTCTGGGCCCAGATGCTCTGTCTCGGAGGACAGAGCACAACAGTAGAATGGGCGGCTCAAGCAAACCATTTTCAACCAAATGATTGCGGGAGCCTTATAATCCACTAGTGGCTCTGTTTGCGTCAGAGGAGACTCAACAAACTCCCAATGTACCTCACCCGCCGGACGATAATGCCTGCAGGTGGGCCAGACGCCCTGGTGACGGACTGGAACAGGTGGAGTTCCATTTATCTGTTTCCACCGCCAGACGCGGCGCTAATGTGCCTAAGTACAGTCAGGACCCCCAATTCGCGAAATAGGGGTGACAGGAGGCATCGCGTATTGTGAATTCGTGTATTGCTGGATCTAGCTAAGTCTAAATGGGTCAATTATTCGATTGGGGCTACATCTCTCCAATTAGTGGCATATTTTCGCATTTTTGGCTTACGTACAGTCACTATATCTTATATATAAGTATTTTTTTTTTTTGTTCTTTATTTTTACACAAGAATAAAAATATGACAACCTTACCTTAAACTTAGTAGTAGATAGGCTAGGACTAGGACTAGGACCGTAGGACTTCATCGATTTTCTCCAACTTCTCCCCCCTGACCAATCGTTACGAACAGTTTACTCTGACAAAGCTATTGCAAGTTACTTCTCCTTTTTCTTGCGATTCCAACACTTACACCTCATTTTGTGTGTTATCTTCTTATATTGCGTGGACATGGCGAAAAAGGTGGCAGCATACAACGTTTGGCACTCCGCAAGGCTATGAGCGCTTGGAGGGACTGTGGGAGGGAGGGAGGGAGGGTAAGCGAGAGGGTAAGCGGGAGGGCAAGGACGGCCGAGCCGTCTTCTTTTCTTTTTTAGGAGCTACTCCTGGGCATTATGTCGAAAAGTTAGACGTGCTCGCCGTATTCAGCGGGAATAGCGATTTGGCCCTCTTAGCTATCGATTCGTGTATGTGGTACCACCTCGCGTAATTAATGTTTAATTAATTAATGTATTTCAGGGGTAAACTCGGTATTAGGGTTTTCGCGCATTGTGGGAATCGTGTATTGGGGGTCATAGAACTGTAGTAAACAAACTACGAGATGATCGGGGCGTCGTCTCGCTAATCGCGCCCCTGTGGCCGGCGCAGTTTGTGTTACCAGCAATTGAAAACGTGGTGCCCGCACCCGGTGTCGCTCCCGGTCGGGTGTTTCCGCTTAGACACGATTGGCAACCTATGAGACCTCCGCTGACTTTTGCATTATGGACATTCAGAAGGCCAAGTGCGCTAGCACGTTATGGTAGAGACGTGACCAATAAATTCATGACTCAACATACCCAGTCTACAAAACGACAGTATATTCACAATCACAATGGCAAGCCTTTACTTCTTGGATCCGTAGGACAGAAACAAACTGTGGCACTCGGTGGCTTTGGTTGTTAATTATTTAAATTATATGTTCGAGCAAGAAGAAACAGTTTATCTGCGGTAACGTTAAAAAAAATCACTTAAACAGCGCTTAGGATGCCATTTTGGGACCTTACCGGTCTCACCATACCCGTCGCGGCGGAGGGGGAAAAGCTTTCTGAGAGGCATGTTTTAAAAACTCCGGCACACCCCCCGTCAGCTCATGCCTACTTGGTCTCTGGACAAAGCTTTGCTATTACTTCATTCCCGTCTGTGACCAAAATACTGCAGATTTTACATTACTCTTAAAAAAGGGCAGTATTTCCTTAGGGCTGTGGCCACCGGGAACAGAGTATCTGAATGGCGGCCGAATGAGCAACACACCTAATTGCCTCAGGTTTGGTAGGCTTAATGAGTGTATTCACATTGCACCTTCCCCAGGGTTCATAGCCAAGAATGAGGCACAGTGAACACAGTGTTTTCAGAGTTCACGGTGCACGGCGTTGGAAAAGGGAAAAGGTTGCACCATAATTTATGTCCAGTGCATGCTCTAACCAAATATTTGAGGTACAGTAGCTCCTCTAAATCCCCAGGGTGCTTTATTGGTAGCAAGTACGGGAAAGCGCTTGCTGGAACGTAGATTGGCTTCTCTCTTGGTCGAGGTCATTAAAGAGAGTAATCCCGGCGTTGTTGGTAGGGCCCACGATTTACGCAAATGGGCAGCCTCTTTGCGTTTCCTTAAGAATTTTTCTGTTGAAGATATTACGCCACACATTTGTGGGCCTCTAATCATACGTTTTTGACGCATACCTGTCAGTAGCTCTAGTCAAACCTTCCTTGCCATGTATAGCTTTAGGGCAGAGGCTCTTGGTGGCCCTAAAAGTCACTTCTTGTTTAATTTCAAGAAAAAGGAGGGGGGGGGGGGGTGCAGTCCAGTGTAACATAGGACTCCCTAGACCCCGCCGGAGTATAAGAGCTGTGATACTAGTTATGGGTATTGTGATATGAAATTTCCTGTACTATTCAGTGCAGGAAATTGTGCTAGTACAATGGTAGTACAGTACAAACAACAGTGTTGTTATAAGTAGTTTTAGCTGTGAAAGCAATGTAATTTTAAGCATTGGATATATTTTGAAAAATATATCCACGAGTATTATGGGGTTATATGTGCACATGTAAACTTATAAGTTTGTTATTTTTCACCACTTATGTTGAGTGGGGTGCCTTTTTAACTTACAGATCTGTTCACAGAGTCTCAAGAGTTAACCCTTTTTTATCAAGCAGGCTTCTTTGAAGTACACTCCTGCTTGTACCCCTTTTTGTATATATGTGCTGCGCCAATAAATATATATCTTTTTGAAGTAAGAATACTATGTGGTTGTTTGATTATCTGCCTTTACTAGAGTTATGATATGATTACGAATGTCCCCCTCCAGTCTTAGATATCAGGCATAATCGTCAATGATGGAGGGGCCACTAATAAATTATAGGTTTGACTCCTGTAAGGAGATAAAGAAAACCTAATATTTAGTAGTGGCCCCGTAATCATTGACCACTGGGGCCCTCCCGACCATCCCCTTCCCATTCGTTGATGTATTAAGGATTTTGGTTTACTTGATATGTCAGTGAAGGAAGAATGACGCCTGAGTCAGCGTCTGGTCAAAGATCCACACAAGTACATCCATGATATTATGGAAAGCTTATTGAATAGTTTTTTTTTTTTTTTTTTTTTTTTTTTTTTACAAAGTTTTTTCGTAGTGAGAACCTAATTTCATAATGACTGAACCATGAGTGAGGTTGCGTGCGCTCATGATGAAGGCTCCTAAATTTTTGAATGCTCTGCGCGTAGATTCAAACTACGGCGGAATGAGTGTTTGAAGAGGGTGCCTTATGTAATAGGCATAATCGTCAATGATTACGGGGCCACTACTAAATATTAGGTTTTCTTTATCTCCTTACAAGGAGTCAAACCTATATTGTATCCCGGCTTTAATAAACACTTTCCTCTAATAACGAAAAATAAAGATATTAAACATCTTAATAAACCTTACATTACACCAGAAATTAAAATTATAATCAAAGAGAAGAATAGGCTGGCCAGGAAATATGCGATTAAACCCGTCACATTTGGAGAGGAGTTCCGCAGACTATGTAATCATGTAACAAGTAATAAGAACAGCGCGAGCAAATTATTATAAATCTAAACTCCAAGAAAGTGCTGGTAACAGTAAAAAGGTATGGGGTGTTATTAACTCGGTTCTTAACCCTTAAAGAGCGGCGCGCAACATAAGTCGAGTTAAAGAAACTGGCAAAAAACGGGTGAAAACTGGGTGAAAATCGAGTGAAAATGGGTGGAACAGTAATGAACCATACGTCCGACATCTGTGGCCTCCCGGCCCACACTAACTCCAGTTCCCCCACTGCACGGGAGGATGACAGTGTGACCAATAGTTTCGCTAAAAGTGAACAATGTAGCAAAATCCGCTAAACTTCCATCTTTGAGGTAACACTGTCAGTGCTCCACGAGTGCTACGTAGCTGTATGTGGTGTCATTGTGTAGCGATTTCCACCTAGTTTTCGGCACAATACAGTTCCTTTCATGCTGATGGTTGATATAGCAGTCAGAATGGCCTGAAAGACCCAAAACGGCCACAGACCACCCGCTAGACTAGGGTTAACAGGCAAAAGCAAAACAAAATAAGTGCACGTTTTGTAGTATACAGCATGAATTTTAACAATCCAGAACAATTTTCGAATCATTTCTATTCATCTTTTATTAATGTTAGGAAAAAATCTAGCAGAAAATATACCAAATTCCAATATTAATTTCACCACATACTTGCCAAATAGCCAAGAAACAGTATGTACAGCATCACTTGTTACAAACAACAAATTGATAAATGCTATCCAACAATTGCGGGACTCTTCTCCGGGCTGTGATGGTATTCCCATGAAAATATTGAGAGCGGTGGTCCCAGTTTTGTCCCCAGTCATTTTGCATCTTTGCAACAAATCATTTCACTCGGGAATTTTCCCTGACGAACTCAAGATAGCTAAAATAATGCCTATTTTTAAATCTGGAGACAAAACTCTGCTTAAAAACCATCGTCCAATTTCTATTTTACCGGTTATGAGTAAAATATTAGAAAAAATAATGTATAACCGTGTCATAGATCATGCCCCGGTGCCAATTGTATTTACCTAATTGCCTAATTGTATTTACCTAATTGTAGTTTACAGGAGTTGAGCTAAGCTCGTGTTGTCCCGTCTCTCAGTCTACTTTTTATCCAATTATTTCTTGAAAATATGGATATTCCTTGCCCCTACCACCTCCTCCTCCATTTGTCAATACATCTATAGGGGAAGCTAAACTTCCTGATATCGTTCTTGCAGGTAGGTCTTTTTACTTTGTAGCTGTGGCCTCTAGTTATTCCTGTATCCATAATTAATATATCCTCCCTATCCACCCTCTCCAGCCCCCGGGTGCATTTGTACATCATTATCTGTCCCCCTCTCTCTCCTCTCTTTTAGACTCGGTATATTTACTTTGTCTATCCTCCCTTCATATTGCAGCTCTCTGAGACTTGGAACCAATCTAGTAACTGCTCTCTGGATTGTTTCTAACTTGTGAATATGCTTCTTTAGATGCGGGGACCACACCACTGCTGCATACTCCAATCTTGTTCTAATCATACTCTTCATAATTTTCGCTACCATGGTCTCATCCAAGTAGTTCAGAGCAAATTTCATATTCCCGGCCATTGCATACATTCCGCTAAAGAGCTTGTTAATATGTTTCTCTGGCGACAAATTATCTTGTATAATCAACCCTAAATCCTTTTCTTTTTCGGCCTTGCTAATTATATTATCTCCCATCCTGTACTCCCAATTTGGTCTATTCACACTTCTTCCCATATTTAACACATGGCATTTACTTATATTAAATTTCATTTTCCACTTGGTGCTCCATTCGTATATTTTATCTAAATCCCCTTGCAGCTCCTCCCAACTACTTTTATTTGTTATTTGTCTCATAATTTTTACGTCATCTGCAAACATTGACATGTAGGAGTTTATGCCTATCGGCAGGTGTGTGTAATAGTAATCCTGTCCAGATCGCCAATTGTAATAGATCATAAGACTAATAGGTTACTGTAAACACTTGCCCATTATCTAGGAAATAAACCTATAATTGATAGTGTCGTTACTTTAGATCAAAAATAGACAAATATCCCTTGTGAAAAATTATGGCCAACAAAAGTCCCAGAAACATGCTATACATTTATATCTATACTGAATCGATGCAGTAATATATTGAAAAGAAAATTGCAGAGTTCCCAGCTTGCGGGATATAGAGTACACAGATTTATTGTAATGATAGGTATATTGATACTAATTATATTCTTCAAGTTAGTAAGAATTAAAGAAATAAACATTCCTACTAAATGGTTGTTGTTGTTGTTGTTCCCTAAGCTGCCTGGCCGAACAGCCCCGAGTCCCTGAGGAAGGCCATGGCCACGATCGGGCTTTCCCACAGAAGCTCTCATGAGTGTAGGTTGTGTTGTTGGCATAAGTGGTTGTGTGAAATGCAGTCTTCTATGATGTGTTTAATGGTATTGGGTGCTGTGTTACATCCCGGGCAGGTGTCGACAACGGAGTCATCCAGTCTCTTCTGATAGCTCAGGAGAGCTGGATGGTGTCCGCATCTCAGCCTGGCCAGGTGGACTCTGTCCTCGCGAGGGAGGAGGATTCGGAGGATGGATTTCGGGAGGTCGTGCATGCAGCTGCGTGTTGTCTGTGAGTGAGTGGATGGATTGGCGAGAGATATGAGTATGGATGTGCTTCTGGAAGTTGGTTCGGGGTGGGCAGGGAGGGGAGAGAGGACAATAACTGTGTGTGATACCGTGTGCTGGGTGTTGTTTTGATATTTCTTGGTGTCTGTGGGTGTGTTGCCATGTAGTTTAGTGGGTGGTCTTGGTTCGTGGAGGCTGCTGCCATGAATTGAGTGCCTCTCATGTCCAGATGGTCCTTTGACTTTGAGGAATTTGGTTTCTTGATGTAGATGATCTGTGGGTGCAGTAGCTGTGCAGCCTGAAATGATCTTCAGGGCTTTGTTTTGGATAGTCTGTAAGGTTCTTATGATGTGTTTCAGCTAGGTTAGAAGTCCCAGGCTGGGCTTGCGTATTCCATTACTGATCTTATGTATTGTTATATACTGTGGTGGTAGTTCTTTGTTGTGTTCCAAATTTGTGTGAGCAAGTGACCTGAGGGCGTTAAGTCTGGGTGCCAGTTTCTTTTTAATGTTAGTGGTGTGCTGTTAGAATGTCATATGAGTATCATATGTTCTCCTAGGATTTTGGGTGTGTGTATGTGTTAGGGGTGTGTTGGTTTTATGGTGATTGAGGGATGTATTCGTGTTCACCTGTCCAGCTTGTGAGCAGGGTTGCGGTGGATTTGGCTGGGGCTAGATTCAGTCTGTTTGTAGTGCACCAGCCATGTAGTGTTGAGATAGGGTTGAAGGAGATCTGTTGCTCTTCTTGGGTCATGGTGTGTGCATGTGAGTGTTACGTCATCTGCATAGGAGGCTAAGTTCATTTGGGGAGTATTGGGTGTAGTTATATCGTGCATGTACAGATTGAAGAGTGGGGCGATAGGACGGATCCCTGTGGGACTCCGTTTGGAAAGTTTCTGATTTTAGATGACCTGACCGGCAAAAGATACGTGTGCACATCTGCCTGCTAGGAAGTTGGCCAGCCACCTTTTGTGTTGTTGTGCATGTTTGTGGTTGTAGAGTTGTTTGTTAGGTTGTGGCGGGGGATGGCATCGAAGGCTTTACTAATGTCGAGTGTGGCTAATAGTGATCTGTGTGGTGGTCTAGCTGAGTTGATGCCGTCAATAAAATGGTTTTATTGAATAGCGACACTGAAATTGCATTAATCAAAGAGACAATTTCATTCACACACTCAGCCACTCAATCTAACCCACTTATCTAATCCACTTACCTAAATACAATTACCCAGTATTATAACTACCCCTAAGATTACCCCAAATCATTATACTGATTACTGCTTGTCACACGAAATCTCACATCAACCAACCCTTTAGTCTACTGTGTTACTGAAATTGTCTAGCCCAGCAAATGACCGCATGATCGAATAGGCACAAGATTTTCCCACACTCCAGTACCCGTCAATCACACTCACACTCACCACTCTCACCTCCTCACCTCAGTTACGTGACTCGCTAGACTAATGAGAGTTTCCTAATTAAAGGGTCTCAAAACGTGCAGTACGACAAGTCCTAGGGAGTCAAGCCGACCATCCACTAACAGTATACACACCCTCTGTGGGGTTGAGAGCTACGGCGTCACTCACCGACACACCACACACACGTGACTCGCTAGACTAATGAGAGTTGCCTAATTAAAGGGTCTCAAAACGGGCAGTACGACAAGTCCTTCAAGCCGACAATCCTCTAGCGGTAGCCATCACCCTCTGTGGGGTTAAGATGCTACGGCGTCACTCACACAACCACCGCGACTCGCTAGACTAATGAGAGTTGTCTAATTAAAGAGTCTCAAAAAGGGCAGTACGACAAGCCCTTCAAGCCGACTATCCTCTAGCGGTAACCTCACCCTCTGTGGGGTTAAGCGTTACGGCGTCACTCACCAACACACGCACACATCCACACACACCCCTGGCCACGTGCATAGCTAAATCAGTGGATATCGCCGCAGGAGAACTATGTCGCCCTGGGCATCCCTAGCCTTTAGCAAGCCCTCTATGGGGTCATGCTTACACCTGCCATTCTCGGCCATAGCATTAAGATAATTCGGTCGGCGTCACAACCTTGGCCATGTGCACGGTCTTGCTCAGTCTTGGTGACTGGCCGACACACACACGCACACCACCACACACGCACACCACCACACCTCATGCCGAATTCAGGCATACGTTGACACTTGTCTAACTGAATTGGACTCACCTGATTATGGTTGAATTAGGGCACGAGGTGCCCTCGCAGCCCTGCCGACCCATTCATCGCGGGCAAAAAAATGGACTATCTCGTTGGGGTCGGCAGGAGGAGAATAAGGCCTGTCCTGGGCATTCCTGCCCCCTTTATAACCTCGGTTTTCCACTCCACCATCACATTTTGAATTTGGTGCCAATGAAAAGACTGGATACTCCCTATATATGACCACGCCTACAACATGAACGCACACACACATGTACGCGTAACGGCGGCCCATCCACGCTCACAAGCAAGAACGCACACATGTACGCGAGGCGCCTAGCTGTACATAGGCCTACTGTATGCCCACGCCTCCACCCCTCACCTCTCCCTATCTCTACAGCTGTTCCCGCCTCCCCAATTTTTCCTGCGCTGGATAAATATAGCTAACCCTATAGTATATTATCACAGTCACGGTCTGACCCGTGACATTCCCCCTACTAACATTGATTTTGCTCTGCTAAAATCACTCAGGTGTCATTCATAGTGTCTTCCATACTGTAGTGTGAGTCTAACCTGTCGCTGGTGCATTAAATGATCACCCTTGAGTAGAAAAACCCCTCTGCATTTACGTTAAAATTTCTACTGAAAGGGGAAAACTCCTGAGGTCTCATTGACGGCCAGCGACATAAACCTGGTGGTTAACCCACTTATTTTTACAGTGAAAACTAGTGGCTTTGCCCACTCATTACAATGAACACACAATTAAGCTCAGCTAATGTCATGTAAAAAGAGATGTTGTGAGACACGGTTTAAATGAGGTATGTGAAGAAACAGTGTAAACAAAAAATCGGCTCAACTCTATGGACCGCTGGGTATAAACATTTGTTTTGACTTGATGAGGGATCCTTGGGCGTAGTTTCTTGAGGGCCAGGATTCCTGCCGTGGGTTCTCCAATCTCCCGACGAATGCCTGGCTGACTCAGTACCTGTATAAAATTTGGAAGCGGCAGAATAAAAGCCCACAAACAAACATTTCATCCCCTCCCCTCCCGTATTATATATCACGCTACTTATTGTTGACTCCCTCTATCATCAGTCTCCCCACTATTTAACCCGACTTACGCCCCAGAACCTCATTCAACGATGGCCTTCCCGAGTTTTCATCTGATGCTGGCTAGCAATATGCACTGTTGCTATTCACCACAGCACCCAGACTCTCCGCGAGCCTAAGCCGCGCCCCTGGCGACATCTGGCACCACCACCCACATCCCACACTTTTCCCAAGTTTAAGCAGGATCGAGCCTCCTCTGACGCTCTCTCTCTGTCTCCTCTAACTTTTCCTATGGTCTTCCCTTTCTATCCCAACCCTTGCTGCTACGCAATCCCTCACTTATTTAGTATTCGCCCTATCCAATGCTCGTCCCTCCCTCTCCCTCTTGTCCTTGACAAGGAACAACAGATTTTTAAGAGAGGAATAGAACAATCAAGAAAACAAACAAATCTCGCCCGACACACAACTGACCCATATAACTGAAACTGCCTAGATTTATGATACCGGAATAAGAGAAACAACAACGACTTCGGCCGGATTACAACCACTTCCCTCTATCCTTAAACGATCGATCACAGCACTTGCGTATGATGAACGAATTTAAAGGAAACTATACCACATAACACCTACTGCCTAAGATTTATGACACCGGAATAAGAGAAACAACAACGACTCGGTCGGATTACAACACTTCCCTCTATCCTTAAACGATCGATCACAGCACTTGCGTATGACGAACGAAATTAAAGGAAACTATTCACATGGCATAAAATCACAGCGACAATCACAAAAAAAAAAAAAATCAACAGAGATCAATTATAGACAAGCAAACAAAAATTATCGGACACAATTACTTCTCAAAGCGAATCGTAGAACTAAATATTATGAAACAATGAGGACGCGCGAGCGATGGGAAAAGGAATTCACTTGTTTACACAAGGAGGTTCACCGACGCTCCCAGGATGTGACTTGACCACGAGGGGAAAGAAAAAAAAAAAAAAAAAAAAATCTCCTGCGTGGGGCTACTTTTGTATGAACACAATTATACAACAAATCCTTCATTATCCCGTACATCTAAATCAGAAACTGGTCCTGTATCACGGTCCCCACTTGTCATAGATCATGCCCCGGTGCCAATTGTAATAGTAATCCTGTCCAGATCGCCAATTGTAATAGATCATAAGACTAATAGGTTACTGTAACACTTACCCATTATCTAGGAAATAAACCTATAATTGATAGTGTCGTTACTTTAGATCAAAATAGACAAATATCCCTTGTGAAATTATGGCAACAAAAGTCCCAGAACATGCTATACATTTATATCTATACTGACTCGATGCAGTAATATATTTGAAAAGAAAATTGCAGTTCCCAGCTTGCGGTATAATAGAGTACACGGATTTATTGTAATGATAGGTATATATTGATAATAATTATATTCTTAAAGTTAGTAAGAATTAAAGAAACAAACATTCCTACTAAAATGGTTTTATTGATTAGCGATATTGAAATTGCATTAATCAAAGCGACAATTTCATTCACACACTCAGCCACTCAATCTAACCCACTTATCTAATCCACTTACCTAAATACAATTACCCAGTATTATAACTACCCCTAAGATTACCCCAAATCATTATACTGATTACTGCTTGTCACACGAAATCTCACATCAACCAACCCTTTAGTCTACTGTGTTACTGAAATTGTCTAGCCCAGCAAATGACCGCATGATCGAATAGGCACGAGATTTTCCCACACTCACAGTACCCGTCAATCACACTCACACTCACCACTCTCACCTCCTCACCTCAGTTACGTGACTCGCTAGACTAATGAGAGTTTCCTAATTAAAGGGTCTCAAAACGTGCAGTACGACAAGTCCTAGGGAGTCAAGCCGACCATCCTCTAACAGTAACCTCACCCTCTGTGGGGTTGAGAGCTACGGCGTCACTCAACCGACACACCACACACACGTGACTCGCTAGACTAATGAGAGTTGCCTAATTAAAGGGTCTCAAAACGGGCAGTACGACAAGTCCTTCAAGCCGACAATCCTCTAGCGGTAGCCATCACCCTCTGTGGGGTTAAGATGCTATGGCGTCACTCACACACCCGCACACATCCACACACACGTGACTCGCTAGACTAATGAGAGTTGTCTAATTAAAGAGTCTCAAAAAGGGCAGTACGACAAGCCCTTCAAGCCGACTATCCTCTAGCAGTAACCTCACCCACTGTGGGGTTAAGCGTTACAGCGTCATTCACCAACACACGCACACATCCACACACACCCCTGGCCACGTGCATAGCTAAATCAGTGGATATCGCCGCAGGAGAACTATGTCGCCCTGGGCATCCCTAGCCTTTAGCAAGCCCTCTATGGGGTCATACTTACACCTGCCATTCTCGGCCATAGCATTAAGCTAATTCGGTCGGCGTCACAACCTTGGCCATGTGCACGGTCTTGCTCAGTCTTGGTGACTGGCCGACACACACACGCACACTACCACACACACGCACACCACCACACCTCATGCCGAATTCAGACATACGTTGACACTTGTCTAACTGAATTGGACTCACCTGATTATGGTTGAATTAGGGCACGAGGTGCCCTCGCAGCCCTGCCGACCCATTCATCGCGGGCACAACAAAAATGGACTATCTCGTTGGGGTCGGGCAGGAGGAGAATAAGGCCTGTCCTGGGCATTCCTGTCCCCTTTATAACCTCGGTTTTCCCCTCCCCATCACATTTTGAATGTGGTGCCAATGAAAAGACTGGACACTCCCTATGACCACGCCTACAACATGAACGCACACACACATGTACGCGTAATGGCGGCCTACCCACGCTCACAAGCAAGAACGCACACACGCACACATGTACGCGAGGCGCCTAGCGGTACACAGGCCTATGCCCGTGCCTCCACCCCTCACCTCTCCCTTTCTCTACAGCTGTTCCCGCCTCCCCAATTTTTCCCCGCTGGATAAATATAGCTAACCCTATAGTATATAATCACAGTCACGGTCTGACCCGTGACAAACCGAATATTAGATTATTGTGAATCAAACCAGATAATCTCTGATAGTCAGTATGGCTTTAGAAGGGGACGATCGACAGAATCAGCTCTGACTAAATTTAAAAACGATATCCTTGCATCATTTGACAAACGAGAATTGACAGTTGGCTTATTTCTGGATCTTTCCAAAGCTTTTGATACTATTGATCATTGTATCCTATTGGAAAAGCTCAAATACTATGGTATTCGTGGTATTACAAACGATTGGTTTAAATCATATCTGGAAAATCGCAAACAATTTGTGTAATACAAAGAAAGTAAATCATCACAACAACTTATTTCTGTTGGTGTCCCGCAAGGATCCATATTAGGCCCATTACTGTTTATTTTATATATAAATGATTTCATTAATTCAAGTAGCTTCTTCAAGTTTTTACTGTTTGCAGATGACAGCACTCTTTATGTTAGTAACAGGGATCTACGTTCATTAATTGATATAGTCAATACTAATTTACAAAATGTTCGCGATTGGATAACTGCAAATAAGCTAACACTCAATATTGATAAAACCAAATACCTGTACATAATTTTCCAAAGAAATAAGTCCATCATGCAAAACCTTGAACCAATCAAACTAGGGAACATAATCCTGGAAAAAAAGGAGAGCTTGAAGTTTCTTGGGATAGAGGTGGATGAACGGTTGTCATGGAGCTTCCATGTTCGAAATGTGAGGGATAAGATCAACAAACAGTGTGGCATACTCTACTTAACACGACATTGTTTTAATAATGACACAATGAAACAGTTATATTATTCACTGATGTATCCATTCTTCTCATATTGCCACACTGTTTGGGGGCAGTCTGGGAAAACTAAACTAAAATCATTAGATGTAGCTCACAAAAGAGTTATTAGAACAATTACATACCAGTCAAAATACGCCCATACCAATGAACTCTTCAAAAAGCTAGAACTCTTGAAGTTCCAGGACATTATTGCAGTGCTTTATTTGTATTTAAATCATTAAACCATATTAGCAATGAGGGATTATTTCGATATCGAATTAATCAAAGATACGAGTTAAGAAATGTCAACCAACTTGAAATTCCATTAAGAACGACTAGCCAATCCCAAACATCTATCAATTACCATGGCGTTAAGATTTGGAATCAGTTACCACAAGCATTGCAAAATATAAACACAGTGTCTGGCTTCAAAGTTGCACTAAAACACATCTACTGTCCAAATATTAACATTTCATTTTTATATATGTATTTGTATGTGTGCAGTCCTTGGGTATATATTTGTGTGGATAAATACGTATGTACTTCTGGGTGCATGCGTATATGTAAGTGCATGTGCGTGAGCTAAAAGACCCTTTCACTACCCCTACCCCAACTCACCTAGACCGAGAATTTAGGCTAAGGGGGAAAGCTTTTCGCCTGTTCTCTCAATACATAGTGTCTCAACAGGTAGCAAAGTCTTTGCTCCGGTCCACTCAGGCAATCGCAGACGCGGATGCCAGACGATCGGTTGAATTGTCCCGGCGACTGCTTCTTCAGTCGTCAATCCAATCTTTGGGTGACATCCGCACCGCCTTGCTTGAGGCGGTACGAGCGAGACAAGACCTCAGAATGTCCTTAGTCCGCAAACTGCCTGATCGCATTGCGAATCAGGTGGTCATGTCACCAGTGCTCACTCCCTTTTAATGTCCCCTGACGTGTGGCGAACGGTGTTTAATATGGCTCAGGGCCTTTAAACACAGTCCCACCCCTTCTAAAAACCTGCCTTTACCTTCCCCAAACCCAGGCCAGTCGCTAAGGCTCAGCCGGGGGGATCTAAGCCCTTTCTTCCACCTAAGTCCTCCCCTCCCCTCAAGGTCAGTACAGGCATAGACAGAGTAGGTTTTCAGGTCAGAGAGGACGCGGCCATAATAAGCCAGGTCAGGGCCCGTCTTCGGCCAACGCCAGCCAGCCGGCGAAGCGTCCACCACCACCAACTCCACCACCATCAAAAAACTAAAGTCTCTCTCACTCCCGGTGCCAATCTTAAGGCCGGCGGATCCGAGGGTAGTACAGCCGGCGAACCCTTGTCTGCTAACTGGGTCGTTCCGAACGTGTCACCAAGCATGGCCGTTAAACACTTGGGCACGGATGGTGGCATGCAAAGGCATCACTTGGCAGTGGCTCCGGCGACCTCGCTTACGTCAGCCGACAACGGCGAATTTTGTTTCTTTAGAGGTGGAGTCACTGGTCCAGGAAATGATTGCCAAGAATGTCATCATCCCGGTCCCCCCAAATTACCCTGTATTCACGTCCAAGCTATTTTTGGTTCCCAAAAGGGACAGTGTTCAGATGAGACCGGTCGTAGACCTGTCTTATCTGAACCTTCACATTCACAACGAGTCATTCCGAATGTTAACAGTACACCAAATCAGGCTAACACTTCCGCCGGGAGGTTGGATGTGTTCCCTAGACCTGACAGACGCCTATTGGCACGTATCGGTCAACAAAAGATATCAAAGGTTTCTGGCCTTACGGATCAGGCACCAAAATTTTGTTTTTCAAAGGATGCCATTCGGTTTGAACCTGGCACCTCGATTATTCACGAAATTAGTCCGGCAAGCCCTGATGCCGTTGTTAAAGCAAGGAATCAGAGTTTTGTGGTACCTAGACGACTGGCTGGTGGTGGCAGAGACAGAGCAATTATGCATCAAACATGTCAACATAATTTTAAATCATGTCAAAACTCTAGGGTTCAAGGTAAATCTGGTAAAGTCAAACCTTGTTCCCTCACGAGTAATTCAGTGGATAGGGCTGGTCTGGGACACGGCTGCTCTCACTCTGAGTCAGAGTGTGGACAATCGCAACAGGTTTCGCAGGAAACTGTTCATGTTTCTTCACAGTCTGACTACGACGCGGAGGGTCTGGGAGTCTCTGGTCGGCTCTCTCAACTGGATTCAACTAACTGTTATGTTGGGCCGGTTGAAAGTAAAACGTTTAATATTGTAAGGCAACAAATATTTCCCACTCTTACCGGCGGGAAAAGTATGGCCCATCCCGAAATTAATCCACACCTTACTAGCGGTCTGGGCGAAGAGGGAAACGTTGCACTCAATAATGTCTTGGACCTCTCCTCCGCCAACGGTATGGGTAGACACGGATGCGTCAGGCACAATAGGTTGGGGATTTCAGTCAAATCAGGGGCACCAGGGTCAGGGGCTTTGGTCCCACTTAGAAATCTCCCACATCAATGTCAAAGAATTACTAGTCCCCTTGTATTTCCTTCAGGTTCACGGCCCTGCTTTACGGGGCAAGTCGGTGGCCTTCAGAATGGACAATCTGAACGCAGTTCACTGTATTCAGAAACAGGGGTCAACGAGGTCAAGGAAGTTGCTAAACGTGTCGGAAGAGATTTTTACTCTAGCCAACAGACTAGACATTTATCTTCACGCATCTTATCTCCCAGGCGTAGCAAACGTCTGAGCAGACGCTCTGTCCCGGAGACAGAGCACGACAGTAGAATGGGAGCTCAAGCAACCCATTTTCAACCGAATGATTGCAGAGCTCTCCCATCCACAAGTGGATCTGTTTGCATCCGAGGAGACTCACAAACTCCCTCTATACCTCACTCGCCGGACGAAAACGCCGGCAGGGGGGCCAGACGCCCTAGTGACAGACTGGAACAGATGGAGCTCCATCTATCTGTTTCCGCCGCCAGACGCGTCACTAATGTGCCACGTAGTGAACAAACTACGAGATTATCGAGGCTTAGTCTCGCTAGTCGCGCCCCTGTGGCCGGCGCAGTTGTGGTACCAGCAATTAAAGACGTGGTGCCCGCACCCGGTGTCGCTCCCGGTCGGGTATTTCCACTTAGACACGATTGGCAACCTAGCGACCTCGCTGACTTTTGCATTATGGACATTCAGGAGGCCAAGTGGCTAGCACCATACGGTAGAGATGTGACCAATAAATTATTAAATCAATATACTCAGTCTACGAAACGACTGTATCACTCACATTGGCAAGCCTTTACTTCTTGGATCATTAGAACAGAACAGACTGTGCCCTCAGTAGCATTAGTTTTCAATTATTTAAATTATCTGTTTGAGCAGAAAACATTTATCTGTGGTAACGTTAAAAAATCACTTAACTGCAATTAGAGTGCCCTTTTTAGACCTTACAGGTCTCTCCATACCGGTGGCGGAGGAAACAGGTTTTATGAGGGCATGTTTTAAAACTCCGCCCACCTCCCCGTCAGCTCATGCCTACTTGGTCTCTGGACAAGGCATTGTCTTTACTTCACTCTCGTCTGTACCAAAATACTGCAGATTTTGCATTACTCTTAAAAAAGGCTGTATTCCTTTTGGCTTTGGCCACCGGGAACAGAGTGTCTGAGCTGGCGGCGATGAGCAACACACCTAATTGCCTTAGGTTTGGTAGACTTAATGAATGTATTCACATTGCACCTTCCCCGGGATTTGTAGCCAAGAATGAGCACAGTGCACACGTGTTTTCTGAGTTCACGGTGCCGGCGTTAAAAAGGGGAAAGGTGCATCATAATCTATGTCCAGTGCAAGCTCTAACCAAATATTTGAGAGTGGCTCCTCTAAACCCCCAAGGTGCTTTATGGGTTGCGAGTACGGGTAAACGCTTACTGAAACGGAGATTAGCTTCTCTTCTGGTCGAAGTCATTAAAGAGTGTAATCCCGGCGTTGTGGGTAGGGCCCACGATTTACGCAAATGGGCAGCCTCTTTACGTTTCCTGAAGAATTTTTCAGTAGAAGATATTTCGTCCACACAGTTATGGGCATCTAATCATACGTTTTTGACTAGATACTTGTCAGTTGCTCTAGACAAACCTTCCTTACCATGTATAGCTTTAAGGCAGAGGGTCTAGGTGGCCCTTCAGTCACTTTTGTTTACTTTCAAGAAAAAGGGGGGGGGGGGGGTGCAGTCAGTGTAACATAGGACACCCTAGACCCCGCCGGAGTGTAAGAGCTGTGATACAATTTATGGTTAATGTGATATGAAAATTTCTCTGCGAGAAATTGTGCTAGTACAATGTTAGTACAAAACAACGGGGTTGTTATAGTAGTTTTAGCTGTGAAAGCAATTTAGTATTAAACAGTGGAGATCTTTTGCAAATTATCTCCACGATTATTTTGGGGTTTATTATGTGCACATGTAAACTTATAACTTGTTATTTTTGTCACCACTCGTTGAGTGGGGTGCCTTTGTAACTACAGATCTGTTCACAGAATCTTCAGAGTTACCCTTTTTTTGTCAAGCAGGCTTCTTTGAAGCACGCACCTGCCTGAACCCCTTTCTTGTATATATATGGGCTGCGCCGTATTTAAATATATTTTCAAAGCAAGAATACTATGTGGTTGTTTGATTATCTGCTTTTCTAGAGTTATGATATGATTACGAATGTCCCCCTCCAGTCTTAGAAATCAGGCATGTTCGTCAATGATGGAGGGGCCACTAATAAATTATAGGTTTGACTCCTGTAAGGAGATAAAGAAAACCTAATATTTAGTAGTGGCCCCGTAATCATTGACGACTGGGGCCCTCCTGACCATCCCCTTCCCATTCGTTGATGTATTAAGGATTTTGGTTTACTTGATATGTCAGTGAAGGAAGAATGACGCCTGAATCAGCGTCTGGTCAAAGATCCACACAAGTACATCCACGATATGATGGAAAGCTTATTGGATAGTTATTCTTATTTTCTTTTTGTTTTTATTTTTTACAAAGTTTTTTCGTAGTGAGAACCCAATTCATAATGACTGAAGCCATGAGTGAGGTCGCGTGCGCTCATGATGAAGGCTCCTCAGATTTTAAATGCTCTGCTCGGTAGATTCAAACTACGGCGGCTTAGTGTTTGAAGAGGATGCCTTATGTAATAGGCATGTTCGTCAATGATTACGGGGCCACTACTAAATATTAGGTTTTCTTTATCTCCTTACAGGAGTCAAACCTATAATTATTCGTATGTGTAAGTGCGTATTTACGTACAGCGTGGACGTACGTCCAGTATATGTGTGTATATGAGTGAGTATAGGTTGATATCTTGGTGTAAGTGTAAATGCGTGTATATAATACTATCGTTTTCCATATTTTAAATTTCTAATAGAGACGGAATAATTACATGTGTCCATGTATTGACATACGCATGTGGTCTGGACTAATGTCTCGGGGTCGCTTGGATTATATATTTTCTCTATGGAAATATTTTAATTTTTTCGCTAGTATACAGATACTAAAGTGCACAAGTTGTTTAATAACTTTAACTGTAGAGTATCGAAAAGAACTATAACGACATAAAAATTATGAAGAAACAAAAACTTTGCTATATCTATTTGATTAGTAAATCTATTTTTGACCCGGGTATTTGTCTTGTAGTGTGTACAATTTTGAAATTATTTACTTTGTTTTCATATTATATATTACTGTAAAAGCTTTCGAGTTTAAGCTTGACGTGCCTTTAACCCGGGAGCTGCGGGGAGACTCTTAAGAGTTCCCCCGGCGCACTGCGGGGAGACTCTTAAGAGTCAGAGAAAACAAAAATCAACTTTTGACATCGAAAAAAAAATATTTTTTTATATTTTTTTTTTTTTATTTTTTTTATTTTTTTTGGCCCCTGGGCCATGCAAAATCTCAGTCCTCTACCTCCCCTCCTTCCCCACTTTCCTCCTCTCCTTCAGTTATCACCTATTTTCCCTGTTATTCCCTTATTCTGAGGTATATTTTCGTGCTAACATTAGAAATCCGATTGGAGGGTGTGGTCATCACTGATAGCAAGCGAGTGCAAGAGAGAGAGAGAGAGTATCGATCGATTGTGTCTCAGTGGCCTTGGGGGAAATTGGCGGGAAAGCAGATTGCCTCACCCATACATTATACAACTCGGGGCTATATCTCCGATTTTGACCATCCAAACGCTGTTTTCACTCGTTTTATTGTTGTTTCAGGTTAATACCTTTATAATCAACCCATAATAGGCGCATATGGATAAGTATTAATGCTATTAATGGCACAATGAATATTTTAGTGACGGAAACACCTCAAATACGTCAGCACAGGGGGACGTTTCCAATTACCCCCATGCGCACTTCAGAGGTTAAGAGAGATACCTCTCACAAGGCTCAGCCAATGTAATGTTAATTTTGTATTATGATTATCATGTGTATGTTCTACTGGCTAAATAAAAAGTTTCAATTCAATTCAATTCAAACTTTTCTTCGTATGGATAATGTAGGAAGGTCCTGTGTGATTGCAGGGTTATTGATTAATCTAATAGCTTTATTTTGAATTTTGTCCAACTGCCTCAATGCAACCACTCCACTTCCACCCCACAGAGGTGAACAGTAATCCATCTGAGAACGCACATGACTTTTATATATTACGGCCAACTGCTCGTCAGTGAAGAATTCTCGAACTCTGTACAGGAGTCCCAGTTTTTAGAGGCATTCTTAGCAATGCTTCTAACATAATGTGTCGAGCTCAAGTTAGTAGTTAATGTTACACCGAGAATGTCAATACTAGGGGAAGTGGGAATATTTACATCATTAAAAAATATATATTGGAGTCAGTGAGATTCTGTTGGTTAGAAAATTGAATGTACTGTACTTGGTTTTCTGTGCATTAAAGGAAACTAGATTCTTTTGTCCCCATTCATTAATTCTAGAAAGGTCCTGGTTCAGAGAAATTGCAGTGTTTATTTTTGAATTTATAAGGTCGGGTTGGGTGAAAGAATTGGTAAATGTGAAGGAACTGTGGAGTGTTGAGTCATCTGCGTAGGAATGTATTGGATTATGAGTGGTAGATATGAGATCATTGATATGAATGAGGAACAGAGTTGGGGCCAAAACTGATCCCTGGGGAACACCAGCATTTATTGAGTGAAATTGAGAATAAAGGCCATCTACCATTACACATATTTTTCTGTTATGAAGATAAGAAGAAATTAGTGGAACTAATGATGCAAGGCCGTAGTGTGACATCTTCGACAATAAGGATTGATGCCAGACTGTATCAAATGCCTTTGATATATCCAGTGCTATTGTATGTTTCACCATGTTGGTCTGTAGCTTGGTTGATTTGATGCGTAAGAAGACAAAGAATGTCTGCAGTTGATCGACATCGTCTAAAACCATATTGCCTATCACTGATTAATTTATTATTCTCAAGATGCTTAATTATGTGATTATTTAATATAATTTCAAAGACTTTACCAAGAGTGGAAGTTATAGCTATTGGTCTGTAGTTTGATGGATCTGAAGAGGCACCTTTTTTAGGAACTGGATGGATGTTGCTTCTTTCCAGGGTACTGGGAAGCATGAGGTATGAGTACACAGACGGAACAATTTTGCCAATACAGGAGCGAGCACCAAGGAGCAATTCTTAAGTACTATTGGAGGAATTTCATCTGGACCAGGAGCCTTATCTACTGAGAGATTCTGCAAAATAGTTTTGACATGTCTGGTGTGGATCTTAAGTGAGGGAATTTCAGGCGAATTAAAATTAAGTACAGGGACATCTTGATTTATTTCATTTAAGGTTGAGTTGGTGGAGAAAATATCCGCAAGAAGGTTAGCTTTACCTCGTGGGTCACTTACAAGATTGCCAGTCGGAGATTTTAATGGTGGAATGGATGAAGCAGTAGTGAAGTTGGATTTGAATGAGTTAAGAGTAGACCAAATATTTTGTTATCATTTGGATTATTTAGAAGTTTATTTGCCTGCTTGTGGAGAAAGTTTGATTTAGTTAGGTTTAATACAGTTTTGGCATGATTTCTGATGTTTCTAATGTAATTAAAGGCTTCATGTGTTTTTGATCTTGTGTATGCATTGTAGGCTATTGCTTTTTGTTCAGTTACTCTAGCACAATTATGGTCAAACCATTTAGGTGAATTAGATTATGGTCAAACCATTTAGGTGAATTAGATTACTGTACTTTTGATGAGGAATAAAAGTTGTGATTTGGTGAAATGGTGAGAAATGTCTGTGTGTCCTCACCTTCCTCGATTTGTTCCCCTACTGCCATTCCCTCTCTATCTTGACTCGTTTAGTTATATATCTTGTTTGAATCCTTCGGGCCAGCCCTATGGGAGTTCTTTTGTGGAGCTCAGTGGTCTGGTTAAATTAATATTAAAAAAAAAAAAAAAAAAAAACACCCTTTGAGATGCATTAGCATTGCCACTAAAACACTTCTTTGCGACAGCCAGTCTGGCTTTAATTTAAGTTTGCTGTCTCTTAGTTATGCGCTGTCCCCTCAGGAAACACAGTTATTTTCACAATCTCTCAGTTTTTTAGGACTTTTTCAATTAGTTCAATCACTTTCGCTTTGTCCTCTGCCATATATTTATTCAATTATTTTCCAACACGTGTAGACCTCTTCACTGATACTTTTGCCTTCCTTTCTTGCATGTTTCCATTCTCACCACTCCCCCCTCCAGTACCTGAGGCTTGGGTTGACATCATGAAAGGCGTAACACTGCCAGACAATTGTTAGATGGGACGGAACTTCGGAAGGCAGAACAAAAAGTTTGGTCGAGACGAGCACTTTAAAACACAGTTAGAGTATGGCGCAGACTGACGATTGTGGCGGGGAGGGAGCTGGGAAGGGAGGGAGGGACGCCAGGTAGCGTTAAACATTCAGCAATCGGGGGGAAATTTCTGGTAATGTAAAACATTCAGTGATCAGCGGGAAACTTGCAAATTCGATCACGGGCACCCAGAATAATTGCCGTTAGACATGGATTTTCGATCGTTAGCTACGATATCGGGTAGATCACCAAAAGGTGTTAAATATAGTTAGGCTAATCTGCATAGGTATTACAATCTTTAATACTTCAAACAATTACCTTTTCCAATGCGTAGCTCGTCCTTCAGACCAATGTCGAACCCTCCAAGGTGAACCAGCCACTCAGCAAAACCATCAACCACTATCGCGACCAAGAAGCACAAACGCCAATACATCAAAACCACAGCACAAACAACTACAACGCCATGTAATACCAAACAAACCACATTTCATATCCAACTCACTATTCACACCATCTGCTAGCCATGCATCAGACCACCAGTTCCAGAAACATGCCGGACAATCTCTCCCCACTATCGCTAGCACAACCTCTCCCCGCGATCGCTTCTCACCGACTCTTTCTCCCATTCCTAACCACCCCGCAATCTTAAACCTCCCACTCACGTCATCAGCTGATGACGTTATCGCATCCTCGATAATTTAATCATCAGGGTAATCTACCCTACAAATTATATACAATCTACATGCCATTATACTAGGTAGTATAATGGTAGTATACAACATAAATTTACTTAATTAACACCCAATATTTATACGCGACTCTTGAGCTAACTGGCCGAGGGTGAAAACAACCATACCGGTCGTTTGCAGGCCAACCTTACTGGTCGTTTGCTGGCCAATGTGTAGCCAACACATCTCAAGATTTTAACAAAAGGGTCGTTAGATGCATATTCGTTAGATGCGAGACTCCACTTACATTGTCTACCAAAGTCCTGGAGTACTGTGATAATACCAACAAATCTTTTTTCTTTATATTTTTAACAGGTATTCGGAAGAAACCCTTGGAAAGATGCGATCATTCTGACTCTTCAACGCGTAGCGCTTTGGAGTACTGTGATAATGTCAACGACTACACCTTCTGTGAAAGGTTTAGTGAAGTCTGCTTGTGTTTGGGGTAAGATATGCCATATATTATTGCTGTACAGTTGCCCACACATCCACCTGTCACAGTTATATATTAAATTATAGCTATACAGGCACTTAAAAGTTCCCTTATTTCAAGTTGTTTCATTATTACACTGTTCATTATATTAGGGAACAAAATTCACTTAGATTGTCATGGTTCATTATTAATTTGTAAATTAAATCAAAATTGTGCGTGAATGCAAGAAAAATAAAAAAAGCTAACTGCTTTGCTTTAAATTGGATCATCAATAGTCTCAATTTTCAGGAACATAACAACAACTTGTGTGTTGCGATCTTAGATATGATTCATGTTCAGTTTAGTGATGATGTGACAGGGCAGTGTTGTTGTTGTTGTCGTTGTTGTTGTCGTTGTCGTTGTTGTTGTCGTTGTCGTTCCCTAGGCTGACAGGGTAGTGTTATGGCTAGACTATTGTACAGATTGGGTTATATTCCTGAAAACCCCATCTTAAATAGAAAAATCGTATAGTGAACCCTAAAATTGATGGGATAAATGGGGATGCATTCTCAAACCAGTCAAAACCCAAGCACCTAAAAACCTATAATAACGTAAATTGGGGCATCGGATAGTGAGGGAGATCAGTACTTTACTACAGTCCAACTGCTGAAATGTATGAATATACAGTCAGGTCTCGATATACGCGCGTTTCGTATTCACGGATTCGTTTGGACAAGGTAACCCAAAAAAATCCAAGGACGGCCACAACGCGGAATTTGTTTGTATATACGCGGACATTTGTGGGCGATGGGGGTCCTGCTGCAACTCTGGGTCGTAGCAGATGACACAAAACAGAGAGTGTGGTTTGTTTACGTTGCTGGATATTGCGTGCCCGACACGCAAATAGGCCAGTGGCTGATCAAAAACAGTTCTAATAGATACTGTTATTGGCTTCCTGACACGCAAATATGTTTTTGTTGGTGGTATAATGTCGGCTTAAGGTAGGATAAATGCTTAAATAAGGGACTTTGGGAAAGTGGCTGAAACGAATTGAATTAATTCCCATAAAGCCTGTTAGTTCTAATACGCGAATTTGATATACACGGCAGGTACAAGGGACGAAATAACTGCGTATATGGAGACCTGACTGTATATATGTATATATACTCAGGCATGTACCCCACAGCTGAGGGTGGACGACTCGAGACAGAGCCCAAACAGAAACAACATTTAAAGTTTCAATTCTTAGGGTCTGGGATCATTTTTGCATTCCCTCGCCCCTTTTTCTGTCTCGTCTAGTAATAATAATAAGAATAATAATTATTATCATTTTACTTATTTAAAAGAGCGCTCAATCTTCAAAATGAATTCGCAAGCGCTCGAACACAAAACATAATTTAAATAAAACTACATTAACATATTTACAACACAATTTACATAGTTATTAATACAATAATTATAGCCACTAAACTCTATACTCATCTGTCACTACACCATTCCCCAGGTCGTAACACTTTTGAAACATAAAGGTCTTTAAATGCTTCTTGAAGGACTCAACAGATATATACTGCTTAAGACAGTCCGGCAACCGATTAAACAACCTTGGAGCCGTGTGGGAGAAAGCACGAGATACAAAAGCCGACTGATAAGCAACGGTAGGCTCATCCTATCTCAAAAGATCATCCCCACTGCACAGAGACATACAAGGTCGATCCCGTTGGGGGAGCAAAAGTTCAGCCAGGTATTTAGGCTCACCATACTTAACCCCTTTGAAAACCATAAGACAAAGCTTGAACTCAATTCTGGCCTTGATCGGGAGCCAATGCAACTCAATCAAACTCGATGTAGTAGGCGTTCTAGGTGGGAGGCCAAAAACCAGTCGAGCAGCACGATTTATTACTGACTGCAGTTTTCGTAGCAAACATTTGGGTAGGTCAAACGATAGAGAGTTACAGTAGGCTATGCGAGACATGATTTGAGAGTGAATCAGTGTCAAAAGACACTGTTTGTCCAGCGATTTTCGGACAGCATATAGGTTACGAATCTGGTGGTTGCAAGTTTTGACTATTTGATTGATTTGCTTTTTAAAACTAAGTTTTGAGTCAAAGAACACACCGATATTCTTGACACATACAGCAGGAGAGAGTTCTGCTTCACCAATGTTAAGTGATCCAAAGTCGTTGACACCAGTCCTCCTGTTTCCATGGATTAAAATGTAAAACTTGCAAACTAAACAAACCAAAATTGGGACAAGGACAATATAAAGTCAAATTAAATTATCAAAATCGCTATGTGGAAACAACGCTTACTAAAATGAAAATTATTAAATAAAAGAACACAATCCACCACATAGGGTGTACATCACTACATGAGCAAGTTAATCTGTTTCCCAAGCAAACCAATCGCACATATAACAACGCACTATCGTCACGTTAAAGGAAGTAGTCAAGTTTGGGAAGTCCGGGACGTTCTGGCAAATTTTACTAAACTCTGCATGAATAAAGAAACTACATGTTAAATGTCAAAATATTATTTAAAATCAAATTTGCAACATGACAAGACATTAACAATAGTAAAAAATACAAATATTGATAAGATATCTATACTATTACAAAATAATATATAAAATACAGTACAGCACTCACTAACGATAGTGCTATCGGGTAGGTACCTGTAAGCATAGCATGCCTCAAGTGACCCCTATCAATAACTACCCTACAAATAACCTACATTTATAGCACAAATAAACTAAGGAAATCGCAAAAGTAAGCAATTGATACTATCGACAATGAATACATATAATATAAAGAGAAATAATTGCAAAATATGAAGTAACAACAGATTTAAACAAAGAGTACTCTTTTAACAAGAACAATAAATTTAAAAAATCATCAATATTAATAATAATAATAATAATAATAATAGAAAAAGAAAAAGATAAACAATAAATACAGACAAAAAGTAAGCAGAGGTTATACAAGAAACTTCAAGTTAAAAATGCTTGATTAAAATTATTGATGTCAAATTTTAGAATACAGTCACAATAATTGACCCTAAAAAGATTAAATTTATGGAACAATTTACTTGCCTCAAAACCTCTGTCCACTAAGAGTCTGTATAGTAACCTAGCTCTAGCCCAAAAGTCATCTACTTTAGTGCAGATTTTACAAAATCTTATTAATTGGGAATAAAAACAATTATAAGTGATTTTACTATCGATATTACTACTAGGGAAAGGAAAGTTTATTACGTTAAAATTAAAATCATCAACTTTGTGATATACTTTAAGTATGCACTGTTCATTAACAATCTCTATATTTATATCAAGAAAATTTTCAACTTTATAATTTACGTTACATTGTGTGAGGGGAATAGAATTAGGGTAAATAAGTTTAGCAACTTGATTAAAATTTAACAAATTGCAAACAAGAATATCATCAATATATCTACTATTATTACTTAACAGTTTAGCAAGTGCTAATTTTTCTGGAATTTTATTTTTCTTGCTACTGTCAACTAAGTCTTTTATATATTTAAATTCTAAAGCAAGCAAGAATAAGTCTGCAATTAAAGGGCTAGCATTTCCACCCATAGGAATTCCTAATATTTGTTTGAAAATGTACGGCCCGAATCTAACATAAGTATTGAAAAGGAGGAATTTAAGGGCATCTTTAAGTTTAGTTCTATCAAAATATACAGAACTAGTGGGAGTAGAGCTAAGTGATGCATTATTAAAATATGTATAAACATTTATGAAATAATTACAGTTAGTTCAGTTTTCCCATCATTCAGTTTCAGCTTTCTGC
Source organism: Paralithodes platypus (assembly GCA_032716605.1). Classification (NCBI taxonomy): domain Eukaryota; kingdom Metazoa; phylum Arthropoda; class Malacostraca; order Decapoda; family Lithodidae; genus Paralithodes; species Paralithodes platypus. Next base: position 10,693,250 of record CM064544.1, on the reverse strand, counting down.
GAACCATCCAGATCTTTATATCCGACATCAACATTTTCATTCTGTCCTTTATATATCCTACATCATTTATCTTAACATAGACTTGAGTGTCATCAGCATAAAAATTATATGATAATCCATGGGCACGAAGAAGAGATGCCAGACTGCTTGTGTACACAGCAAATAGAATAGGGCCCAGCACAGAACCCTGAGGCACCCCACACAGTAGAGAAACTGGATCAGACACAGCATCACCCACCATCACTGATTGGGTTCGATTAGACAAATATGATTTGAGCAAAGCAAGTGCCCTGTCACTAATTCCGGACTGCTGTAGGTCGTCTAGCAACAACCGATGATCGACCGTGTCAAAAGCAGCAGAGAGATCCAACAAGACCAATAGAGATGAGTTACCGGCACAGCACTCCATCACCAGATCGTTGTGAACCCTACAAAGAGCGGTGTCGGTAGAGTGATGTTTCTTATAAGCAGATTGAAGGTGGGGAATAGTCCCGTTGGCCTCCAACACAGGTAGTAGCTGGTCTAGGATAGCGTGTTCCATAATCTTAGTAAGTAAATTTTACAAGGGGAGGAGGATTCCTAGCCTCCCACCCCCAGAAGGAAAAGTAGGACAGTAAAAGAGACAGACAGAAATGGCTAAGGTTGGGTAGAGGATGCCAAACCTCACTTTGGATAAGACCAGCCCTCACCCATTACAATGTAATGGAAAAAGATATTAAACCATTGTATTTATGTACAATATGTACAGTTGTTGTTGTTGTTGTCGTTCCCTAGGCTGCCTGGCCGAACAGCCCCGAGCCCCTAAGGAAGGCCATGGCCACGATCGGGCTTTCCCACAGGGCTCTCAAGGAGTGTATTTACCTAATTGTAGTTTACAGGAGTTGAGCTAAGCTCGTGTTGTCCTGTCTCTCAGTCTACTTTCATCCAATTTTTTCTTGAAAATATGGATGTTCCTTGCCCCTACCACCTCCTCCTCCAGCCTATTCCATTTGTCAATACATCTATAGGGGAAGCTAAACTTCCAGATATCATTCTTGCAGGTAGGTCTTTTTACTTTGTAGCTGTGGCCTCTAGTTATTCCTGTATCCATAATTAATATATCCTCCCTATCCAGCCTCTCCAGCCCTCGGGTGCATTTGTATATCATTATCATGTCTCCCCTCTCTCTCCTCTCTTTTAAACTCGGTAGATTTAATTTGTCTAGCCTCCTTTCATATGGCAGTTCTCTAAGACTTGGAACCAATCTAGTAACTGCTCTCTGGATTCTTTCTACCTTGTGAATATGCTTCTTAAGATGCGGGGACCACACCACTGCTGCATACTCCTATCTTGGTCTAATCATACTTTTTATAATTTTCGCTAACATGTTCTCATCCAGGTAGTTCAGAGCAACTTTCATATTCCCGGCCATTGCATACATTCCGCTAAAGAGCTTGTTAATATGTTTCTCTGGCGACAAGCTATCTTTTATAATCAACCCTAAATCCTTTTCTTTTTCGGCCTTGCTAATTATATTATCTCCCATCCTGTACTCCCAATTTGGTCTATTCACACTTCTTCCCATATTTAACACATGACATTTACTTATATTAAATTTCATTTTCCACTTGGTGCTCCATTCGTATATTTTATCTAAATCCCCTTGCAGCTCCTCACAACTACTTTATTTGTTATTTGTCTCATAATTTTTACGTCATCTGCAAACATTGACATGTAGGAGTTTATGCCTATCGGCAGGTCATTCACGTACATAAGGAACCTAAGAGGTGCCAACACAGATCCATGTGGCACATCACTCTCAACTTTCCGCCACGATGAGTAAGTTCCTCTAATATTGGTCCTCATTTCTCTATCTGTTAAATAGCTCCATCCATTTCAGCAAACTCCTCCTGACACATCCTATCGTCTCAAGCTTAGATAACAATCTCTTATGTGGTACCTTATCGAATGCTTTGGAAAGGTCTAAGTAGACGCAGTCCACCCATCCGCCTCTTTCTTGCAGTACATCTATCACCCTACTGTAGTAACATAGCAGACTGGTAACACAAGATGTCCCTTCTCTGAATCCAAATTGCTTTGGCGTTATTATCTTCTTTCTCTCCAACATTTTCATCCATCTCTTCCTAATTAGCTTTTCACAAATCTTGCATACAATACTAGTAAGTGAAACTGGTCTATAGTTTAGAGGGTCCTCAGGGTTTCCGTTCTTGTATATCGGAATGATATTAGCTCTTTTCCATGCAACAGGAACCTGTCCTTTATCTAAGGAAGCTTGAATAATGTCCCTCACTGGCTCCACTAATTGCTCTGCACACTCCTTTAAAACCCAGGCAGACACTTCATCCGGTCCCATAGCTTTCCTTACTTCAAGTCCTCTCATTGCAGATAACAGCTCATCTCTAGTTATTTCAATCTTGCTAAGACCACTCTCCAATACTCCCGCCTGTAGTTCGTCAAAACTTTCCTCTCTAGTAAAACCGACCCCAATTTGTTATTCATTACCTCGCACATGTCCGATACATTTTCATACGTCCTAGCATCTACTCTTAACCCCTTCATTACCGCACACATCTTTTATATTTGATTTTAGCTACATTAAAACGATTTTAAGAAGCTTTGGAAGGATATATGGTAGCTAAAAGGGTTAATTACATACATACATACATAAAATTTTAAGACTGAGTGTTCCACACATAAGTGCAGTTTCAGTCTCTTGTCCTAATGGCGGCGTTCCAGGCAACCCTGTTAAGAGCTGCTTCACTTGTCAAGTTCTTGGATTTGAGATCGGCGCGTATAGTCCGATCCCAGGTCTTCCTCGGTCCACCCCTTGGTGCAGCTCCCTCCACAATCACAGACCTGCATTTTTTCACCCAATTTTGTTCATCCATTCTCTCCACATGTCCATACCATCCCAGTCTACTTGTACGCATCACCTCGCTAATACTCTTTATACCTAAACGTCTCCTCAGCTCAACATTTGTTATTCTATCCTGTAGCCTGGCCCCACACATCCATCTCACCATTCTCATCTCATTACGCTCCATTCTGTTGACATCCTCTACTTTAACGGCCCATGTTTCTGAGGCATACGTCATTGCACTTCTAACACATGAGGCATACACCTTTCCCTTCAGGGGGAGAGGCATTCTTTTCATGGTCAGGATTGGCATCAATTCTCTGAACTTCCCCCAGCCACACCTAATTCTAGCAACAGTGGCAACCTCGGCCCCACCACCGGCAGAGATGGTATCTCCTAGGTAACAAAACTTGTTCACCAGCTCCAAAGACTCATTTCCAAAATTCACAGCCACAGGATCATCACTTAACACAAGCTCGCCTTTGCACACTACGCACTCAAATTTCTCTATTTCTGACTTATCCTTCGACAGGGGCCCCTTTATTCTACTACAGCACTTACTCCCATGGTGTACCCAACATCGACAGATGCTACATTGAATTGAGTTAACGCCCACTCCCTTTCCACACACTGCACATGGGTATGCACCGCTCTTTTCCACATTGCCTCGTCTCAAACTACAATGCATAACCTTGGTTTTGTTAATATTGACTCTTAAACCCTTGCTCGCCATGCCCTCTCTCCACTCTCTGAATTTTGGCCTCAGCATCCTGCATACTGTCAGCTATTAGGAATAAATCGTCTGCATAAAACAGTTCCAACGGGAGTCCGCCTCTAAAAACTCTAAACAGCGCCTCCAAGACCATAATAAAGAGGAGGGGGCTTAACACTGAACCCTGATGGACTCCAACACGGACTGCGAACTCATCACTCAGTACACCCTTCACCCTCACCGAACTTCGCGAATCCTCATACATCTTCATTATCACACGCACCAGCCACTCTTCCACACCAAGTTTCCTCATAGCCCACTGTACAACATCTCTAGGTACCCTATCAAAGGCCTTCTCCAGGTCCACAAACACAAAGTAAAGATCCCTGCCTTTTAGTAGGTATCTTTCCTGTATCTGCCTGACTATGAAGATAGCATCGGTTGTACCACGTCCTGGCATAAAACCAAACTGCATATCATCAATAGAGATGCTTTGCCTGATCAAACCCTCAAGGACTCTCTCACAGACCTTCATGATTTGGTCCAAGCATTTTCAGGCCCCTATAATTTCCTCTATCTAGCGCATCCCCTTTTCCTTTGTATATATTTACTATTACACTTTTGAGCCAATCCTCTGGGATTTTCTCATCTTTAATAATGGTGTTTATCAACTCAGTGACTAAGTTTACACCAATCTCCCCTGAGGCTTTTATCATCTCAGCGACAATGTCGGAGCAACCTGGAGCTTTACCGTCCTTCATTTTATTGATTGCGTCGCTCACTACAGCTGGTGCTATCAAAGGAGGGGGCCCAGATATTGGTTTTTCGATACTAAGCTGTTCCTTATCCCATTCAAACTCTACATTTAGCAATCGTTCATAGTGTACCTTCCATGCTTCTCTGATTTCATTTTCTGCATACACAATCTTCCCATTATCATCTCTAACACACTGTTCACCTATAATATCCCTACTGTCATTTTTAACTCGCCTAGCTAGGTTGAAGATCCCATTGGGATTGTCAGTGTTACACACTTGTTCGAGGACCAGGTCCTTAATGCGATTTTTAGCATTGTAAATAACTCTTTTGGCAGTTCGTTTATCTGCCTGGTATTCCTCCCTGCTGCCTCCTTTCTTCCATGCTTTGAAGCATCTCCTTTTCTCTTTCACAGCATGTTCTACCTCATCGTTCCACCACCAAGAGGTCTTATTCCTGGGGTGACCCTTTGTTTTCCCACAGACTTTGTCAGTGGCAGCGATAAGGCTATGCTTAAGAAAGTTCCATTGGCTATTTACATCGTTAGGCCTAGCTTCCTTATTTCTATTCATTTCCTCCAGTTCATTATGAAACCTATCCCTAACTTCCTTGTCCTTCAGCAGCCACACTTTCCTTTTGGGTATGTAAACCTTCTTGCGCTTAGGATCTCTGTATAATTGAGATAGTTTGTAGGCTTCTAATTGGTAGACGTCCTTCATAAGCTGAATAATATCGTCTAATATTTACCAGAATATAATGAAAAGGACGTCACCGGTAATGAAGGGGTTAACTTAGTAATTTGTTTCTTTACCTTCAACTTACTGTATATATATTTATAAAACTATTTAGGTTCACTTTCACATTTATTTACTATGTTCTTCTCATAGTTCATTTTAACTTGCCTAATTATGTTAACATAATTATCTATTCCTCTCCTGTTTATATTTATTCCGATTACTCTCAGTGTTCCTTCTTCTTAATCTAGCCCAAGCTGCATCACGCTTACCCAAAGCTCTTTTGCATTTCAAATTAAACCATTCTTTCTGCTTAGTAGATTATGCTGTTATCTTACGTGATTGTGTAGAATGCAGTCTTCTACGATATGTTTAATAGTATGAGGTGTTGTGTTGCTTCATGGGCAGGTATCGACAATGGAGTCATCCAGTCTCTTCTGATAGCTCAGAATAGCTGGATGGTGCCCACATCTCAGCCTGGCCAGGAGGACCCTGTCCTTGCGAGGAAGGGAGGACTCGGAAGGATGGATTTCGGGAGGTTGTGCCTGTAGCTGCGTGTTGTCTATGAGTTCTGATGGAACAGCGAAAGATATGAGTATGGATGTGCCTCTGGAAGCTGGTTTGAGGTGGGCAGGGACGGAGAGATGATAGTATTTGTGTTTGATGCCGTGTGCTGGGTGTTGTTTTGATATTCCTTGGTGTCTGTGGGTGTGCTGCCATGTAGTGTAGTGGGTGGTGTTGGTTTGTGGAGGCTGCAGCCAGGAATTGAGTGCCTCTCATTTCCAAGTGGTCTTTTCCTTTAACCCTCCAGCCCCGGCTATGTATTATATATATATTCCTCGAAAACCGGGTGTTTTGGCCGAAAAACGTCTAGGCTAGGTTACCGTATATTCGTTAATCAGACTGCTTCCCGCATTCCCGCGCATCCCCAAGCGTAGCTGTGTTATTTACCTGTAGAATGGCATTAAGTAGAGCTCTCTAAGTCAACTGGTTGAGCTGTGATGATGATTTCATTGGAGATAACTTTATGGCCAAAACAGCCACTTTACACCACTTTTCGATACTTAACAACAACATACAGGCACACACGAACAAGCGACGCTCTCCTTCTTGTGGCCGGAGATGCGGAGCGTCGGTCCAGCCGGCTGTTGTTTACATGCGTCGGACCGACGCCTCGCACACCAAGCTCACAGGCTTTGACGTCATGGGTGTTTAAGAGCCCTTCCGGGTAGCTCGTGTATGCTTTTTTATGGGCGTTCAAGAGCCCTTCCGGGAACAGAGGGTTAAGGACTTTAATTTCTTGATGTAGGTGATCTGTAGATGTATAGTAGCTGTGCAGTCTGTGATGATATTTAAGGCTTTGTTTTGAATAGTCTGCAAGGTCTTGTGATGTGTTTCAGCTAGGTTAGAAGCCCAGGCAGGGCTTGCGTATTCCATCACTGATCTTCTGTATTATTTGTATACTGTGGTGGTAGTTTCTTTGTTGTGTCCAAATCAGGCTGGGAAATTAGTGTTCCAGATCTAGTTGCCCCGGGCTAGTGAATTCAGAAATTTACTTGCCCTGATATATTCCTTACTTGCCCTGATATTTTTGTACTTGCCCTGAATATGAAATTTGTTGAATTAATACAAATTATGCTATATACTGTATATACAGTATATAATGTTTTTTTAGTTATTTTGTTTTGTTTTATTCAATAGATTTTTTTTCTTAGGGGAATACAAAGGTTGCACATAGCAAAAAAATAGCTTTCACAAGTTAGCATATAAAGACAGTGACAAAGTTACAAACAATGCAATACCATCAGATGATTAGTTATCTAATTAATATGTCAAAAATAACTAATACGGTACCAGTAAGTAATAAGCTGTCAGTGTACAATTATATTATAGAAAACTTATGAAATCATACTCATGTTGAATATTAAGTAAGGTAAACCTCTGCAGAAAACTCATTCTGAAATCTGAACTAAATAAATAACTATCTATCTAATATCTATCTATCTATTTATCTGTCTGTCTGTCTGTCTGTCTGTCTGTATGTGTATTTACCTATTTGTATTTACCTATTTGTAGTATACAGGAGTTGAGCTTCTTAGGCTCGTATTGTCCCGCTTCCTGAGTTACAATTATCTAACTTTGCCTGTGTGTGTACTTACTCTAGTTGTACTTACTCTAGTTGTATTACGGGAGTGAGCATGCTCGTTATTTCCCGCCTCCTATATGTGTAGGTGTTATATGTATCGTTGGAATGGCTGTGGATGTGTGTGTAGTCTGTATTTTTAGCCAATTGGCGACATCGGAAACGAAGGCTTAGGGTGGATCTGTATGGTACCATTCTCACTATAGACGGTACCGTCTCGCCCGAAGGCTTAGGTAGCCATCAGCTTAGGTGAACCATATGATACCCATCTCGCCTTGTACCATTTTTGCCAACCCCAGATGGGACGTCACAACGTCGTCCACTTATTCCAGGTACCTATTTACAGCTAGGTGAACTGAGGCTAACACATGAAAGGAGACAAGCCCAATTTGTCTCTGCCCGGCCGGGGATTGAACCCCCGACCCCTCGTGTGTGAGACGAGAGCTCTACCTACTAGGCTACGGGCTGTGTGTGTGTGTGTGTGTGTGTAAGTGTAGATATTATATTGCAAAATTCATGGTTCACATCTCTAATGAATGCGAAGGACTAGCTTTAGTTTATGATAATAAATAGCCTATTGCTGATTTTTTTTTTTTTTTTTTTTTTTTTTTTATATAGAACAGAAATATGTCCAGAAGGTGAGTGATAAAGTCATATTTAATCGACATTCGACACCCGGTACTTATTACTTAAGCCCATGGCCTCCCAACCAATGTCTGCAATGGCAGACAATAAGGGTGAAGTAGACCAGTGTTGTATTTAGAACGTGAATACAAGACCCTGATCAGCATGATCGAATTGATTACACTGGTTACAAACTAAATTCACCACCACAGCCATTCCAACAGTATGACTATGATAACACACATTTCACTTGAACCCCCATACACAAATAATAATTCGCGGTTAGACATTATCAATTACCAACCCTCCCACGAAACAAGATACAAAATCGAACGAACTGAACGTTGCCTCTATGCTGGAGCTTAGTTTGTACCCATCCCCTCAGGGATCAAGTTGTCTGGCAATACATATAGTTTTATTTAGGCCTAGGCATACTTTACATTGTACAGTAGAACAGAGACTGCAGAGTACCATATATATATTTTTGTATTAAAAATTGTGTAACTAAATCCTTAAGATTGTTTATAAACACATTTTTGTAACATTAAGTAAATATCTTAGGTAGAAAACATAGGTGGAGTAGCTTACCAACAATGTTCACTTAAGAGGCGAGTCAATAAGAGAAATCTATCGTCTGACAGACTGACTAGGCTAGATACAAAAAGTTAACAAACTATTTTAAAACAATGGTTTTACCTAGTTGTACCTAGTTTTACCTAGTTGTACAAAGGAGAGGGAGAAGTGGATTTTGGAAACATGATAGGTAGAAAGTCTGGAGTAGACGAGGGAGTCAGGGGGAAAGAAGGAGTGGCTATTATTGTGAAGGAGGAGTTGAGAGAGTTTATAAAAGAGTGGAAAGAGGTGTCATCAAGGCTAATGTGGGTGAGAATGCGGTTTAAGGGTGAAAGGTGGATTTTTGTAAGTGCGTATGGACCAGGAAGTGAAAGAGAGTTAGACGAGGTAGAGGGTTTCTGGGAGGATTTGAGAGATTGTCTACAAGGGTTTGATGAAAATGAAAATGTTATAGTTTTAGGGGACCTAAATGCTAGGGTAGGAAATGAGCCTGTTGAGGGAGTCATCGGTAGTTTTGGTGTGGATGGTGTAAACGAGAGTGGAGAAAGACTGAAAAATGTATGTGAAGAGTGTAGATTGAGTGTAGGTAATACGTTCTTCAAAAAAAGGTGTATACACAAGTACACCTGGCATAGACTTGTGAGGGGAGAGATTGTAGAGAGGGCATTGATGGATTATGTGCTGGTGACAAGGGAAAGATTGTGTAGACTGCTGGATGTGAATGTGATGAGAGGTGAGGCGGAGGGTATGTCAGATCATTACCTGGTGGAGGGAAAGCTAAGAGTTAAGAGTTACAGGAGAATAAGAGACAAGCGTGAAGTAAGAGAGGTAATAAAAGTTAGTGAGTTAGAGAAGAGTGAAAAAGAGAGGGAGTACAAGGAAAGACTAAATGAAAAGTGGATGGAAGTGAGAGAGATGGAAGAGAGAGAAGTAGAGGTTGAATGGCAACAGTTTAAGGAAGGATTGAAAGCAAGTGCAGAGGTAGTATGCGGCAAAAGGAAAGTAGGAGGCAGAGGTATCAGGAAGGGAAGCGAGTGGTGGAATGATACGGTGAGAAAGGCAGTTGAGGAGAAGAGACAGTGTTTTGAGAGGGTTTTACAGGATGGTAGTATTGAGGTATGGGAGAGGTACAAGGAGAAAAGGAGAGAGGCAAAACGGAAAATTAGAGAAGCGAAAAAAGATGCAAACGAAAGGTGGGGCCAAAGGCTGAGTGAGAATTTTGAAGAACGAAAGAAGATGTTCTGGAAGGAGGTAAATAAAGTAAGGAAAGGAGGACAAAAGAGGGAAGAGTCAGTGAAAGATGAAAATGGAGAATTACTAGTGGAACCAGTTGAAGTGAGGAAAAGATATGCCGAGTATTTTGAATCTTTGTTAAATACAAGAGATGGAAGAGAAGCAGTGATTGAAGCAGAGGTGGATGGAGATAGGTTACCCAGGCCACCCAGGTGGCAGGGAATGAATGAAAGGATTGAGGAAAATGAGGTGAAAGAAGCAGTGAAACAAATGAGAGCGGGAAAAGCAGAAGGTTTGGATGGTATTGCTGTGGAGTGTATAAAGAAGGGTGGAGATGTGATAATAGATTGGTTGGTGAGACTTTTCAATGTGTGCTTTGCTGTGTCAATGGTACCAATAGACTGGAAGAGTGCATGTATTGTGCCGTTGTACAAGGGGAAGGGAGATCGGCAGGAGTGTTCAAGTTATAGAGGTATTAGTTTATTGTCAGTGGTTGGAAAGCTGTATGGCAGGGTGTTGATAGAGAGGATAATAAAGTGTACGGAAGTTGCAATAGGAGAAGAACAGTGCGGTTTTAGGAGGGGAAGAGGGTGCGTGGATCAGATGTTTGCAGTAAGACAGTTATGCGAGAAGTATTTAGAGAAGCATAAGGAGATATTTTGGGCTTTTATGGACTTGGAAAAAGCGTATGATCGTGTGGACCGTGAAGCAATGTGGAAGGTGTTAAGGATTTATGAAATAGGAGGAAATTTGTTAGAAGCAGTTAAGAGTTTTTATGAAGGGAGCAGAGCATGTGTGAGAGTAGGAAATGGTGAGTTGAGTGAATGGTTTGAGGTAAAGGTAGGTTTGCGACAGGGTTGTGTAATGTCACCATGGCTGTTTAATATGTTTATGGATGGTGTGGTGAGGGAGGTGAAAAGGAGAACTATGGGAAGAGGATTGGGTTTAGTAGGAAAGAATGGTAGAGATTGGGAGTTGAATCAGATGCTGTTCGCTGATGACACAGCATTGGTGGCGGATTCTGATGAGAAACTGCAGCGGGTAGTCAAAGAGTTTGGTGTGGTTTGTGGAAGGAGGAAACTGAAGGTGAACGTCAATAAAAGTAAAGTAATGGTGTGTAATAGGGGAGAGCATAGGGTGAATCTAGATGTGAGGCTGGATGGGGAAATATTGGAACAAGTAGAATGTTTTAAATATCTAGGAGGAACGATAAGCAGGAGTGGAGGTATGGAAGTGGAGGTAAAACAGAGAGTGTGTGAAGGAAGGAAGGTTTTCGGAGCAATGGGAAGTATGTGGAAGACGAGAAATCTCGGAGTGAAAGTAAAAAGTGCATTGTATCAAGGAATTGTTGTGCCAACAGTGATGTATGGGGCTGAGACATGGGCTCTGAAGAAAAAGGAGAAAAGAGGGCTGGATGTGATGGAGATGAGCTGCTTGAGGAGTATGTGTGGAGTTACTCGTAGAGACAGATTGAGGAATGAAGAGATACGTAGGAGAGTGGGGCAGCAAGAACATTTGTCAGCCAGAGTGGACAGAAGGGTGCTGAGCTGGTATGGTCATGTTGAACGAATGGGAGATGAAAGGCTTACAAAGAGAATATGTGAGTCAGGTACAAGGGGAGATAGAAGGGCAGGAAGACCCCCATTGAGATGGAGAGACTGTGTAAGAAAGGCTTTGGATGATAGAGGAATGACTATAGATCAGGCAGGGGAAGTGGTGGTGGACAGGAGTGAATGGAGAATGCTTGTGAATAGTTGAGTGAACACGTGGTCATTTGGAGTAAGGGGTCGGGCGCAAGTTGGACTAGATAATAGTCCATCAGGCGCCTGGCCCGGGGAGACGATTAATATGAAGGGTGTGCCTGGAAGTGTGGTGGGAGGGCTTGTGGCTTTGGCTCCGCTGCATGTCTGCCTGCCGAGATCGGAACCTCTCCGGGTGGTCAGGGGCCGGGGGAGTGCTGGAGCGACCTTGGTAACCCTGGTCTCTGGGTCTTCTCCTGGGTGACCTGGATGTGTGAGAGTTTGTGTTTTTATCTGTGTTTATTTTTTGTTTTATGTTGTTTTTGTGTTTTCCCTGTTCTTGCTCTGTCTTGAGTCGGCTACCCCCAAAATGGGGATTGGGCCTGAGCATATAGATAGATAGATAGACTTGTTGATGGTGGTTGTTTTAGTGTTAAGAATCTTGTCAAGGAAGCCTATTGTTTCTTAGACACACTCATTATAGTACATTTTCTCACTAAACACGTGCTTCCCCGGCGACAATTGAAACACTAATGTTATTGATGAAGAGCGGCGAGCGAGCCGCCTATTCGGAAGTACCTCTTCTCTATCCAACCGTCCAATGGTTATAATATTATGTAGGCCTACGGGGGGGTGGGGGGGGAGGGGGAGGAGGAGGAGGAGAGGAGATAGAGAGAATAGTGACGTGAAATTAACGTGAATCGAAAACCAGCCGTTACGTTACCAGTAACAATGGGTCGTTGAAGTGGAAATAGTAGATACATCTGCCTGTCTCTTATACTTTATTTATATTTATGGAAAGTGTGTATGTTTGTTTTTATAATTATTTTAGCATTTTTCAAGGGTTAAAAGGCAAAAAATTCGACTTGTCCCCCGGGCAACCGCCGGGCAGACCAACATTAAAAAGCACTTGCCCGGCAACATATCCGGGCTAGCCGGGCTGCCGGGCTATACCTAATTTCCCAGCCTGGTCCAAATGTTTCGTGGGCAAGTGACCTTAAGGGCGTTAAGTCTGGGTGTCAGTTTATTTTTTATTTTTGTGATATGTTGTTTGAATCTCATTAGAGTATCATATGTAGCTAAGACCCTCAGCCCGCCGGATATGGTTGTGCATTTGCACGTGATAATCATTATCTATGTTTCTCAGACTCGAGTCTAGTCAATAAGGAAAATAATTTTGTACAATATATTTTTATATGAATGTAGGCTACAGTTATTTTTTGTTTGTACATATACTCTGGATGTTATATGTAGTATGTCTTCCCATAGCCTCTATCCAAGGCTTAGGGGGGATGTACATCGGTGAATATTTAAGTACGCCACCTGTACCCCTTTTATATAAAAATAAAATAAAAAGTTAGAGCTCTAGGCAGCGGGGTTGTTCTCATCCTATTTATTTTATTGGTTTCGGATATTTATCACGAATGTCCCGCTCCAGACTTGTGATATCAGGCATATCGTCAATGATGGAGGGGCCACTAATAAATTATAGGTTTGAGTCCCGAAGGGAAGAAGGAAAACCTAATATATAGTATTGGCCCCGGAATCATTGACGATTCTGGCCCTCCCTTCCATCCCCTTCCCATTTGTTCTGATGTTCTTGTGAATCTTGATATATCAGTTAAGGCCGAGGATGCACAGCGTCCCGAGGAACCCACGCTGGAAAACATCTGAACTGCAGGAAGCGTAGAACAGGAGCGCGTTCAGTCTACCCAAACACGCAAACGGGATAGCTCTACTGAACGTGATCGCCTCTGATTCGACGAATCACGTTTGGGATTGTTTGCAATCAGACGGCGATCACGCTAACACTCCCTGGAGGTGACTAGCGAAGCTATCATAACAGTAGGCCTAAATCACACCTCGATATTATATTATCATAATTAAGCTTAATTAGCCTCCCTCCATGTTATCTATGTGTCGCAATCTCAATTATAAGGTGGCTATCTATCTATCTATCTATTGCCTGACGCCGTGATCCCCGAAGGGGTGGCCACGAACGAACCGCCCCCATGCACCTCTGTCCCCAGTCAGTCGACGCCCCTCCCCCCAACCAGCACCGCCTTCGTTCATGTAGTTCCTCACTCCATCCTTCCACCTCATATTCGGTCTACCTCTCCCCCTCTGTCCCTCCACCTCGCTCTCGTACACCCTCTTAGTCATTCTCTCGCTTTCATACGTTCCATATGGCCGAACCATCTCAAGTTGTTCCTTTTCACACTTTCCAGCACATCTACCTCCACACCACACCTCCTTCTTACTTCCTCATTAGTCTGTCTATCCCTCCCTGTAACTCCGCACGCACTCCTTAAGTAATTCATTTCCACTGCTCTCACTCTTGGTCTGAGTCTCTCAACCAACGTCCATGCTTCGCTTCCGTAAGTCAGTGTCGGGATTACCACACTGTCATGCAAGGACTTCTTCACTTCCATACTGACCACCCTATTTCTTGTTACTGCTTTTAGCGTTCCTACAACCCTCTTCCCTGTTGTACACTCTCCGCACCTCTTCATCCATAGTCCCATCTTTACTCAACACACTGCCCAGATACTTAAAAGAGTTGACGATCTCCATAGCCTGACCGTTCAGCTTCACCTCACACTCTGTGACTTCACCCCTTTCGAAGACCATAACCTTGCTCTTCCCCGTATTTACCTTCAAATTCCGTTTTTCGCACACTGTTCCAAACTCATTTACCAGACCCTGCAACTCCCATTCATTATCACTCATCAGAACTGTATCATCCGCAAACAGCAGTATAGGTAGCTTCCACTCAATTCCCTCCCTTTTCAGCGATACACCAACATCCACTGCTCTTGATAGTATTTCTTTCATAACTCCATCCATATATACAGTAAACAACCACGGGGACATCACACACCCCTGTTTCAAACCAACATTCAGGTCAAAGAACTCGCTCTGCTCACTCTCCACACGTACTGCCGCCTTTGCACCCTCATACATGCTCTTCACTGCTTTCAGCAACTTGCCCTCTACTCCGTATATTCTAAGTACTTTTCCACAAAACCTTCTCTATCCACTCTGTCATAGGCCTTCTCCAAGTCCATAAAGGCAACATACACCTTTTGTTTCTTCTCCAGATACTTCTCCACAACACAATTCAGGGTAAAAATCTGATCTACACATCCTCTTCCCTTCCTAAAACCTCCCTGCTCGTCGCCTATCCATTTCTCCGTTCTCACTCTCACTCTCTCAATCACTACCCTACTGTATACCTTCCCTACTACGCTTAGAAGACATATTCCTCGGTGGTTTACCACACACTCCTCTTTCCCCTTTGCCCTTATATAGGGGGACTATTATGCCAGTCTTCCAGTCATCGGGTGCACTCCCCTTCTCCCATGCTAGTTTGCACATTTTCCATACCCATTCTATCACTATCTCACCACCATACCTCAACATTTCCCACACACTCCATCTGTTCCTGGTGCTTTCCCCAACTTCACTCTTTTCATGGCTTCCGACACTTCTGACCTCCTGATCCCCACCTCCTCCTCCACTACTTCTCTTCTTCTCCCTCCCATACCATATCCAGCTATGTTTGCTGGCTCTTCATTCCTTCATTTAGCAACTCACTGAAGCTACTCCCTCCATCTTTCGACTCTCTCTTGCTTCTCGGCTAGCATCTCCCATTCTTATCTTTCACACCCTTACTGTTTCCCTTGCTACCTTCCCTAACTTTCTTGACTTCTTTCCAGAACAGTTTCTTACTCTCCCTCCATTTTACACTCAGATTCTTTCCAAATTCCTCATCTACTCTTCTCTTACTTTCCTTCACTACTCTCTTCACCACCCTCTTACTCTCCACGTACCTCGCTCGTTTCTGTCTCTCGGAATCTTCATTCCCTCTACTACCCAACCACTCTCTATATGCTTTCTTCTTTTCTTCCACAGCTATTCTTACCTCTTCTGTCCACCATGCTGTACCTTTCACTCCCCTCCTCTTCTCCTCACTCCACACACCTCCTCACATGCTGCACAGATCTCATCCTTAAACACCTTGCTCATCTCTTCCACTTCCTCCATAACTTCCAGGTCGAACCCACCTAGTCGTCTTTCCACTGCTCTCCTGTACTCCTCCCTGACTTCCTCCTCCTGCAACCTCTCCACCCTCCTCACCATTCCACCCTCCTCTCGCCTCCCTCCCGCTCTCCTCACCCACTTCTTTTGTATCCTAACCTTAGCTACCACTACATAATGATCAGACAGACCCCCTCCAATACCCCTATACACCCTAGCATCCATCACAGATTTCTTCATTCGTTCATCCACACATACATAATCAATCAATGACTTTCGTTCCACCACTGTCTTATCCTTCATCGTCAACATCCGTTTCCACGTGTACCTGTGGATCATTCTGTGTCGGAAGAAGGTGTTGGCTATCCACAGCCTCCTCCTCACACATACGTCCACAAGTGCACTACCATTCCCATTCACCTCTGATGGTAACCCCACCCTCCCACCACTCCCTCAACTTTCCTATCACCCACCTTACCATTCATATCCCCAATCAGAAATATTCTTTCGTTCTTGTCAAACTTCTCCAGGCACGCCTCCACATTCATCCAGAACTCCTCTTTCTTTCTTTCAAGTATATCCTCTGTCGGGGCATACACGCAGACAATCACCCACGTTTGTATTCCTACTTTCATTCTCACCCACACAATCCTTGAACCCACAGACCCATACCCTCTACGACATCCCTTCCATTTGCTACTTACAAACAAACATGCACCTTCTCTCGCTGTTCCTTCACTCACTCCAGCACACACACCCATTCCACACTCCCACTCTCTCACATCTGAACCTTTCCATTTGGTCTCTGTCATTCCACATACATCCAGCCTGGCATTCACTAACACTTCCAGAACCTCTCTCTCTTTTGTGCCATCATTCATGCCACTAACATTCCACGTAGCCATTCTCAGAATGTCCGAAGGCATGTCCTTAGTCGGTCGTGGTTCGTCAACGTTGGTTCCGTCCGCATCCGAGGCTGTTCGTTCGTTTTTCTTTGCTTAGATATTTTTTCCGGGTGGGGGTCGCAAGCCCACCGACCCAACCTCTTTAGTCGCCTCTTACGACACGCAGAAGGCACGTGGGGCATATTCTATTCCCTAACCCCCAGGGGGAAGGTGGCACATCTATAAAAATCATAGTTATCATGACAATTTTGCTATGTACTGTATAACATAAAACAAGCAACTTGGAGTGCAACTCTCACAGCTACTTCGTCAGTTCTTCAGTGCGGTAAGCATAGCCTAGTTGGTAACGACTTCGCTTTTAAATCCGTAAGCCATACTCGCAAGGGTTCGAGGCTCGATGAGTTAATGTTTTTTTTTTGGAGTTTTTATTTTATTTGTATCGTATGAGAAGCGAGAGGATATTGGAAGGTTATTTGAAAGAAGGATGTATGATATCCTTGCACTGAATGAAACAAAGATGAAAGGAGAGGGAGAAGTGGATTTTGGAAACGTGATAGGTAGAAAGTCTGGAGTAGACGAGGGAGTCAGGGGGAAAGAAGGAGTGGCTATTATTGTGAAGGAGGAGTTGAGAGAGTTTATAAAAGAGTGGAAAGAGGTGTCATCAAGGCTAATGTGGGTGAGAATGCGGTTTAAGGGTGAAAGGTGGGTTTTTGTAAGTGCGTATGGACCAGGAAGTGAAAGAGAGTTAGACGAGGTAGAGGGTTTCTGGGAGGATTTGAGAGATTGTCTACAAGGGTTTGATGAAAATGAAAATGTTATAGTTTTAGGGGACCTAAATGCTAGGGTAGGAAATGAGCCTGTTGAGGGAGTCATCGGTAGTTTTGGTGTGGATGGTGTAAACGAGAGTGGAAAAAGACTGAAAAATGTATGTGAAGAGTGTAGATTGAGTGTAGGTAATACGTTCTTCAAAAAAAGGCGTATACACAAGTACACCTGGCATAGACTTGTGAGGGGAGAGATTGTAGAGAGGGCATTGATGGATTATGTGCTGGTGACAAGGGAAAGATTGTGTAGACTGCTGGATGTGAATGTGATGAGAGGTGAGGCGGAGGGTATGTCAGATCATTACCTGGTGGAGGGAAAGCTAAGAGTTAAGAGTTACAGGAGAATAAGAGACAAGCGTGAAGTAAGAGAGGTAATAAAAGTTAGTGAGTTAGAGAAGAGTGAAAAAGAGAGGGAGTACAAGGAAAGACTAAATGAAAAGTGGATGGAAGTGAGAGAGATGGAAGAGAGAGAAGTAGAGGTTGAATGGCAACAGTTTAAGGAAGGAGTGAAAGCAAGTGCAGAGGTAGTATGCGGCAAAAGGAAAGTAGGAGGCAGAGGTATCAGGAAGGGAAGCGAGTGGTGGAATGATACGGTGAGAAAGGCAGTTGAGGAGAAGAGACAGTGTTTTGAGAGGGTTTTACAGGATGGTAGTGTTGAGGTATGGGAGAGGTACAAGGAGAAAAGGAGAGAGGCAAAACGGAAAATTAGAGAAGCGAAAAAGATGCAAACGAAAGGTGGGGCCAAAGGCTGAGTAAGAATTTTGAAGAATGAAAGAAGATGTTCTGGAAGGAGGTAAATAAAGTAAGGAAAGGAGGACAACAGAGGGAAGAGTCAGTGAAAGATGAAAATGGAGAATTACTAGTGGAACCAGTTGAAGTGAGGAAAAGATATGCAGAGTATTTTGAATCTTTGTTAAATACAAGAGATGGAAGAGAAGCAGTGATTGAAGCAGAGGTGGATGGAGATAGGTTACCCAGGCCACCCAGGTGGCAGGGAATGAATGAAAGGATTGAGGAAAATGAGGTGAAAGAAGCAGTGAAACAAATGAGAGCAGGAAAAGCAGAAGGTTTGGATGGTATTGCTGTGGAGTGTATAAAGAAGGGTCGAGATGTGATAATAGATTGGTTGGTGAGACTTTTCAATGTGTGCTTTGTTGTGTCAATGGTACCAATAGACTGGAAGAGTGCATGTATTGTGCCGTTGTACAAGGGGAAGGGAGATCGGCAGGAGTGTTCAAGTTATAGAGGTATTAGTTTATTGTCAGTGGTTGGAAAGCTGTATGGCAGGGTGTTGATAGAGAGGATAATAAAGTGTACGGAAGTTGCAATAGGAGAAGAACAGTGCGGTTTTAGGAGGGGAAGAGGGTGCGTGGATCAGATGTTTGCAGTAAGACAGTTATGCGAGAAGTATTTAGAGAAGCATAAGGAGATATTTTGGGCTTTTATGGACTTGGAAAAAGCGTATGATCGTGTGGACCGTGAAGCAATGTGGAAGGTGTTAAGGATTTATGAAATAGGAGGAAATTTGTTAGAAGCAGTTAAGAGTTTTTATGAAGGGAGCAGAGCATGTGTGAGAGTAGGAAATGGTGAGTTGAGTGAATGGTTTGAGGTAAAGGTAGGTTTGCGACAGGGTTGTGTAATGTCACCATGGCTGTTTAATATGTTTATGGATGGTGTGGTGAGGGAGGTGAAAAGGAGAACTATGGGAAGAGGATTGGGCTTAGTAGGAAAGAATGGTAGAGATTGGGAGTTGAATCAGTTGCTGTTCGCTGATGACACAGCATTGGTGGCGGATTCTGATGAGAAACTGCAGCGGGTAGTCAAAGAGTTTGGTGTGGTTTGTGGAAGGAGGAAACTGAAGGTGAACGTCAATAAAAGTAAAGTAATGGTGTGTAATAGGGGAGAGCATAGGGTGAATCTAGAAGTGAGGCTGGATGGGGAAATATTGGAACAAGTAGAGTGTTTTAAATATCTAGGAGGAACGATAAGCAGGAGTGGAGGTATGGAAGTGGAGGTAAAACAGAGAGTGTGTGAAGGAAGGAAGGTTTTCGGAGCAATGGGAAGTATGTGGAAGACGAGAAATCTCGGAGTGAAAGTAAAAAGTGCACTGTATCAAGGAATTGTTGTGCCAACAGTGATGTATGGGGCTGAGACATGGGCTCTGAAGAAAAAGGAGAAAAGAGGGCTGGATGTGATGGAGATGAGCTGCTTGAGGAGTATGTGTGGAGTTACTCGTAGAGACAGATTGAGGAATGAAGAGATACGTAGGAGAGTGGGGCAGCAGGAACATTTGTCAGCCAGAGTGGACAGAAGGGTGCTGAGCTGGTATGGTCATGTTGAACGAATGGGAGATGAAAGGCTTACAAAGAGAATATGTGAGTCAGGTACAAGGGGAGATAGAAGGGCAGGAAGACCCCCATTGAGATGGAGAGACTGTGTAAGAAAGGGTTTGGATGATAGAGGAATGACTATAGATCAGGCAGGGGAAGTGGTGGTGGACAGGAGTGAATGGAGAATGCTTGTGAATAGTTGAGTGAACACGTGGTCATTTGGAGTAAGGGGTCGGGCGCAAGTTGGACTAGATAATAGTCCATCAGGCGCCTGGCCCTGGGGGACGATTAATATGAAGGGTGTGCCTGGAAGTATGGTGGGAGGGCTTGTGGCTTTGGCTCCGCTGCATGTCTGCCTGCCGAGATCGGAACCTCTCCGGGTGGTCATGGGCCGGGGGAGTGCTGGAGCGACCTTGGTAACCCTGGTCTCTGGGTCTTCTCCTGGGTGACCTGGCTGTGTGTGAGTTTTGTGTTTTTTATCTGTGTTTATTTTTTGTTTTATGTTGTTTTTGTGTTTTCCCTGTTCTTGCTCTGTCTTGAGTCGGCTACCCCCAAAATGGGGATTGGGCCTGAGCATATAGATAGATAGATAGATATATTGGTAATGTTACAGTTGTTACTATGTCAATGATAGCCTATATTTTAACGGGTTGTAGCCTAACTTGCTGTACAGGTTTTTTCGGCGCTTGTCTATATTATTGATCGATTACTCTATTTACACTTCTTAACCCATAAATGTCGGGGCGCAACATAAGTCGAGTATAATAAATCTGGACTATCTGGCGGCGCTCGACAAAGGTCGTGTGGCAATTTCAGCACGTAATGTTGCTGAGAGAGAGAGACAAGTGGTGGCAGGAGAGTAGCGAGCGTATGACTGCTCCAGACCACCGCGGCGAACCTACTGACACAAATCCCACCTCCTCCCTCCCTCTCTCACTCGCTATATACGGAATTGTAATGGGAAAGTGCCGAATTACATGCTTTTTGCACTCGCGTTGCGCGGTTGTTGCAAGAAAACTAGCCATCATAAAAGGATCGTTATGGTGTCATTGGAAAGCTCTGTTTATGCCCTTTCAGGGATAGATACTTGTTTTACGCTCTGGGTCTTATTTAGGCATGAAAATTATCACGTAAACAGCCCTATTTTGGCTAAAAACACCCCGCTGGTGGCTACATATTATATACCGCCTAGGCCGCTCGTAAGGTGTTAAAAACAATTTATGAGGCATAATTGCATCGAAGTATGATAGGTCAGTTAAGCTATGTTTAGTAAGGTAGCCTACCCATGCTATAGTTAAATTTTCAAATGTAATCTAATGGTTGAAATATAATATTAATGAACCTTCCATTAATATAGGCTTACACATAGCCTTTTGCCTACACATAGATCATCAGGAAAAGAAAATATGCCTAGGCTATACATAGGCTACATCGCCAGGAAGAGATAATATATAGGCCTATAGGCTAGGCTATACTATTTAATTCAGCCTCCACATAGGCTACATCGTCAGGGAAAGAACAATATATATAAACTATATGATTTGGCCTATCCATACATCGCCAGGAAAAGAATATATACTTTTCAATTCCCCAATAGACTAACGGAGAATAGTTTGAAAATTACACAGGGAATAAATAGCTACCTTTGCCAGATAAGGACCGTAATAACTTTGTCAACATTCCCTGATAATAGATTATAAGATATAATAGCCTGATGGTAGCCTATCGTCTGTCTTGAGCTTGAACAAGGATGTTGACTGTAGCTGACAGTGTGACTACCTTAGCCAATAGCCTATATTGATGGATATTATTTATTTAAATGTATTGATTGCAATAAATAGACAGAAAAAACACATGTTACCGGGCCTAAAACCTTCGCAGACATCGCCAACAAAAATTTGAATTTCGCGCTCACAGCCACTGACCAATCAGCGCCAAGAATCAATGTTTGGCTATCAATGTCGTTCAGCCTGCGCGAACATAAACAGGATTGCTCAAACGGAAACATTATTGCGTGATAGGGTAGATTGAACGCACTCCAGATAAGAGTTCTAAACTTTTTTCTTTTATTAGTTTTTAATTAGTTTTTTCGCAGTGGCATCCGCATCATAAGGAGGAGTTAGTAAGTTATTATGAGGATACGCTTACGATGATTGATCTCTCTGCTCCGGGACGGGTGTTTTGAACAGCTGACTTGGAGTTCAAAGAGTGCCATTACTGTATAAGGCATGTCGTCAATGATTCCGTGGCCACTACTAAATATTAGGTTTTCCTTCCCTTTGGGACTCAAACCTATAATGTTACTCCTAGGGTTTTGTGTGTTACGGGGGTGTACAGTATTTGTATTCGGCTGTTTAACTTGTGAGGAGGGTTGCAGTGGACTTGGCTGGGGCCAACTTGAGTCTGTTTGCAGTGCACCAGTCATGTAGTGTGTTGAGATAGGGCTGAAGGAGAAGTGTTGCTCTGTCTGGGTCTTGGTGTGTGCATGCGAGTGTTATGTCGTCTGTGTAGGAAGCTATATTTATTTGGGGTGTGGGTATATCATGCGTGTATTCACCTATTATTTTTTTTATTTTATTTTTTCTATGTGATTGAGGGAGGCAAAAGGCAGAACTGCCTATAGCGAGTGCCTCCCCCATAGTTGAAAGAGTGACAGGGCCAAAATCAAGGGACGTTCGAGCCAAAATGCCTGGACACACTGACTTTGAAGCAATTTAAGTCATAGGAAGAGGGAAAGACTGATTCTGGGAGAGAGTTCCAGAGCTCAGCTGTTGAGTAGAAGAAAGTTTGAGAGTAACGTTTCACTCTTGGGTTGGAGAGTTGCACAGAGTAGGGGTGGGATTGAGTTGCAAGACGGGTACCACGTGCACTACGTAAAGGAGGTGGATACACTGGGAAAGCTCTGAGGAACACTGATTATTATAGTAGCGATAGAATAGCGAGAGAGATGCAACATTGCGGCGGAGAGAGAGAGATTGCAGAGAGTTGGTGAGTGGACGGGAGTTAATGATACGAAAAGCCTTCCGTTCACTTTGTCTAGGAGAGCGGTGTGTGAGGATCCTCCCACACATGTGAACAATACTGAATACAAGGACCCACTATGCCCTGTACAGAGCAAGAAGCTGTGCAGGGGAAAAGAACCACCTAAGGTGGGTTGAGCACACCCAGCTTCTGGGAGGCTGCTTAGCAAGACTGGTAATATGGTCCTTCCAACTGAGAGCAGAAGAAAAAGGACACCAAGAATATTGAGGAGAAGATGAAGGATTGATTTTTGTATTGTTGAAGAATAAGGCATAGTCTGCTGGGAATTCCTTACGGGTAGATAGATGGAGAAATTGGGTTTTGGAAGCATTGCAGGTAACAAGATTTTCTCTGCCCCAATTGGAGATAGTATTTAGATCAACATTTAAGAGTTCTATGGCTTTATTACGTTTGTCGTTGAGGGATTGCTGGCTGGGGCGTTTCTGAAAAACTAATGGAGTAGTGTAAGGTTGAGTCGCCTGCGTATGAATGGATGGGAATTGAGGTACAGTTGAGGAGATAATTTATAAAAATTAGAAAAAGAATAGGAGATAGGACAGAGCCCTGAGGAACACCGGAGTTTATAGGGTGAGGAAGTGAACAATGGCCGTCCACAACCGCGGCTATGGAACGGCCGGAAAGGAAATTAGAGACAAAGGCACAGATGGAGGGATAGAAACCGAAGGAGGGTAGTTTAGAAATTAAAGATTTGTCCCAGACTCTATCGAAGGCTTTTGATATGTCTAGTGCAATAGAAAAAGTCACGACCCGAAAGGAGGATGACCAAGAGTTAGTAAGATATGAAAGAAGATCACCAGTAGAGCGACCCTTAACCCGGCAAGCGCGATAGGCCTCACGGAAGGCTTCCTATAGGGAACGCGATAGGCCTCACGGAAGCAGGACCATAAAAAAAGCCTTCCAAAAAAAAAGGGCCTATCAAAACAAAGGAATTTGTCTCTAGGTGAGATAATTCCCCTCCAGTACTCATCCATGTAAATCTCACCCACCCCCCTCCCCTCCTTCCCCACCTTATTCCCCTCCTCAATTATCACCTATTTTTCCTCTTATTATCATCATTTATCGGTTATTTTTCTCTCCCGCGATAATGTAGCACAAGGGGTTGCATAAAAGATCGTTTATGCAAACACCAGACACCGGCACACACCGCCCCGCTCTTCTCAGTTGACTCCCAGACAGCGAGAGGGGAAGGCTGCCTGTCTCTCTCTCTCGCCTGAGATTATGACCGGGTGGCCAATATCTTCGTTTTTCACCACCCAAATGCTTTTCACACTTATTTTAGCACTCTTGAAGGTTCATATATACATCATATAGTAAATAAAAGCATACCGAAAACAAATAATGGTTTATATTGTAAATATAACGAATTCTGTCAGAATCCAGGGCTAGAAATGCACAAATAACTACCCTGCACCTACATCTATATCGCGCTTGTCAGGTTAAGGAAGCCATACTGGCGATCTGAGAGCAGATTATGAGAAGAGAAATGCTTAAGAAATTTGGAAGCAAGAATATTTTCAAAAACTTTAGAAAGACAAGAGATGAGAGCAATTGGACGATAGTTGGAGGGTTGAGAGCGGTCACCCTTCTTTGGGACAGGTTGAATGTGAGCAAACTTCCAGCATGAAGGGAAGACGTTAGAGGATAGACAGAGACGAAAGAGTTTGCCTAGGCAGGGAGTCAGCACGGAAGCACAGTTTTTGAGAACAACAGGAGGAACACCGTCCGGACCGTACGCCTTATTAGTATTAAGCCCAGAGAGGGTAGAAAGTACATCTTTAGAAGAGATAAGGATATTAGGCATAAGTAAGAGAGAGGAGGGTGGAGAGGGAGGAATAGCACCGGAATCATCCAAGGTGGAGTTTCTAGCAAAAGTTTGAGCGAAGAGTTTTGCTTTGTCAGAGGAGGAAGTGATGGTTGTGCCATCAGAATGGGAAAGGGGAGGGAAAGACGAGGAAGAGAAATTGTTGGAGAGGTTTTTGGCTAGATGCCAGAAAGATTGGGAAGAGCTAGAGTTGGATAGTTCAGTGCATTTATTATTGATGAAAGAGTGTTTGGCAAGTCGAAGAACAGATTTGGCTTGATTCCGGGCAGAAACATAGGAAGAATGAGCGTCTTGAGTTTTAAGGCGTCGGTACCGTTTGAATGCTTCCTCCTTATTGCGGACAGCAGTAGAACAGGCGTGAGTAAACCAAGATTTTTTAGCAA
Source organism: Paralithodes platypus (assembly GCA_032716605.1). NCBI lineage: Eukaryota > Metazoa > Arthropoda > Malacostraca > Decapoda > Lithodidae > Paralithodes > Paralithodes platypus. The sequence goes on along the minus strand of CM064544.1, from coordinate 10,668,532 downwards.
TAGTCTGAGAGAAAGAGAATGGAATGTATGCTTCCATGCCCGATAGGATTACCTCGGTAATGCGTTCAGCACTCTCCGAGGGTCCCCGGCCACGGAAGCAGAAATCATTCCATGGGAAATCAAAGAAGTACTGCCGAGAGCCTCCCAGTCGGCAGCGCCAAAGTGCCACAAGCGCCGCCGGCTAGGAGGATCGGGTGGCCGTACTGGAGAGATAGGGCAGTTGACAGAGATAAGTTTATGGTCGGAGGAGCCCAAAGGAGAGAAAAGATTGACAGTATAAGAAGAAGGGTTAGAAGTTAGAAACAAGTCAAGAATGTTGGGCCGATCTCCGATGCGATCCGGGATACGGGTGGGATGCTGAACTAACTGCTCTAGGTCATTTATGATAGAAAAGACGTAGGCTTGTTCACCAGGTGGATCAGTAGTGTAAGAGGAGAGCCATTGGCGGTGGTGAACGTTGAAATCTCCTAAGATGGAGATTTCTGAGAAAGGAGAAATGGATAGAATGTGTTCCACTGTAGAGTTTAGATAGTCAAAGAATTTGGAAAAGTTGGTAGAGTTAGGGGAAAGATAGACAGCACAGAAATATTTAGTAAGAGAATGACAGGAAAGTTTGAGCCATAAAGTAGAGAATTCAGAGGAGTCTAAATCGGGAACACGAGAGCAAGTGAGTTTGTTGTGCACATATGCACAACATCCGCCTTTGGCTTTGAAACTAGGATAGAGAAAGTAGAAGGATACAGAAACCGGGATGCTAGATGTTGTTACAGACACCTGAGTTTCGGTGAGGAAGAGAAGATCAGGTTTGTAGGAGGAGAGATGGTGTTCAACAGAGTGAAAGTTAGAGGAAAGTCCGCGAATGTTGCAGAAATCAATAGAAAGAGTAACAGGCCGAGGTCCAGGTAATTTTGGGGGGTCGTCAGGGGATGGTCGGTCGGGTGTGGGGGCATTTATGGCCCCCCCCCCCCCCCCCCCCCCTAGGGACTCCGAGGCTGGGCTGAAATTCATAATTTTTAAAAATTTTGGTGTGGAGGAATGAAGTGTGGTGTGCATGTTTAGTTTAGTGAAGTGGATAGGAGGAGGAGGTGTTTGTGAGAGCTAGCTGGATTGCTCTCAGTGTAAATGAGGCACAAAGAAAAACAGTAAGAAAGGCCAAGCAAATGAAACAGGAGTTCCAGCGACTCTTTATCACATGCCTATAACCTCACCTGGGTCTAGCCCTGATCGATTGGTGCCTACAATCTCCCCACAATATAGGAATTGAGTTGCGCTCGTGTTGTCCTATCTCAGTTTCTATTGCCTATCCAGTGTACTTTTAAAGTCGTGGATATTTCTTGCTTCTACAATCTCTGCACTTTAGTTGTTCTATCTATCTATCTATTGCCTGACGCCGTGATCCCCGAAGGGGTGGCCACGAACGAACCGCCCCCATGCACCTCTGTCCCCAGTCAGTCGACGCCCCTCCCCCCAACCAGCACCGCCTTCGTTCATGTACTTCCTCACTCCATCCTTCCACCTCATATTCGGTCTACCTCTCCCCTCTGTCCCTCCACCTCGCTCTCGTACACCCTCTTAGTCATTCTCTCGCTTTCCATACGTTCCATATGGCCGAACCATCTCAAGTTGTTCCTTTTCACACTTTCCAGCACATCTACCTCCACACCACACCTCCTTCTTACTTCCTCATTAGTCTGTCTATCCCTCCATGTAACTCCGCACGCACTCCTTAAGTAATTCATTTCCACTGCTCTCACTCTTGGTCTGAGTCTCTCAACCAACGTCCATGCTTCGCTTCCGTAAGTCAGTGTCGGGATTACCACACTGTCATGCAAGGACTTCTTCACTTCCATACTGACCACCCTATTTCTTGTTACTGCTTTTAGCGTTCCTACAACCCTCTTCCCCTGTTGTACCTCTTCATCCATAGTCCCATCTTTACTCAACACACTGCCCAGATACTTAAAAAGAGTTGACGATCTCCATAGCCTGACCGTTCAGCTTCACCTCACACTCTGTGACTTCACCCCTTTCGAAGACCATAACCTTGCTCTTCCCCGTATTTACCTTCAAATTCCGTTTTTCGCACACTGTTCCAAACTCATTTACCAGACCCTGCAACTCCCATTCATTATCACTCATCAGAACTGTATCATCCGCAAACAGCAGTATAGGTAGCTTCCACTCAATTCCCTCAACTTTAGTTGTTCCACCTATTTATCGTTCTATACGGAAAGCTAAACTTGTCACATTGGATTTGCACCTCTCCTTTCTTATATTATGCATATGCCCTCTGGTTCTTCCATCATTCAGCCTAATAAAATCCTCCTTATCGAGTCTCTCGAACCCCCTCATGCATCTATACATCAGGTCTCCTCGAACTGTTTTCTCCTCTAGCGTGGGAAGCCCTAGTCTTTCTAATCTTTCAGGGTAAATAGGTGCGTTAGTTCTGGGATCTGTTTGGTTGCTATTCGTTGTACGGTACTTTCTCCAATTTGTTTATGTGTTTTTTTTAGATGGGGGGTGACCATACTACTGCTGCATATTCCAATCTAGGTCTGATCATGGATGTGATTATCTGGATTAGCATGCTTTCATCCAAATAATTGAATGCTACTCTCATACTCTCGGCTTCGGTCGCGCCGGGAATTTCCACACCTCTCACACCACACAGTTTTTCCTACACCGAGAAATGACTCTCCGGCTGTCATTTCTCGAAGACTTCTTCTAGCCGGAGACATTGAGAGCAACCCAGGACCCACGTACACATACATATGTCCAACTTGCTCAAAACCCATCACTTCGAGTCGCCATACTAAGGGTTCAGTTCTCTGCAATTCATGCGGGAACTGGACCCACTTCACCTGCACAACACTTGCCTCCAAGAAACACTACACAAACACCTGGACCTGTTCCTCATGCCCCTCCCTCTCCCAGTCAAATCCCTCACCTAAAACCCGTCCACCTCTCCTCCCCAACCCACCTAACCTTCCCATATCATCCACTCCCCCCCTAAAACCCGTCCACCTCTCCTCCCTAACCCACCTAACCTTCCCATACCATCCACATCCTCAACTCAACACACCACACCCCATCCTAATCCATTCCAACCCCCATCTCCTGCTCCCCAATCCCCACCCCCACCTCACCCATCCCAACCTCCAGCCCCTCCCCCCCCCCCACCCCCCCCCCATCCTCGTGCAGCAGCACCCAACATACATCGTGCACATAACATTAACATTCTTCAACTGAACATAGATGGCATCAACACAAAGAAACACAAACTCTCACACTTCATCAAACAACACAACATACACATTGCCATCTTACAAGAAACAAAACTCCGCACAACACAAAAAACACCCACATTTCATAATTTCACCACCATCAGACAAGACCCGGCTGTCGGCGGGGGCGGTGGACTCATCACCCTGGTACACAAAGAAATATCATACATAGTAACCAGTGTACAAACCAAATCCCTCCTCCCCCCAAATGATAACCAACAGAAATACAGTCAATTAAAATATGCACTGGCAACAACTCCAACATAACCATCATAAACACATACATCCCTTCCCAAACATCCCCTACAGTACCAAATGAATACAGACCACACTTACAACACATCACAAACACCCCACACACCCCACACATCATCCTGGGTGGTGACTTCAACGCCAAGACGTCGGCCTGGTTTGTCGACAACCCCGACACAGACAGAGGGCTGGTACTACAAAACCAAACCGATAACCTCATCATCCTTAACGACATCCATCAACATACCCATATTCCTCACCAAGCCCTCTATAACCCATCATCTCCAGACATCACCTTTTGCTCCCCAGAACTCGCCCCCACAACATCCTAGAGGGTGGTCAGAACCTTAGGCTCTGACCACCTCCCGATCATTATCACCACCAAACCAGACTCACCCCAGCTAGCCACAAACACACATACACCAATTATAAAAGAGCTAACTGGGAAGCATTCACAAATGAGACAGAACAACACTTCACAACTCTAAACAGTACACCCATCACTAACATCAACAATGCTGTACACATACTCAATAAAACTATCCAAAACGCTGACAAGAAAACACATTCGAAGAGGTAACAGAAAAAGACACAACCCCAACTTCACACCAGAAATTCAAAACCTCATCAGACAACGCGACATACTGAAACACTCCCCAGCACCCCACACACAAGACATCACATAACAAATTCAAGCACTCAACACCCAAACTAACAACAAAATACAAGAACAACAAAAACTAAATTGGAATAACTTCCTACAAACACTTGATCACAAAACAAACCCCAAAAAACTCTACAAAACACTAAACAGCATCACACTTTCCAACAGCAACACAACACAATCACATGCTGCAATCACACCAACAGACTCTACTCCTTCATGTAAACAACAAGCAAACACTCATCAATCACTTTTCACATGTCAGCCACCTAAAACCTCACAAAGACGACCGACGTGTCATCTGACGTAAGAGACAATTCCCCACAGACCCTGACTATACACCCTTCACCAATCACCAGACAAAGCATATCATCAACAATCTCATGCACTCACCCGCCTGTGGCCTAGACAACATAAGCAACATACACCTCAGACACCTGGGACCACCAGGCATACAAGCACTCACTAACATATCAAACTACAGCTATTCACACAACACAATACCAGACATTTGGAAGCATGGTATCATCATCACATTCCCCAAACCCAACAAAGACCCCACGCTACCCTCCTCGCACCGCCCCATCACACTTCTTTGTTCCCCCTCCAAAGTCATGGAACGCCTAGTATTACAACTAATTACACCTGACCTACCCCTAGCTCCAACACAACATGGCTTTAGGCCACTGCACTCCACAAACACTCTTCTCACAGACCTTACACAAAGAGCTTTCGACGGCATCAACTCAGCTAGACCACCACACAGATCACTATTAGCCACACTCGACCAGAGTAAAGCCTTCGATGCCATCCCCCGCCACAACCTAACAAACAAAATTTACAACACAAACATGCACAACAACACAAAAAGGTGGCCGGCCAACTTCCTAGCAGGCAGATGTGCACACGTATCTTTTGCCGGTCAGTCATCTAAAATCAGAAACTTTCCAAACGGAGTCCCACAAGGATCCGTCCTATCGCCCGCACTCTTCAATCTGTACATGCCGATATAACTACACCCAATACGCCCCAAATAACTTAGCCTCCTATGCAGATGACATAACACTCACATGCACAACACCATGACCCGAAAAGAGCAACAGATCTCCTTCAAACCTATCTCAACACACTACATGGCTGGTGCACTACAAACAGACTTAATCTAGCCCTAGCCAAATCCACCGCAATCCTGCTCACAAGTTGGACAGGAGAACACGAATACATCCCTCAACTCACCATAAACAACACACCCCTAACACATACACACACACCCAAAATCCTAGGAGTAACATATGATACTCATATGACATTCAAACAGCACACCACAAACATTAAAAAGAAACTGACACCCAGACTTAACGCCCTCAGGTCACTTGCTCACACAAAATTTGGACACAACAAAGAAACTACCACCACAGTATATAAACAATACATAAGATCAGTGATGGAATACGCAAGCCCAGCCTGGGCTTCTAACCTAGCTGAAACACATCATAAGGCCTTACAGACTATTCAAAACAAAGCCCTGAAGATCATTACAGGCTGCACAGCTACTTCACCCACAGATCACCTACATCAAGAAACCAAAATCCTCAAAGTCAAAGACCATCTGGACATGAGAGGCACTCAATTCCTGGCAGCAGCCTCCACGAACCAAGACCACCCACTAAACTACATGGCAACACACCCACAGACACCAAGAAATATCAAAACAACACCCAGCACACGGTATCACACACAATTATTGTTCTCTCTCCCTTCCTGCCCACCCCGAACCAACTTCCAGAAGCACATCCATACTCATATCTCTCACCGATCCATCCACTCACTCACAGACAACACGCAGCTGCATGCACGGACCTCCCGAAATCCATCCTTCCGAATCCTCCCTTCCTCGCGAGGACAGAGTCCACCTGGCCAGGCTGAGATGCGGACACCATCCAGCTCTCCTGAGCTATCAGAAGAGACTGGATGACTCCGTTGTCGACGCCTGCCCGGGAGGTAACACAGCACCCCATACCATTAAACACATCATAGAAGACTGCATTTCACACAACCACTTACGCCAACAACACAATCTACACTCAATGAGAGCTCTGTGGGAAAGCCCGATCGTGGCCATGGCCTTTCTCAGGGACTCGGGGCTGTTCGGCCAGGCAGCTTAGGGAACAACAACAACAACTCTCATACTTGTTATTGATCTACTGTATATGTTGCTCCAACTATATGATTGATGTGCTTCTCAGGGGATAAATTTTCTTGGATAATCACTCCTAGCTCCTATTCCATGCTTGCCTTGCTGATTTCCTCATTTCCTAACCTATAACTTCCATTTGGTCTTCGTACACTCTTCCCCATTTCTAAGACGTGAGACTTTTTGGCATTGAATTCCATCTCCCATGTCTTACTTCAGTTATGGATTCTGTCTAGGTCTCCTTGTAATTCTGCACAACTGTTTTCGTTGATTATGTGTTTCATAAGTTTGGCGTCATCTGCAAACATGTTCATATATATATCAACTCCGTTGGTCATGTAATTTACATAAATCAATAACATCAATGGGGCCAGTACTGATTCCTGGGGCACACCACTCTTGATTTCTGACCATTGTAAAACTTCACCCCTAATCATTGTTTGCATGGTTTTCCCCTACAGATAACTTTTCATCCAATCCAGTAGCTTTCCTCTCACTCTCCCTGCAGTACTTAATTTCCATAATACAGTAACCCCTCGCCATTTCGGACCTCTACTTGTCCGAAACCCGTACTAGCCGGATCGCCGTCACGTCTCGGACACATACTGTACTTCCGTTTTTCGGACATTTCCGACATCGTTTCGACAGTCTCCGACGTTGTCGGATGACGCACCCCCATCCCCGGTGAATGTCCGTCAAAGCGGGGCTCCGTCGGACCGCCGATAATAGGCTGCACTCTGAGTCACCCGCCTGGACGAGAAGTGACGTCACGGGCGTCAGTACGCATTGAGTGGGTAGCCATCTTGTGTGATTTTTATCTCCTCCGCATATTCGTGTTATCATGCCTTCCGTAAGGTGACCTCGATATCACTTGAAATGGAGAAGGGAAGTGAGGTGGTCAAGGAGAGTGAGGTGGAGAAGTGGAGAGAGGTGAAGGGGGACCTTCAATGAAGCGGTGAGTGTTGATCATATTTTTCGACCATCAACTAAAATTATTGTTTCATATTCATTACTATATGTGCTATTACTGTACAGTTATTAAACCTAAAGTACGAATAGGGTAGCCTAGCCAAAAGTAGCCTAGCCTAGGCCTAGCCTAGGCCTATTCGTTGTCATGGGTTCCAGATGGTCTTTGACTTTGAGGATTTTGGTTTCTTGATGTAGGTGATCTGTGGGTGCAGTAGCTGTGCAGCCTGTAATGATCTTCAGGGCTTTGTTTTGAATAGTCTGTAAGGTCTTATGATGTGTTTCAGCTAGGTTAGAAGCCCAGGCTGGGCTTGCATATTCCATCACTGATCTTATGTATTGTTTATATACTGTGGTGGTAGTTTCTTTGTTGTGTCCAAATTGTGTGTGAGCAAGTGACCTGAGGGCGTTAAGTCTGGGTGTCAGTTTCTTTTAATGTTTGTGGTGTGCTGTTTGAATGTAATATGAGTATCATATGTTACTCCTAGGATTTTGGGTGTGTGTGTATGTGTTAGGGGTGTGTTGTTTATGGTGAGTTGAGGGATGTATTCGTGTTCTCCTGTCCAACTTGTGAGCAGGGTTGCGGTGGATTTGGCTGGGGCTAGATTAAGTCTGTTTGTAGTGCACCAGCCATGTAGTGTGTTGAGATAGGGTTGAAGGAGATCTGTTGCTCTTTTTGGGTCATGGTGTGTGCATGTGAGTGTTATGTCATCTGCATAGGAGGCTAAGTTTATTTGGGGCGTATTGGGTGTAGTTATATCGTGCATGTACAGATTGAAGAGTGCGGGCGATAGGACGGATCCTTGTGGGACTCCGTTTGGAAAGTTTCTGATTTTAGATGACTGACCGGCAAAAGATACGTGTGCACATCTGCCTGCTAGGAAGTTGGCCGGCCACCGTTTTGTGTTGTTGTGCATGTTTGTGTTGTAGATTTTGTTTGTTAGGTTGTGGCGGGGGATGGCATCGAAGGCTTTACTAATGTCGAGTGTGGCTAATAGTGATCTGTGTGGTGGTCTAGCTGAGTTGATGCCGTCGAAAGCTCTTTGTGTAAGGTCTGTGAGAAGAGTGTTTGTGGAGTGCAGTGGCCTAAAGCCATGTTGTGTTGGAGCTAGGGGTAGGTCAGGTGTAATTAGTTGTAATACTAGGCGTTCCATGACTTTAGAGGGGGAGCAAAGGAGTGTGATGGGGCGGTGCGAGGAGGGTAGCGTGGGGTCTTTGTTGGGTTTGGGGAATGTGATGATGATACCATGCTTCCAAATGTCTGGTATTGTGTTGTGTGAATAGCTGTAGTTTGATATGTTAGTGAGTGCTTGTATGCCTTGTGGTCCCAGGTGTCTGAGGTGTATGTTGCTTATGTTGTCTAGGCCACAGGCGGGTGAGTGCTTGAGATTGTTGATGATATGCTTTGTCTGGTGATTGGTGAAGGGTGTATAGTCAGGGTCTGTGGGGAATTGTCTCTTACGTCGGATGACACGTCGGTCGTCTTTGTGAGGTTTTAGGTGGCTGACATGTGAGAAGTGATTGATGAGAGTGTTTGCTTGTGTTTACATGAAGGAGTAGAGTCTGTTGTTGTGATTGCAGCATGTGATTGTGTTGTGTTGCTGTTGGAAAGTGTGATGCTGTTTAGTGTTTTGTAGAGTTTTTTGGGGTTTGTTTTGTGATCAAGTGTTTGTAGGAAGTTATTCCAATTTAGTTTTTGTTGTTCTTGTATTTTGTTGTTTGTTTGGGTGTTGAGTGCTTGGATTTGTTGTGTGATGTCTTGTGTGTGGGGTGCTGGGGAGTGTTTCAGTATGTCGCGTTGTCTGATGAGGTTTTGAATTTCTGGTGTGAAGTTGGGGTTGTGTCTTTTCTGTTACCTCTTGGAATGTGTTTCTTGTCAGCGTTTTGGATAGTTTTATTGAGTATGTGTACAGCATTGTTGATGTTAGTGATGGTGTACTGTTTAGAGTTGTGAAGTGTTGTTCTGTCTCATTTGTGAATGCTTCCCAGTTAGCTCTTTTATAATTGGTGTATGTGTGTTTGTGGCTAGCTGGGGTGAGTATGGTTTTGGTGGTGATAATGATCGGGAGGTGGTCAGAGCCTAAGGTTCTGACCACCCTCCAGGATGTTGTGGGGGCGAGTTCTGGGGAGCAAAAGGTGATGTCTGGAGATGATGGGTTATAGAGGGCTTGGTGAGGAATATGGGTATGTTGATGGATGTCGTTAAGGATGATGAGGTTATCGGTTTGGTTTTGTAGTACCAGCCCTCTGTCTGTGTCGGGGTTGTCGACAAACCAGGCCGACGTCTTGGCGTTGAAGTCACCACCCAGGATGATGTGTGGGGTGTGTGGGGTGTTTGTGATGTGTTGTAAGTGTGGTCTGTATTCATTTGGTACTGTAGGGGATGTTTGGGGAGGGATGTATGTGTTTATGATGGGTATGTTGGAGTTGTTGCCAGTGCGTATTTTAATTGACTGTATTTCTGTGTTATCATTTGGGGGGAGGAGGGTTTACTGTTGTTGTTGTTGTTCCCTAAGCTGCCTGGCCGAACAGCCCCGAGTCCCTGAGGAAGGCCATGGCCACGATCGGGCTTTCCCACAGAGCTCTCATTGAGTGTAGATTGTGTTGTTGGCGTAAGTGGTTGTGTGAAATGCAGTCTTCTATGATGTGTTTAATGGTATGGGGTGCTGTGTTACATCCCGGGCAGGCGTCGACAACGGAGTCATCCAGTCTCTTCTGATAGCTCAGGAGAGCTGGATGGTGTCCGCATCTCAGCCTGGCCAGGTGGACTCTGTCCTCGCGAGGAAGGGAGGATTCGGAAGGATGGATTTCGGGAGGTCGTGCATGCAGCTGCGTGTTGTCTGTGAGTGAGTGGATGGATCGGTGAGAGATATGAGTATGGATGTGCTTCTGGAAGTTGGTTCGGGGTGGGCAGGGAGGGAGAGAGGACATAATTGTGTGTGATACCGTGTGCTGGGTGTTGTTTTGATATTTCTTGGTGTCTGTGGGTGTGTTGCCATGTAGTTTAGTGGGTGGTCTTGGTTCGTGGAGGCTGCTGCCAGGAATTGAGTGCCTCTCATGTCTTGAGAGGGTTTACTGTAATCTGTTCTGCGGTACTCTGTCAAAGGCTTTCTTTAATTCTAGTTATACAGTCCACCCAGCCGTCTCTCTCTTGCACTTTATCTATGACCCTGTCATAGAAACTGGTCAGGTTGGTGATGCATGATGATTTGTCTCTGAATCCAAATTGCTTGTCTGATATTATTTTCTGTTGCTTCAAGAGGTCCATCCATTGTTTTCTTATTATTTTTTCGCATAGGGTACGAGTACCAATGGAGACGCATTGCCCAAAGGAGACGCACTTGAAACAAAAACACTTGCACAGGCATAGGATGAGTAGATAGATGCATGAATGGTGGGCCAAAATATTCTTTAACTATCACCTAATATGCTCACATAGTACCACCCTATTATTTTCATATGTTATTGTGTGAGATGAGATGAACTAAAAAAAAGTAATGTTTTCGCAAATTCCTTACGAAAACCTAAGGATTTTTTTTTTTAAAGCTAAATTTCTTACAGTTCCCTAATTTGAATCTCGTTTCTATTACTGCAGGTTGATAGTGCATGAGTTGAAGTATAACTGCATGATCAAAAGGCTTTTACTTGCACGGCTGAAGGGGGGTGAGGGTGCGTCCCCATAGGTCCAGCAAAAATAGTAAAATCCAATGGAGACACATTTTTTCAAATTGATGCCAAAAGGTCGTACACCACACTGGTAACATAGCATACCTCCTCTATGTCTGGTATAAATAAGGTTGAGTTTCCTTCACCATTGACAAAGCTGCCTTAACTAGAACCCTGGGCCCTATAGAGACGCATTTATAGAGACGCATGAAAACAGTGGTAGGGAATTACAGAGGGATTTGGATAGGATAGATCAATGGAGCAAGAAGTGGAAAATGGAATTTAACACAAATAAATGTCATGTAGTGGAAATGGGAGTAAGTAAAAGAAGGCCTCATACGGAATATAAGTTAGGAGAAAACACTATTAACCCATCAGAGAAAGAAAAGGACTTAGGGATAACTGTTAGGAGTGATCTTTCACCTGAGAATCATATTAATAAGATAGTGGGAGAAACATATGGACTGCTAAACAGAATAAAAATAGCCTTTAACTATATAAACGAGATGCTGGAGAAATAATAAAAACATTGGTGAGACCAAGACTGGAGTATGCGGCAGTGGTGTGGGCACCACATCTAAAAAAGCATATAAAGAAGCTGGAGAAGGTTCAGAGAGCTGCAACTAGGATGATACCAGAACTGAGAGAATTACCATATGAGGAGAGATTAAAGAAATTAGATTTACCATCTCTAATGGATAGGAGGGAGAGAGGCGATATGATTATGATGTACAAATGTGTGAGAGGACTCGAAAAGGTGGACAAGAAGGGTTATATTGTGAAAGATAATGGTAGAACTAGGGGGCATAGATATAAATTAATGAAAGGAAGATGTAAAGGAGATGTGAGAAAGTATAGTTTCCCTTACAGAAGTATAAGTAAGTGGAATCAGTTGGAAGAGGAAGTGGTGTGTGCCAAAAACATTCATATTTTTAAGGCAAAGTTAGATAATTGTAACTCAGGAAGCGGGACAATACGAGCCTAAAAAGCTCAACTCCTGTATACTACAAATAGGTAAATACAAATAGGTAAATACACGTCTGCTTAGGGTAGCCGGGTTGCGTCTCCTTAGGTCCTTGTAAATGTGTGTTTATTTTGTTAACATTATTAAACATAATAACTTTTTCTTTTATCCTGGGTGAAGGAAACTCGACCCTAATTACACCATACATAGTGGGGAGAATGGCTTTCTACCAGTGAGGTATGGCAACAGTTTGAAAAATGCGTCTCTATTGGACCTCCAGAATTTTTTGCTGGCCCTAAGGAGACGCACCCATTTTACCCCCTCAGCAATTCAAAATCACATTAAGCATGTTCTTGCCAGCAGTCAAATGTTTGTGTGGGCCCTGTCAGCCTAGTGATGAAAAAATTGACTATATTTCCAGGCCCTCCGCCCATTTCCTATCCCTATTTTCCCCAAATATGCCCGGGTTGGCGACTGGTGCTTGATTTAAACCTCGTATTAGCATGAATGTTACATATATAACTTTCCTGCATCCTCGAAACTGTTTTGTTATTGGCCTACAATGAGCAATTAGTATGTTTAGTAATATTTTATGTCTCTCTAATAATATATATTATAAGGCCTATGTCAGTCCGTTTTATTGCTTTAGCATTGTCAACTTACAACCAAAAGTATCATGCTTTCTTTCTGGTACCCATGAGGTAAGTACTTATATAATTTTATGTGTGTTTTTGTGTTTTAAACATACCTGCGTCTCCTTAGGTCCAGGGGCGTCTCCTTATGGTTTTGTGAAAAAATGGAGACGCATCTCTTATTTGTCTTCTCTCTCTTAAAGAATAAGAGATACAAGAAAATGGTTTATTTGCTTTAAAAATATAGCCTTTTTTCTATTTATCCCCCCTACCCCCAATTTTCAATCTGTTATAGGTTGACAGAAGCAACTCGATAAAAAAAAATAGTGCCCATTTTTGCGTCTACATTGGGCATCGTACCCTAGTTTGCCCATCACACTAGTTAGTGAGACAGGTCTATAATTTAGGGAGTCCTTCCTGTCACCATTTTTGTAGAAGGGCGCCACATTGGTGAACAGAAGAGGTAAAAATAGCTGTGGAAGACAAGAAGAAAGTGTGTAGAGAGTGGTTGGGTAGTAGAAGGAATGAAGATTTGGAGAGGCAGAAACGAGCGAGGTATGTGGAGAGAAAGAGAGTGGTGAAGAGAGTAGTGAAGGAAAGTAAGAGAAAGTAGATAAGGAATTTGGAAGGAATCTGAGTGTAAAATGGAGGGAGTGTATACAAATGTTCTGGAAAGAAGTCAAGAAAGTTAGGGAAGGTAGCAAGGGAAACAGTAAGGGTGTGAAAGATAAGAATGGGAGAATGCTAGCCGAGAAGCAAGAGAGAGTCGAAAGATGGAGGGAGTACTTCAACAAGTTGCTAAATGTAAGGAATGAAGAGCCAGCAAACATAGTTGGATATGGTATGGGAGGGAGAAGAGGAGAAGTAGTGGAGGAGGTGGGGATCAGGAGGTCAGAAGTGTGGGAAGCCATGAAAAGAGTAATGTTGGGGAAAGCACCAGGAACAGATGGAGTGTGTGGGGAAATGTTGAGGTATGGTGTTGAGATAGTGATCGAATGGGTATGGAAAATGTGCAAACTAGCATGGGAGAAGGGGAGTGCACCCGATGACTGGAAGACTGGCATAATAGTCCCCCTATATAAGGGCAAAGGGGAAAGAGGAGTGTGTGGTAACCACCGAGGAATATGTCTTCTAAGCGTAGTAGGGAAGGTGTACAGTAGGTGTCGGGAATAGGGTAATGATCCCGACAGGTTTTGGTCCAATAGGACATTTGAATTTGGCGGTATCGTATCGCTTGTACGATTTCGGATGGTTCTTTGTGTATTGTAGTTTATTCTTAAGTTAGGTTAAATATTAACTGTAATGTATAAATATCTACATCAGCTCTAGATGTATTATGAAACCAAGTTATGGGTTATAATTATTATGAGCCGGCAGCCATATGTAATTTCGCGAAGCGATCGGACGCCGGCCCTTTAGTCTCTCAATCAACACCATACAGCCAACATCTCCTCCCCCGGCTCTGACTCAACCCACAGTTCACCATGTGCTACAAATATTAATCTATAACAATATTAACAACAGTCCTACATCACCAGTCCTCTAAGCTAAGTTCATTGTATCGATATTGTATTATGTGAACATTCCTACATGTCATGCAATTGAATTAGCCGCGTGTGGGGGACTGGATTACACCAATCGAATACCTCGTTGGTAATTATATTATAACTATTTGTTGGGATATTTCATGTACCAGTGATATGTAATTTAACCTCTCTATCTAAATTCCCGACAAATAATGGTCCTTCGTGCCCTTAGGCTTCCTTACCGTAGTACCGTTTTGTTTGCTTCCTTGACGCTTGTGGGCTTACAAATGGCTGCCGCCTCGCGCGTTGTTGGCCGACTGCCATTCCCTAGTTTACACCCAGCTTCTTCCCTCGTGTTTTTTACCATTTAGGCGCCGTCTCTATCTTTTTTGGGACTAGTTTCCAGGTTTTTTTGGGCGTGTGATCCTTGGCGTTTTTTTGGTGGGTTAGCTGGGCTGGAGTTTGGGGTAGGGGTAATTTCGTCGGGCACCGTTTCGCGCTCTTAGGCTAGGCTAGGCAGTCTAGGCCTGCAGGTGTCTGTGGTAGCTGTTCATTTCGCTTTGGTGGTGTGCCTGTGGTGTTCATTGTGTTTTGTCATTGTGGGACTCATTATTAATTTTGCTGGTGGGGAGGGTTCTCATGTGACCTTTTATATTTAAATTTCATAATAGCCTAGGCCTAGTTGCTTAAAGTGGCGGTCATGAGTGTCGGTCTTTGTTAATTCCTAAGCGATTGACAGTTAATAGTCAGACCTCATGATTGTAGCTTAACCAACTAGGCTTACCTATAAAGGGCTTACAATAATTAGTGCTTCACCTTACCCTTTCTTTTAATGGATTTAGTATTTAATTCTTTTGTCTAGTTAGATAATTTCCTTTCGATAGTTTATATTAAGGGGGATGTAAGTATTATGTAATTCTTTTTGAGTAAATTTCTTAAGTAATGGGAGTTTGCCGCTGTTGATTCCTAAGCGATTAACGGTTTGTAGTCTGACCTCATTGTAGTTTAAGTTGCTTAAAATTAGACCTTAACGATGACAGATTTAAAGAAACTTAAGATTCTTAAGGGAGGGATGAAGGGAAGTTTAAATAGATGTTTAAGAGATCTTGATGAATTTTTAATAAGTGCCACGGCTGATCAAATAAAGGGTAAATTCGCTACTGTTACTAAATCGCTAGCTACTTATGATAGTTATGCTCAGCAGGTATATGGTTTATTGACAGTTACTGACGATGTGGAAGAAGAAATGTCGGCAGATCTTGAGTACTTTGAGAATGTTAATACAGCCTTAGCCAGACTATCTTCCACCCAAGAATCAACCTCTGTTAAGGATACCGGTACACCAAAGGCGACTGGTTTTAACCTGCCGAAGCTTACTTTGCCTACCTTTTCCGGGGATTCTGCTACCTGGACTGGATTTTGGGATGTTTTTGAGTGTTCCGTCCATCATAATAAAACACTCACATCCATCCAAAGGTTCACCTATCTCCGTGGTCAATTGAAAGGGGAGGCATTGAAGTTAGTCGATGGGTACAAGCTAGAAGCTACCAGCTACAAGTCTGCAGTGGAGTTGCTGAAGAGAACTTACGGGAGAGTGGAAGTCATCAAGACCGCGTTAATTACTAAGTTCTTCACGCTAGATCCTCCATCCTATGATGTGACGGCCCTAAAGGAGTACTATGCCTCCTTTGAGAGCCTCCTCCGATATATGGAGACAATGGCCGTCACCAAGGAGGAGATATTTAGTGTGAATACCTTGAATAAGATACCCTCTCCGCTAAGGGAAATCTTAAGACGACAACTAAGCGACTCTCCACTAAACTTGGAAGCGTTGGTGCAGGTGTACCAGACTGAAGTCTTCAATATGGAGAATACTGGACACTACCGACAAGTGGAGATGTCGCCATCTACTGCAGCTTTCCCGGTACAGACTTCTCCTAAACAGAAAAGGCCAATATCATTAGGTTGTAAGTTGTGCAGTGTCCACGGTCATCTGTGGTACCAGTGTCCTTAGTATCCTAAGGCTACACAGAAGATTGGTCAGGCTAAATCACTTAAGTTATGTACCAGCTGTCTGGCAAGAGACCACTTCAACAGTACTTGCACCAATTCCTACATCAAACCTTGTAAGTATTGCAAGGGGAAACATTGGTTTTCCCTTTGCACCCAGTCTGATCGGCACGACGGCAAAGAAAAGGGGAGAACCCCCAAAGAGTCACATGAGAAAAGTAAGAGCGAGGGTGATAAAGTATCTGCCATGTCCATTGCTTCTCGAGAATGTCAATTGCTTCCTACTATGATGCTGCCAGTAGTGGGGAGTAATAATAATACTATAATGACGCGCACCTTACTTGACCAGTGCTCACAGAGGTCATTCGTTCTGCGGTCATCATTACCCCAGCTCAAGTGTACCAGCAAGGGTCAAGAGAATTTGCATCTCCATGGTTTCACTGGTGAAATAGATTCCAGTGACTATGATATAGTGGAGATTTCCTATGTTTATAGAAAAAAGGTATGTCCCATCAAGGCTGTTGTCGTCGACACACTACCCAGTTTCTATATAGCATCAGAGATTCAACCACATTTGAAATATCTCAGAAGCAAGGGATATAAACTGGCTGATGGTCAACTCTCTGCTAACAATGGTATTATGCTACTGGTCGGAGCTGATTATTACTACGACCTGGTTCACCCTGGATATCGGCGGGTAGATAAGCTTATAATGCTCCCCACGATCCAAGGGTATGCCATTACTGGATCCTATGCCACTTCCTCTCAAGACACACAAGTGGAGGTGGTTACGGTCCTCAAGGTAGCAGTAAGCCCCATAGATAAATATATTAGGCCAAATGTGCCCAATAATACATGTACTGATATAGATAAGCTATGGGACTTGGACAATATTGGAATTGACCCACATGAACTTGATCGTGAGTCCAAGCTAGCGTTAAGCTCGTATGAAGAGACTGTAACGTATGACTCTGGCAGAGGTCAGTATGTGGTAAGGCTCCCTTGGAATGATAACAAGAGTAAATTACCTACTAACTTCCATCTAGCACTTGGTAGGTTACGTGGCCTTCAGAAGCAGTTTGTCAAGGATCCAAGTTATTGCGAGACTTATGCGGCAGTTTTAGCCGAGCATGTACAACGTGGATTTGTGGAGAGAGTAGATCTCAATGAGTATGGGGATAACATCCATTACCTTGCTCACCATGGGATTAAAAAGGACAGTTCCACCACTCCTGTTCGTATTGTGTATGACTGCTCTGCTAAATCCAGTGATCGCTCCTATAGCCTGAATGATTGTCTGTACACGGGTCCGTCCCTGGTCTCTGATCTAGCGCAAATTATGTTGCGCTTCAGATGTCATAAGTTTGCATGGGTCACCGATATTGAGAAGGCCTTCCTGATGCTTCAACTCCATTGTGAAGACAGGGACTCGACAAGATTTTTATGGCCACGGGACCCAATGGATCTAGATTCAGAGCATCTGGTCTACAGGTTCAGAGTCGTCTTATTCGGGGCGACCTGTTCCCCCCAGTTTCTTCTCAACGCTACTATCTTGCGTCATCTTGAGGAGGCTGGACTAGATCCTGATTTCAAGAATGAGATCAAGCAGGGAATCTATGTGGACAATCTTCAAGGCACCGGAGACAATAAAGATTTATTGCTCAAGAGATGCTGGGAGATCCGCGATATATTTGCCAAGGCTCATTTATACTTAAGAGAATGGGCCACTAATAGTGATCTTTTGAAAGGTCAATTTACTTCTGACGGTGTAGCTACTGAGGATAGTGAGGTGAAGTTTTTAGGTCACAAATGGGACACTACCACAGATTGTATATCCTTCTGTCACACCCCATGCGGCAGTGAGCTTATGACCAAGCGAAACTGCTTAAGCTTGTCAGCGAGGTTGTTTGATCCCCTAGGTTTTTTGCTGCCTGTAACAATCCGTGCTCGTATGTTTTTACAGCAACTGTGGCGGCTAAAACTAGATTGGGACACGCCCCTCCCGATTGAGTTACAAGATACTTGGCGGTTGATTCGGTCGGACCTTTCCACATGTTGCAAGGTCCAACTTCCTCGTCAGGTTATTAGTGGTCACCAGGTGGATCTACATGCCTTTTCTGATGCTAGTAATAGTGCGTACGGTACTGCCATATACATATGCAATGGTAGTGAAACGACACTGGCTATAGCGAAGGCCAAAGTAGCCCCTATAAAGAAGATTACAGTTCCTAAATTAGAACTTACTGCATTGCTTCTGTCTGCTCGTCTAATAAAGTTTACACTGGATGCTTATACAGACATACTACAGATTAATAACGTCTATGTCTGGAGCGACAGTCACATAGCGCTTTCATGGGTACACAGCCAGAAAGTGTTACCTGTTTATGTTTCTAATCGCACTGATGAGATACATAACTTAGTTCCTACAGCTAAATTTCGCTATGTGAGCACCAGGGTTAACCCCAGTGACATCATTTCCCGGGGATCTCGGCGCAACAGTTTATGTCGTCCTCTATTTGGTGGCATGGACCTCCATGGCTTACATCTCCAACTGAATGGCCTCAGGATTTCAGGGAATGCATGTCTGATCCTTCAAGTCGGCCCCAAGATGATGTGTTAAGTAGTTCGAATGTGAGTACTACACATCAGGATAACAAGTTGGTAGAGTGGGAACGTTACGGCAGCTATGATAAAGTAATACGGGCATTTGCATGGATATACCGTTTCATTAACAACATGAGAAGTCGGGCTCACGGGTCTTTCCTTAGTGAAGATTCGAAGCATATCAGACTCCATGAATTGAGATCAGCAGAAGCAAAACTAATATGTTTAGTACAAAAGGAATCTTATCCTACTGAACATCAAATCCTGAGCAAGGAGTCAAAGGCCAAACCCTCTAACTTAATGAGGTAGCTAGGATTATATATGGAAGGAGGCATAATTAAGTGTAGAGGCAGGATACAAAGGGCGGACATTATTGATTCTGCGAAATATCCTGTCCTCCTTAGCTCCTCTCATTTGATTACCAAACTATTGATTCGCCAATGCCATAGGACCTGCCTACATTTTGGCGTAAATTATGTTCTGGCGTATATGCGACAACGTTAGTGGATTCCTAAGATGCGACAAGCAATTAAAGGGATCCACAATAGCTGTACTATCTGTAAAAGATTACAGGGTAAGCCTTACTCCCCAGTTGATCTACCTCCCTTGCCTGAGTTCAGGGTACAAAGGACTGAACCATTTCAGGTAACCGGGGTAGACTACACCGGAGCGATTCATGTTAGAGAATCGCCCGGTAACATCATAAAGGTATATGCCGTCCTATTCACATGTGCGGTAACCAGAGCGATTCATATTGAATTGATTGACGACCTATCCAGTGAGGGGTTTTTGCATACTCTAAGACGCTTTGCAGACCGCTATGGTTTCCCTCAAATTATTATGAGCGATAATGCGACTTGTTTTGTCGGGGCCTCTAAATATCTCCAGAGTTTAATGGATGACCCGCAGGTTGTGGCTACCCTCACTGGAAAGGGTTGTCAGTGGAGATTTATACCAGCACGTGCACCATGGTTCGGGGCGATTTGGGAGAGAACAATCGGTATCGTCAAATCTGCCATGAAGAAGGTATTAGGAAGGGCACTGGTGACCAGACGGGAGTTGCAAACCATCTTAATAGAAATTGAGATGTCAGTCATCGACAGGCCCTTGACCTATACCTCGGCAGATGTTGACGACCTCTTACCCATTTCGCCTTCTATGCTAACACGTGGACGAACCCTTAATACCTTTCCTAGATCGTCCGTAAATGACGAAGATCTGCAAGACCCTACGTTCGGCAATGCTGATGCCACACGTCATCGCTTCCAGTATGTAAACAAGGTGTCCGACGATCTATGGAAACGGTGGACCCAAGAATATTTGCTGTCTCTTCGCGAGCGTCACTCTCATAAGATCAAAGGGACGAATCAACGATGGCCTCGTATCGGGGATATCGTCCTGATTCATGATGAGCGTCCTAGGTTATTTTGGAAGCTTGGGAGGATTATCCATTTGTTCCAGGGCATTGATGGTCTTATAAGGGTTGCTAGAATACGAACTTCGACTGGGGTTACTACTCGCCCAGTCGTAAGGTTATATCCCTTGGAGCAGGATGTAGAACTGCCGGATGATCCTGGCGTCTCTACTGATACCCCTCCGCGGGAGAGTGCTGGTGACAGTGCTCCTCGAGGTGGGGCAGCTGATGATGAGAAGGATGATCCTCCTCAGGCTTCAGGTGGTGCTCGTCCCAAAAGGAGGGCGGCTATGAGTTCCGTGGATCTTTGGAGATCAAAGATCAAACTAGGTGATCTTTGACTTTGATGTCCTTTTTTTGTTCTCTGTATATAGCTCCTGTATATCATTTTTGGTGGCGGGCAATATGTCGGGAATAGGGTAATGATCCCGACAGGTTTTGGTCCAATAGGACATTTGAATTTGGCGGTATCGTATCGCTTGTACGATTTCGGCTGGTTCTTTGTGTATTGTAGTTTATTCTTAAGTTAGGTTAATATTAACTGTAATGTATAAATATCTACATCAGCTCTAGATGTATTATGAAACCAAGTTATGGGTTATAATTATTATGAGCCGGCAGCCATATGTAATTTCGCGAAGCGATCGGACGCCGGCCCTTTAGTCTCTCAATCAACACCATACAGCCAACATCTCCTCCCCCGGCTCTGACTCAACCCACAGTTCACCATGTGCTACAAATATTAATCTATAACAATATTAACAACAGTCCTACATCACCAGTCCTCTAAGCTAAGTTCATTGTATCGATATTGTATTATGTGAACATTCCTACATGTCATGCAATTGAATTAGCCGCGTGTGGGGGACTGGATTACACCCATCGAATACCTCGTTGGTAATTATATTATAACTATTTGTTGGGATATTTCATGTACTAGTGATATGTAATTTAACCTCTCTATCTAAATTCCCGACAGTAGGGTAGTGATTGAGAGAGTGAGAGTGAGAACGGAGATATGGATAGGTGACGAACAGGGAGGTTTTAGGAAGTGAAGAGGATGTGTAGATCAGATTTTTACCCTAAATTGTGTTATGGAGAAATATCGGGAGAAGCAACAAAAGGTGTATGTTGCCTTTATGGACTTGGAGAAGGCCTATGACAGAGTGGATAGAGAAGGTATGTGGAAAGTACTTAGAATATACAGAGTAGATGGCAAGTTGCTGAAAGCAGTGAAGAGCATGTATGAGGGTGCAAAGGCGGCAGTACGTGTGGAGAATAAGCAGAGCGAGTTCTTTGACCTGAATGTTGGGTTGAAACGTGGGTGTGTGATGTCCCCGTGGTTGTTTACTGTATATATGGATAGAGTCATGAAAGAAATACTAGGAAGAGCAGTGGATGTTGGTGTATCGCTGAAGAAGGAGGGAAATTAATGGAAGCTGCCTATACTGCTGTTTGCGGATGATACAGTTCTGATGAGCGATAATGAATGGGAGTTGCAGGGTCTGGTAAATGAGTTTGGAACAGTGTGCGAAAAACGGAATTTGAAGGTAAATGCGGGGAAGAGCAAGGTTATGGTCTTCGAAAGGGGTGAAGTCACGGAGTGTGAGGTGAAGTTGAATGGTCAGGCTATGGATATCGTCGGTTCTTTTAAGTATCTGGGCAGTGTGTTGAGTAAAGATGAGACTATGGATGAAGACGTGTGGGAGAGGGTGCAACAGGGGAAGAGGGTTGTAGGAACGTTGAAAGCAGTAACAAGAAATAGGGTGATCAGTATGGAAGTGAAGAAGTCCTTGCATGACAGTGTGGTAATCCCGACACTAACTTATGGAAGCGAAGCATGGACGTTCGGGAAGAGACTCAGACCAAGAGTGAGATCGGTGGAAGTGACTTACTTGAGAAGCGCGTGCGGAGTTACATGGAGGGATAGACAGACGAATGAGGAAGTAGGAAGGTGTGGTGTGGAGGTTGATGTGCTGGAAAGTGTGAAAAGGAACAACTTGAGATGGTTCGGCCATATGGAAAGCGAGAGAATGACTAAGAGGGTGTACGAGAGCGAGGTGGAAGGACCGAGAGGGAGAAGTGCACCGAAGGAGAGGTGGAAGGATGGAGTGAGGAAGTATATGGATGAAGGCGGTGCTGGTTGGGAGGAGGGGCGTCGACTGACTGGGGACAGAGGTGCATGGGGCGGTTCGTTCGTGGCAACCCCTTCGGGGATCACGGTGTCAGGCAATAGATAGATAGATAGATAGACCACATTGGCTCTCTTCCATTCTACTGGTACTGTACTACTCCTTCTTTTAATGATGATTGGATTATGTCATATAGTGGTATGATTAATTGATTTGCGCATTCTTTGAGGATCCATCCAGATATTTCGTCTGGCCCCATGGCTTTTCTTACATCTAGGTCTCTCATTAGACCAAGTAGTTCACCTGGGTCGAAAGGTACTTTTAATATTGCCGGGTCTCGATTTTCGTCTACTATAGGTGCGACTAAATCGCTCTCTGAGGCGAAAACAGTTTGCCATTTGGTGTTCATTATCTCACACAGCTTCTTTTCATCCTTGTAAATGTCCTGGCCATCTTTCAACTCTATCTGATCTTTCACCTTTATTTTGCTGTATACAAATTTGTAAAAGAATTTTGGTTCGCCTTTGGCTTTATTAAATATGTTTTTCTCATAGTTCGCTTCTTCTCTTCTGATGTTAACATAGTTATTTCTTGCTTGGTTGTATTCGTGTCATTTTGTCATGTCATTGGGGGCTTTCCTAGCCTTGTTCCAATCTTTGTCTCTCTGTTGCTTTGCTACTTCACACTTATTATTAAACCAAACCTTTTCCCTTCTTATGTTGGGTTTATACTTAGGCACAAAGCTGTTGATCGCTTCTCTGTATATATCAACAAAATATGAGTATTTGTAGGTGAGACAGTGAAGCACTGGAGCGAGGAAGCTTCAGAGATGGGGCTGCTTCGAGCCGTGAGTCAGCAACTAAGCCCTATGCATCCTGTGAAGGCAAGATGGCAGGGGCTGGTTGTAGCTAAATGGTGCTTCACATGTCTCCCCCCCTTAGACTGGAATGAGACCTCACGGGCTTCACCGTTCAATGTAGAATGGTGGAATGTACAGGCTCTCAGCCTATGCCCGAGAGGGAGTACAGTAGTTGGAATATAGAAAAAAAAAAAAAAAAAAAAATCATATTTTTTAGGGTATTCCAGTCTAAGTCACCAAAACAAATTTGTAATCCCCTAAAATCCGATCTAGCATACAGTAGTTTGGTCGGTCTTCTTCGTATTTTTCTGAAAATGTGGTTGTATACTCCATTGTCCACTCCGCTTGCAGCACTACATGGTCACTTTTTCCTAGTGGGCACAGGACGGATCCTTGCGGGACTCCGTCTGTGAAGTTTCTGATGTTAGATGACAGACCAGCAAATTATATGTGTGCACATCTGCCTGTTAGGTAGTTGGCCAGCCACCTTTTTGTATTGTTGTGCATGTTTGTGTTGTAGATTTTGTTTGTTAGGTTGTGGTGGGGGATGGCATCGAAGGCTTTACTAATGTCGAGTATGGCAAGTAGTGATCTGTGTGGTGGTCTGGCTGAGTTGATGCCGTCAAAAGCTCTTTGTGTAAGGTCTGTAAGAAGAGTGTTTGTGGAGTGTAGTAGCCTAAAGCCATGTTGTGTTGGAGCTAGGGGTAGAGCGTGTGTGGTACAGTTGTAGTAAGAGGCGTTCTAAGACTTTGGAGGGGGTGCAAAGGAATGTGCTGGGGCGGTGTGAGGAGGGTAGCGTGGGGTTTTTGTTGGGTTTGGGGAATGTAATGATGACACCATGCTTCCAGATGTCTGGTATTGTGTTTTGTGAATAACTGTACAGTAGTTTGATATGTTAGTGAGTGCTTGTATGCCTTGTGGTCCTAGGTGTCTGAAGTGTATGTTGCTTATGTTGTCTGGACCACAGGTGGGTGAGTGCTTGAGATTGTTGATGATTTGCTTTGTCTGGTTGTTGGTGAAGGGTGCGTAGACAGGGTCTGTGGGAAATTGTCTCTTACCTCGGATGACACGTCGGTCGTCTTGATGGGGGTTTAGTTGGCTGACATGAGAAAAGTTATTAATGAGATTGTTAGCTTATTGTTTATATGAAGGAATAAAATCTGGTGTGATTGCGGCATGTGATTTTTTTGTGTTGGTGTGGGAGAGTGTGATGCTGTTTAGTGTTTTGTAGATTTGTTTGGGGTCTGTTTTGTGATAAAGTGTTTGGAGGTAGTTATTCCAATTTAGTGTTTGTTCTAGTATTTTGTTATTAATCTGTATGTTGAGTGCTTGGATTTGTTGTTGCGATATCCTGTGTGTGGGGTGCTGGGGAGCGTTTCAGGGTGTCGCATTGTCTGATGAGGTTTTGAATTTCTGGTGAGAAGTTGGGGTTGTGTTTTTTTCTGTTACCTCTTGGAATGTGTTTCTTGTCAGCATTTTGGATAGCTGTGTTGAATGTGTGAACAGCATTGTTGATGTTAGTGATGGGTGTACTGTTTAAGGTTTCAAATTGTTGTTCTGTCTCATTTGTGAAAGCTTCCCAGTTGGCTCTTTTATAGTTAGTGTATGTGTATCTATGGCTAGCTGAGGTGAGTCTGGTTTTGGTGGTGATAATTATCGGGAGGTGGTCGGAACTCAAGGCTCCTACCACCTTCCAGGATGTTATGGGGGCGAGTTCTGAGGAGCAGAAGGTGATATCTGGAGATGATAGGTGGAAGAGGGCTAGGTGGGGAATATGGGTATGTTGATGGATGTCGTTAAGGATGAAAAGGTTATCTGATTGACGTAGGACCAGCCATCTGTCTGTGTCAGGGTTGTCAACAAACCAGGCCGACGTCTTGGCATTGAAGTCACTACCCAGGATGATGTGTCGAGTGTTTGTGATTTGTTGTAGTTGTGGTCTGTAGTCGTTGGGTATTGGGGGGGGGGGAGGGAGGGGTGTACATTATGTATTTAACCCTCTCACATTCTTGATGCAATTTTGAGCCTATTAGGGATACTTTAAAGCCTTTATTACCGTCAGGGGTATTTAGAAACCTTTAGTTTAGTTACTTTAACCTCTGCAGTTGTCTTTGAGTTAGCTGTGGGCAGAAAACTAATTTTGGAGAGCTAATTATAAGAGTGAGAGAACTCTATTTCTTATTGCTAATCTGGCAACCTCTGCGTCATATGCTCGTGAGAGGGTTAATATGGTAATATTGGAATTATTGCCAGTGCTTATTTTGATGGATTGTATTTCTGTTGTGTTATCATGTGGGGGGAGGAGGAATTTGGTATGTGCACTGGTGTCTGTGAAGTTTATTGCTGTGTGAACCAAAGTGATGAGTCCACCGCTGCTGGCCCGGTCTTGCCTGATGGTGGTGAAGTCATGAAATGTACGTGTTGTGTTGTGTTGTGCAGAGTTTTGTTTCTTGTAAGAAACAAAACTCCGCACAACACAGTATGTCTATCTATCTATCTATTACCTGACGCCGTGATCCCCGAAGGGGTGGCCACGAACGAACCGCCCCCATGCACCTCTGTCCCCAGTCAGTCGACGCCCCTCATCCCAACCAGCACCCCCTTCATCCATATACTTCCTCACTCCATCCTTCCTCCTCTCTTTCGGTTTACCTCTCCCTCTCTGTCCTTCCACCTCGCTCTCGGTCACCCTCTTAGTCATTCTCTCACTTCCCATACGTTCCATATGGCCGAACCATCTCAAGGTGTTCCTTTTCACACTTTCCAGCACATCTACCTCCACACCACACCTCCTTGTTACTTCCTCATTCGTCTGTCTATCCCTCCATGTAACTCCGCACGCACTTCTCAAGTAACTCCTTTCCATTTTCATGTGGTATAATATCAGTGGAAGTTAAATATCTCTAAGCTATAATTCAAACAAAATCAATCTAAATTAAATTACTCCAAGTCTAAATTGAATTCAATCTGAAATCAAGCTAAATTTACATACAAAGTTACACACAATTATTTATATTCAATCAAGGCTCTAAGGGTTAATAATATTCCAGGATTTAACTCACCAATAGTTCCACGTGGCAATGAGACAAAGGAAAACGTTTACCCAATATGGCAGACGACGGGGAAACCAGAGACCGGCTCGAAAGCACAGGTCAGGGAAAATAAACAAAAATTATTATATAAGAATGGACATGAGTAATATGCTTAGCTGTCGGTCATGGCGTTGATGAGAGCGTCATGATTGTGTAGATGTGTGTATTGCTAGCAGTTTATTGTGATTAGAGGCACAAACGCACGATCAACTGAAGGCGGAAATTATATGTTAACTGGGTGGTGTTCATGAAGGCTCTGATCTCTGATTCCCAGACCTTCACCTTGCTGCCTTGGCAAACGCCAGGCGCCCAAATTATCGTACCATATCTACTGTATGTTGCTCAGTACGATAAGGTAAATCAATATATTCGATAAATTCATATATACTACATAAGACCAAGTCAATATTGCTTAATAGCATATTAGGCCTTTTATAATCTTAACTTACTTACAATCTTATAATTCACGATCTAATCATCCTACGCCCTACCGTGGGAACGACCGTTAGACTGTCGTATACCTAGTGACGTCACAGAGACGTACCTTAGCACATTAATTGTCTTACACTATCGTATTACACGATACACTCCCCCCCACAAAAAATAACCTGAACCCCACCTTAAATTAAAGTTGCCCAGAGGCTATCCTCTGACGCCACATATCAACGGCGCCAGCAGCAGCACGTCTGGGACGCGTCCCGGTCTGAGATTGATCACCATCCGGAAGGGGTGAATCGTCATGTTGAGAATTCTCGGACCCAGCAATAACAGGTGGAGCATCATATTGCAATGCGGAACCGAGCTCCAAAGCGTACAAACGTGCGATAGGACGAACAGTAGTTCCAGTGGCCGTCCTCAATAGTGCCACCCGCTCTACAGAGTCTTCCCCCTTGTAAACCTCCAACACGCGGCCTAATTTCCAGTACAAACGAGGACTATCTTCTCTTATTAAAACTACTTCACCAACAGTAGGTGCCGATGGTCTACCAGAGGGTTTGATGCTTCTGTCCCTCAATGCTAGCAGATATTCATCAATCCACCTCTTCCTAAAGTCCTCGATTACCTTCGAAATATACTGGTATCGCTTAGATACCGCTGCTTCAGAGTACAACGAAGGATCCTCTAGTTCTATGATAGACTGGAAATTAGACGGGAATGCAGTCAATGGTTTACCGTAGAGTAAATGAGCTGGCGTTAATGGTAGTGGTTCTTGCAGGTCAGTGTACACATATGTGAGCGGACGATCATTCACGACTGCTTCTATTTCGGTGAGAACTGTCATTAACTCACTCTTCTTCAATGAAGCACGTCCTACTACCGCTCTCAGTCCTGATTTAACAATGCCGACACACCGTTCCCACATTCCACCAAACCAAGGTGCCCTAACTGGATTGAACCTCCATTCGCACTTCTTTTCTCCCATAAAAGTGATGATTGTAGGATCACTGCTCATGTCCTTAAGGTATCTAGATTGCTTTGCGTTCCTGTCTGCTGAACAAAAGACTTGGTTTGAAAGGTTAGTATGTCTTGTTTTGGTTGCCAGATGATCCCCAAATTTCTTGTCTTTTCCTGGTTATGAGATGCCGTACCATCCATCTGAATTAATTTCTGAAGATCTTCACTATTAGTAACCCATTCGCGGAGAAATAAATGAGCTTCTGTAAACAATCTACGTGCTTGCCAGTACAGTAGGTATGTAATAAATCATCCTGACTATCGCTAGAACCCTGCAAATTGTCTATATTCAACCCGCGAGATAGTTTACTTGTGTCCTCATGAGTATCTGACAGATGTTTCTTAATAGTGGCACTTAACAAAAACTGCGAGCATGTAGCCCCAAAGAGGACGACCCGAAAACGATAGATCACGACTGAACTTTCAGAGTCGCTGATGTCTTCGAACCAAAGAAAGCGAGTAACATCTCTATCTTCCTCCTTTGACCATCAAGAAGGCTTTCTCAATGTTACTAGTAAATGCATACTGCCCTAGCCTAAATCGCAATAGGTGTTGTGACAAATCCGACACCATGGACGGAATAGTCAGCAAGCAATCATTCAGGCTGGGTTGTTGACCTTGGTGGGCCGAGCAGTCATACACCACCCATATTGGTGTGGTGGCGCTGTCTTTCTTTACCCCATGATGGGCTAGATAGTGAACCCTTCCCTTCCTTATTGGTTCTTTTACATCGACTCTTTCAATGAATCCTCGGTCTAAGTAATTCCGAAATACATTGTCATACGCCTGGCGCGTGCTCGGTTCATTTGATAGTTTACGCTGTAA
The DNA here is from genome assembly GCA_032716605.1 of Paralithodes platypus. Classification (NCBI taxonomy): domain Eukaryota; kingdom Metazoa; phylum Arthropoda; class Malacostraca; order Decapoda; family Lithodidae; genus Paralithodes; species Paralithodes platypus. Next base: position 10,639,993 of record CM064544.1, on the reverse strand, counting down.
TGCGTGCAAGCGACCCAATGCCAATCCATAGTTTGTTGGCAGGCTCATCTCACTATTTTTCCAGGGCAAACTAAGCTTGTATTGCTTGTCTGAGGTACAATAGCTCACAGACTTCAAACTACTTCAGCGCAATTTCCGAGTCATAATCGGCATCCATAGGATTAATGCCTATGTGATCTAATCTCCACAGTCGTTCCAGGTCAAACTCGGCAGTCATTTTAGGGTCACTAGGTTATCCTCCCTTCCCAACTCCTCTGCCGCGGTTATATTCACCCTTAATATCGAGACTGTGTCGACCAGGACATTTGACTGTCTATCTATCTATCTATTGCCTGACGCCGTGATCCCCGAAGGGGTGGCCACGAACGAACTGCCCCCATGCACCTCTGTCCCCAGTCAGTCGACGCCCCTCCCCCCAACCAGCACCACCTTCGTTCATGTACTTCCTCACTCCATCCTTCCACCTCATATTCGGTCTACCTCTCCCCCTCTGTCCCTCCACCTCGCTCTCATACACCCTCTTAGTCATTCTCTCGCTTTCCATACGTTCCATATGGCCGAACCATCTCAAGTTGTTCCTTTTCACACTTTCCAGCACATCTACCTCCACACCACACCTCCTCTTACTTCCTCATTAGTCTGTCTATCCCTCCATGTAACCGCACGCACTCCTTAAGTAATTCATTTCCACTGCTCTCACTCTTGGTCTGAGTCTCTCAACCAACGTCCATGCTTCGCTTCCGTAAGTCAGTGTCGGGATTACCACACTGTCATGCAAGGACTTCTTCACTTCCATACTGACCACCCTATATTTTGTTACTGCTTTTAGCGTTCTTAGAATCCTCTTCATCTGTTGTACCTTCTCCCTCACCTCTTCATCCATAGTCCCATCTTTACTCAACACTGCCCGGATACTTAAAAGAGTTGACGATCTCCATAGCCTGACCGTTCAGCTTCACCTCACACTCTGTGACTTCACCCCTTTCGAAGACCATAACCTTGCTCTTCCCCGTATTTACCTTCAAATTCCGTTTTTCGCACACTGTTCCAAACTCATTTACCAGACCCTGCAACTCCCATTCATTATCACTCATCAGAACTGTATCATCCGCAAACAGCAGTATAGGTAGCTTCCACTCAATTCCCTCCCTTTTCAGCGATACACCAACATCCACTGCTCTTGATAGTATTTCTTTCATAACTCCATCCATATATACAGTAAACAACCACGGGGACATCACACACCCCTGTTTCAAACCAACATTCAGGTCAAAGAACTCGCTCTGCTCACTCTCCACACGTACTGCCGCCTTTGCACCCTCATACATGCTCTTCACTGCTTTCAGCAACTTGCCCTCTACTCCGTATATTCTAAGTACTTTCCACAAACCTTCTCTATCCACTCTGTCATAGGCCTTCTCCAAGTCCATAAAGGCAACATACACCTTTTGTTTCTTCTCCAGATACTTCTCCACAACACAATTCAGGGTAAAAATCTGATCTACACTGACTGTGTAGTACAGTATGTACCTTTCCGCTCATGCAATAGCCAAATTTAGTGGGGATCAAAATCCCACCACACATCCTTTTAAATCCAGGGTATACTACATCATAATAATGATCCACACCAAGTAGAACATGCACCTCACTCTGATCTCCCATGGGATCTGACAAGTTAACCCCCTTGCTACGTAATGCGTGTTCCACCTTCTTCACTCCTACAGATACATATTCTGGTAGGGTGTCTACTACGATACATGTCATGTATCGTAGTAGACACCCTACCAGAATATGTATCTGTAGGAGTGAAGAAGGTGGAACACGCATTACGTAGCAAGGGGGTTAACTTGTCAGATCCCATGGGAGATCAGAGTGAGGTGCATGTTCTACTTGGTGTGGAGTACCTTTGTTTACGATAGAAATAGGAAATCTCCGCTATCTCGTATTCTTGTTTGTCAGTAACCCCTGTAAAGCCCTGCAATCGAAGAGTCTCAGCCCCTACGATTCGGTGCTTAAGTCCCCCTAATATGGACCTTTTTATAAAGGATCGTTGAGACCCCTGATCAAGAAGCACCCGACAAACCTTGTTACTGTCATTACCTTCCATGGGGATCTTTATTGTGGGCAATATAGTGGTGTCTTTCGTGCTATCTAGTGTCAAAGTTGTACTACCCTCTGGTTTGACGTCTTTGCCTTTGTCAACTGTAGGACACAACTTGTCGAAGTGATGTCCTTTACAGTGACGACAGGGCCTTAAGTTGTTGTTGTTGTTCCCCAAGCTGCCTGGCCGAACAGCCCCAAGGCCCCGAGCAAGGCCAAGGCCATAACCGAGCGCCCCCACAGAACCCTCCCCGCCGACCACAATAAAGCCTGGGTGACCGAAGCCACTCCATGGCGGGGAGCTTGAGGAGGGTGCGGAAACGCCCGGGCAACCAAAGCCCCACCCAGGGCCCTGTGCCCCTCAGCAATTATGAAGAGAAAGTTGAGGGGCAAGGGAAAAAGTACCAAGGGCCTTAAGTACATAGCAGTACATTGCCCTTGTTTACCATGATCTTTACTCAGACAACCGGCACATAGCTTCAGTTTTTTCGCTTGTGCTAATTTTAACTCATTTGTTGGGTATTTTACACAGAAACTCCATTTATGCTTATTAGTATTGCAGAGTTTACATAAAGTCTGTGCGGGTTTCTTGTACGTACCCTCTTTCTTTCCCTTGGTCCCCACTGTCATACTTACAGTCCCCCTCATTTCAACATTCCCACTCCCTCCTGACACATTCATTCTCCCATTGTTCAACTCTAAATTACTGATCTCTTTACTGAACTGAGTTTTAAACTCACCCAGATCAAATGATCTGACCTTGTCGAGTATTGCCATAGGAAGCTTTTGTCTGAGGATAATGATTATCATTTCCTGTGAGGTCAGCCCTAGAGTGTCTAGAGATCGAGTATGGCACTCCATGTCCGCTCTAAATTTTGCTAATTCATCAACCTTGTACTTTGGTTCTGTCAGATTCAACAAGGCGACGACATGGGCCATTTTCAATTGCTCCCGATCCCCGTATGTAGACTGTAACAACTGTACTGCCTCAAGATAACTATCACCTACTACCGCAAAACCCTCTATTAAATGTAAGGCCTCTCCCTCCATTTGTCCTTTCAAGTAATGAAATTTACGGACATTATCCAAAGTGGATTCATGCACTGTAGACCGGAATACATCCCAAAATGCTAACCACTCAGTCAAATTACCCCCAAATTTAGGAAGATTGAGCTTTGGGAGGTGCACAGTGTGTTTAGGATCAACCCTTCTTTGGGCATTGTTATCGCCTCCCTTCTTGTTCGCGACAGTGCGCTGTAATAGGTGCTTCGCTTTGAAGACAGTTTCGTCATAGAGGTTGCGGTTATCACACTCAGCTATTATTTCCTCATCCTCCGTCATGCTTGCCACAATCACCTCACTTAGAGCTACAATACGACTATGAGTAACCTGGACATTGTCTAGCCTAGCCTCTAATTCCTCGAGGTCAGCAGTAGTGATGAAAGTGTTGACATCAATTATTCACCTATTTAACACCTTATTAGCGGGCTAGCGGTCTATTTATATGTACCGCCCAGCGGGGTGTTTTTAGCCAAAATAGGGCTGTTTATGTGATCATTTTCATGCCTAAATAAGACCCAGAGCGTAAAAGAAGTATCTATCCCTGAAAGGGCATAAACAGAGCTTTCCAATGACACCATAACGATCCTTTTATGACGGCTAGTTTTCTTGCAACAACCGCGCAACACGAGTGCAAAAAGCATGTAATTCGGTACTTTCCCCATACAATTCAGTATTCTTACAGTTTTCTTACAGTAGATCCTCTGGAAAAAGGCAAACTATGCCTGTGTATCCAGCTCAGTACCAGTACTTGCACTGCTGCGGTCGTTCACGGTGTTGGCGGCGGCGGTAGCAGACGCAACATTTTTACTATTCTGTATTTTTGTTTTATAATCAAACTTCAAATCTTGTCTTCCCCATGCTTTATCAAGATTACTTTCAAACTCCCTTATTGATTCGGAATCGACTACATACTGGGGCAGTGCGTTCCACTCATTTACCACTCTATCACAAAATGAGTTCTTCGCCTAGTATGTAGCGAGTGAGAGAGGGAGGGAGGAGGTGGGATTCGTGTCAGTAGGTTCGCCGCGGTGGTCTGGAGCAGTCATACGCTCGCTACTCTCCTGCCACCACTTGTCTCTCTCTCTCAGCAACATTACGTGCTGAAATTGCCACACGACCTATGTCGCGCGCCGCCAGATAGTCCAGATTTATTATACTCGACTTATGTTGCGCGCCGACACATAGGGGTTAATACTCCCCGAAGTCCCGCCCTCTGATTTTTAGGGGCTTTGCTTTGCACCCCACTAGACGGTATCTCTTCCTGTTTACTCATTTTGTATGCAAGCCTGTAGGCTATTTAAACCTTACAATTACAACGGCAATTTAGTAGCCTAGTTAAGAGACGCCGACCGGCAGACTTCTTTGTTATGGAGAACAAATAGCACACTAAATAGCAATACCTACACTAAAGGGTCATAATGAACAAGAAAATGTTAGGTCAGGTCATATGTCACAGGAAGTCTGAAATGAAAACAAAAATTATTGGGGGAAGATGATAGGTGGGATGCAGGACTTTGGCAGGTGCAACGATACTACCCCGGTGTCCCTCTCCAACCAACGCTTTGTCAGCCCTATGATTTTGTTGTAGAGCTCTTGGTTGGTGTCCAAATCTAGGTGGACGCCGTCCAGATCAAGATCCCGTACATTTAGGGTAATAGATACAAAGCGGTGCCGCGTCTCCGCCAGCCGACACCTCAGGGTGTGGTTAACGGCGTTCCGGATAGCGTGATACTCCTCTGCAGTGAAACCTCGGACCCTGGTCCGGCTCTCGATTGCCACGATTTTGCAGCTCCTCCCGGTATCCTTTTCCAGATCCAACGCCACCTGCTTAATTCCGTTGGCTAATTCTCGGGGTACTGTACCGGGGCATATATCATTGCCGCCGATAAACAAAAAGATCATAAGGGGCCTAAACTGCACTACCCGCCCCCACTGTGGGGAGGCTCTCAGGGTATCGATGGTGGCCCCAGGCACCCCAAAGTAGGAGAGCTCGAAGTATCTGTCCCCCTCCGACGCCCTATACCCCACAGGTCCTTGATCAGCCGCTCTTAATCTATTGGCGTATGAATGCCTGATGACTGCTATCCTCTGTGGTATCGGCGCCGGAGTTTCCGGATTGTACCCAAGCCCTACTCCTGGGTCCTTGCTCCTGCATCCCTGGGCTAATCCCTTGCTCATTACCTTTAAAAATCCCCTATCGGTAGCTAATTCCCGGGTCTGGGCACCAATGTGGTATAATATCAGTGGAAGTTAAATATCTCTAAGCTATAATTCAAACAAAATCAATCTAAATTAAATTACTCCAAGTCTAAATTGAATTCAATCGGAAATCAAGCTAAATTTACATCCAAAGTTACACACAATTATTTATATTCAATCTAAGGGTTAATAATATTCCAGGATTTAACTCACCAATAGTTCCACGTGGCAATGAGACAAAGGAAAACGTTTACCCAATATGGCGGACGACGGGGAAACCAGAGACCGGCTCGAAAGCACAGGTCTGGGAAAATAAACAAATGATTATATGAGAATAGACATGAGTAATATGCTTAGCTGTCGGTCATGGCGTCGATGAGAGCGTCGTGATTGTGTAGATGTGTGTATTGCTGGCAGTTTATTGTGATTAGAGGCACAAAAGCACGATCAACTGAAGGCGGAAATTATATGTTAACTGGGTGGTGTTCGTGAAGGCTCTGATCTGTTCCCAGACCTTCACCTTGCTGCCTTGGCAAACGCCAGGCGCCCAAATTATCGTACCGTATCTATGTTGCTCAGTACGATAAAGTAAATCAATATACAGTCGACGCTCCATTTAACAGACGTCAATTTAACGGATTTCGGATTTAACGGACTCCAGCTGGTAAATTAGGCCTCTAAAATCAACCAAATTTTTTAGACATATCGAGTCTACACACACTCAGATGTAACATATAAACTAAACACTATGGTACACAATGCTAATATAATTGCCCAATAATGTATATAATGCTTATTGTTTGGCATTATGAGTACACTGTATTGTACATATCAGTAATGGGCGAAATTGTAACTATCCTGGAGACGCCATTTGCAATGTTTACGTTTTGGCCTGACGCTACGGTAGTAACGGTACAACGATCCGGTTCACTGAACTTTCGGTACAGTAACAATATTCTTACAGTTTCTTACAGTAGATCCTCTGGAAAAAGGCAAACTATGCCTGTGTATCCAGCTCAGTACCAGTACTTGCACTGCTGCGGTCGTTCACGGTGTTGGCGGCGGCGGTAGCAGACGCAACATTTTTACTATTCTGTATATTTGTTTTATAATCAAACTTCAAATCTTGTCTTCCCCATGCTTTATCAAGATTACTTTCAAACTCCCTGATTGATTCGGAATCGACTACATACTGGGGCAGTGCGTTCCACTCATTTACCACTATCACAAAATGAGTTCTTTGCCTTCTCAAGCCTATTTCTTTCTTTGTAAATTTTCTTAGAGTGTCCTCTCGTTCTTGTTCCCTCCCGCATCAAGAAGATACCTTCACACACATCCTCATCGTACTTTCCTGACACTATCTTAAAAGTCTCTATCATATCCCCTCTCTTTCTCCTATATGCCAGTGTCGGAAGCCCCAGTGTCCTCAACCTCTGCTCATAGCCCGCGTTCTTCAACGTTGGTACCAGCTTGCTAGCTCTTCTCTGCACTTTCTCCACTGCTTCTATATCCTTTACCATATATGGAGCCCACACCCTGGTTCGCATATTCCAGGTGCGGCCTAACCAGCGCTGTATAGAGATTCCTGAAGATTTCTTCGTCAAGTGACACAAATGTCCTCCTTATCAGCCCTACAATTCTATTGGCTTTGTTTATCTTTTCCGCTAAATGTTCTGAGAAATTTAACTTATTGTCTATCACTACTCCTATATCCTTTTCTGCATTCACTTCCTCCATCACTTCATACATACTGTATCCTACCTTGTCTATCTTGCTGCTCCCAATCCGCATGTACTTGCATTTTTTTGGATGAAAAGGCATTAACCAATGTTCAGACCATCCCTTCATACCCTCCACATCTCCTTGAAGCAAACCCATATCTTCCTTACTCCTCACTCTTCTATACAGCTTAGTGTCATCCGCATACAGGTATACCTCACTTCCATTAGTTATAACTTCAGGCAAGTCGTTGATAAATATAACGAACAGCAGTGGTCCCAACACAGATCCCTGAGGTACCCCACTTGTAATTTCCCTCCACCCCGAGCCTATTCCATTCACCAGTACCCTCTGTCTCCGATCTTTCAGGAAGGCTTCTATCCATTTCACACATTTCTCCCCTATATTATAGCTTCTAACTTTCTCTATTAACCTTTTATGTGGGACCTTATCGAAGGCCTTCATAAAATCGCAATATACCACGTCTATTACATCACCATCTTAGAATTTGCATCCAATCATCTACCACCTTAATTAGCTGTAGTACCGTCGACCTCCCCGGCAAGAATCCGAACTGTCTCCCACTGAAAAGTTGGTTTGACTTCATATGATCCATTATTCCTTCTCTAATTACCGTTTCCATTAGTTTACACACAACACTTGTCAAACTGACTGGTCTATAATTCCCTGGGTCATTTCTCTTTCCCTTCTTAAATATAGCTGTTATGTTCGCCTCTCTCCAGTCCATCGGGATTTGTCCTGTATTAAACGATACCTCAAATAACATTTTCAATGGCTCTACTAACATCTGCCCTCCTTCCTTTATGATTCTTGGGTGTATCCCATCCGGTCCCGGTGACTTACTTCTGTTCATGTTTTCTATAGCCCTTCTTATTCTAGCATGGGAAAACTTTATTACAGTTTCTTACAGTTTCTTACAGTAGATCCTCTGGAAAAAGGCAAACTATGCCTGTGTATCCAGCTCAGTACCAGTACTTGCACTGCTGCGGTCGTTCACGGTGTTGGCGGCGGCGGTAGCAGACGCAACATTTTTACTATTCTGTATTTTTGTTTTATAATCAAACTTCAAATCTTGTCTTCCCCATGCTTTATCAAGATTACTTTCAAACTCCCTTATTGATTCGGAATCGACTACATACTGGGGCAGTGCGTTCCACTCATTTACCACTCTATCACAAAATGAGTTCTTTGCCTTCTCAAGCCTATTTCTTTCTTTGTAAATTTTCTTAGAGTGTCCTCTCGTTCTTGTTCCCTCCCGCATCAAGAAGATACCTTCACACACATCCTCATCGTACTTTCCTGACACTATCTTAAAAGTCTCTATCATATCCCCTCTCTTTCTCCTATATGCCAGTGTCGGAAGCCCCAGTGTCCTCAACCTCTGCTCATAGCCCGCGTTCTTCAACGTTGGTACCAGCTTGCTAGCTCTCCTCTGCACTTTCTCCACTGCTTCTATATCCTTTACCATATATGGAGCCCACACCTGGTTCGCATATTCCAGGTGCGGCCTAACCAGCGCTGTACTGTATATAGATTCCTGAAGATTTCTTCGTCAAGTGACACAAATGTCCTCCTTATCAGCCCTACAATTCTATTGGCTTTGTTTATCTTTTCCGCTAAATGTTCTGAGAAATTTAACTTATTGTCTATCACTACTCCTATATCCTTTTCTGCATTCACTTCCTCCATCACTTCATACATACTGTATCCTACCTTGTCTATCTTGCTGGTCCCAATCCGCATGTACTTGCATTTTTTTTGGATGAAAAGGCATTAACCAATGTTCAGACCATCCCTTCATACCCTCCACATCTCCTTGAAGCAAACCCATATCTTCCTTACTTCTCACTCTTCTATACAGCTTAGTGTCATCCGCATACAGGTATACCTCACTTCCATTAGTTATAACTTCAGGCAAGTCGTTGATAAATATAACGAACAGCAGTGGTCCCAACACAGATCCCTGAGGTACCCCACTTGTAATTTCCCTCCACCCCGAGCCTATTCCATTCACCAGTACCCTCTGTCTCCGATCTTTCAGGAAGGCTTCTATCCATTTCACACATTTCTCCCCTATATTATAGCTTCTAACTTTCTCTATTAACCTTTTATGTGGGACCTTATCGAAGGCCTTCATAAAATCGCAATATACCACGTCTATTACATCACCATCTTCTAGAATTTGCATCCAATCATCTACCACCTTAATTAGCTGTAGTACCGTCGACCTCCCCGGCAAGAATCCGAACTGTCTCCCACTGAAAAGTTGGTTTGACTTCATATGATCCATTGTTCCTTCTCTAATTACCGTTTCCATTAGTTTACACACAACACTTGTCAAACTGACTGATCTATAATTCCCTGGGTCATTTCTCTTTCCCTTCTTAAATATAGCTGTTATGTTCGACCTCTCTCCAGTCCATCGGTATTTGTCCTGTATTAAACGATACCTCAAATAACATTTTCAATGGCTCTACTAACATCTCCCCTCCTTCCTTTATGATTCTTGGGTGTATCCCATCCGGTCCCGGTGACTTACTTCTGTTCATTTTTTCTATAGCCCTTCTTATTCTAGCATGGGAAAACTCTTACTAGTTCTAGTGCCGGTGCCTGTTTGATGGGAATAGTAGGCACTGCATCCTCTGACTCCACTGTTAGTACCCCCCCAAAGTATTTCCCCAGCACCTCTGCTTTCTCCTTATCAGTCTCCGCTCTACTCCCATCATTCAACCCCCCCACCAGCTCTGGGATCCCTACTCTTCTTGTTAACTTTTCCTGAATGTACTTCCAGAATATTTTTGGATTATCCTTCACATTTCTAGCTATCTCTCTCTCCCTCTCCTTCACCCCCCTCCTTGTTTCCCACCTTATTTTATTGTTTATTTGTCTGCGTTCCAGATCCACTTCCTTAGCCTCTATACTAGACCCCCTGTTCTTTTTTAACAATTTTAATCTTTCCCACAATCGTTTCTTTCTTCTAATCAATATCCAAAGCTTTCTTTTCATTGGCAATTCTGGGTTAGTTCTTTTCCTCAATTTTGTTTTATCCTTATATTCCCTTACTGGTACACTTTTGGATACAGCATTCTCCAGTTTGACTCTAATTTTCCTCCACATTCCTTCAGCATCTTCACCGTTCAAATATTCCCCCCAGTCAATGTCCAAACACCGTCTCAGCAGCTCATAATCTGCTCTATCATACATGTATATTTTTCTATTGCTTCTATTATCCCTCTCCGATTTAATGTTACAACTAAAGCTTATACAGGCATGGTCACTACGACCTATAGGGCTATCCACATTAACATGTTCCACTATATCCTCTTCATTGCTAAAAATCAAATCAAGTACACTCCCCTACGTCCCATCTCTATATCTTGTCATCTCTACAATATGTTGCGTTAAAAAACAATCTCTCACTTTCTCTATAAACTTATTTTCCAGGCTACCCTGTCCCGCTGGAGTAGTACAATTTGCCCAGTTGATCCTTGGCAAATTGAAATCTCCAATCAAAATTTTATATTTGTTCTCTCTATTATCTATCTCCTCCATTGCTTTCAGTAGGTTATCATCCTCTCCCCTGCTATTATTTGGGCTTCTATATATAGAGGCAATTAGAATTGATCCTCTTACACATTTTACTTCAATACACAAATACTCACAATACTGCTGTCTCATATCCACCTCATTAACCTTGAGCTCTTTTCTTACATAAATAAACAGTCCTCTTCCAACCTCTGCTCTAATAGCATTTCTCTCATATAACTCCAAACTCTCCAAACTATATTCCACCAGTTCCCTTTCAATTCTAACATTTTTTGGTCTTACTTCCTGTAGGGCTATGACATCAGGTTTTTCCTCTTCATCCTGCAACCTACATATCAGTTCTCTTTTCTTGTCCTGAGTAAACACATCCACATTACTAAACATAATCCTTAATCCATCTACCATTCCTTCAGCAATTACACCATCCCGCTCCTCCAGTCCGTACCCTACTCCCCTGTTAGCACTACTGGGTCTGCCTCTTTGTCTCCTGTCTCTCCCTGTGACACCTCCACCCCGTTCTCCTCCTCCGTCACAACTCTCACATTCTCTCCCCTCCCTGATCTCCCCCTCCTTTCTACTCTTATAAACCACTTCCTCACTTTTCCGTCCCTCACTCTCCAGTAAAAATTTCTCTTATCCTCCTCACCCAACTTTCCATTATTTTCATCAGCCTTTTCTTGTAATTCCTTAATTTTTTTCCTTTGTTCTATACTCAAATCCTTCTTTAGTCTTATGTGTTTCAGTTTATCATTTGTATTTAGCCTCCAACTAAAATTTGTCACAGTCTCCGCCACTACCCTAGTTTTAAACTGTACCCTTATAGGTCTCATCTCTCCCCTTTTATATCTACCTATCCTACTGATCTCCTCCACCTGCCCTTCCCATCCATATTCGTCCTCATCCACACCTTTCAAGACCTCCTTCACTGTCTCCATATCCCTCACTTTTCTCACTCCATTATCATTCATATGAGTCTCTATATCTCCATACAAGATTACACCCCTATCCCTGTCCATGGCCTCCCTCACGACACTCTCCTTGTTCTTCATGACCCCTACAACTGCACTCTCAAAACTTTCTTTGGTCATATTCATTTCTTCCTTTTGCTCTTTCATAATATCCTCCAAATCCTTGACTTTTTGTTTACCTACCACCGTCCATGCAGTCGACTCCTTTACTTCCGTGAAACGCCCTTCGTATTCCTTCAGCTGCTCCTTCAATGCCATATTCTCTGCTCCCAGTTCATCTACCCTTTTCAATACTATCTCTAGGCTCTCATTAACTGCCAAAAAAGGCCTGCATTCACTTCCTTCGCTAGGCCTATTCCCTTCCCCACCTATCACACCACACATTACACACAGTGCCTTAACTTTCTCACCAATATCCCCCTTCCATTTCTCCGTATCACTCATCCACTTTTCCAAATCCTTCACAACAATACTAACCTCTTCTAACTTCTTATCTGTGCTCTTAAATCCCCGAAAACGTTGTAACCTTCCTTCCGCCTCCGTCATACCCGAAATTCCCTCTGCCATGTTTGTTTACAAACTCAACAACTCACAACCCTACCGCTGTCCCGTCACTACACACTCTTATTACACTATATATCACCCCTCCACCACACCAATATATCCTCCAAACCTTCACTAAATCCTTCCTCTTCTTGTTAGCCCCGTATGCACTCGATATCCTTGAATTAATTGACTATTCCCATAACATATGCCGGAGCCTCAAACTTGCGTCCGCCTTCCGCCATGGTGTGCCGCCAGTGAAATGAAAATTCTAGTGCCGGTGCCTGTTTGTGTTGAACTGGTCGCCGACATGATAGTGGATATCACTCTAAATATGTGGGGCACAGGGAAAACACATCCTCCTTCAACGGTTTATTTCTCCGTAATAACAACAAAGCTTACAAGAATGGCCGCTAGGGGCAATACAGAAAATGAAACTAAATAATGGCAAACTAATTTATCCTTTGGAAAGTAACTCCTTATATATTTATTCTGAGTAACTTGAGTTTATATCTTAACATCCCCTCTTAAACTTAAGTTATTCCCCTGACAACACTGAACTTATTCAATTTGTACTTTGATACTGGCTTTGTAAATAAATCTGCAATGTTATCTTCAGAAGGTACATAAGCTAAATCAACAATCTTGCTTTCCACTTCTGACCTGATAAAATGGTATCTAATATCAATGTGCTTAGATCTTTGATGGTGTACAGGGTTCTTGGCTAATGCTATAGCTCCTTGATTGTCTACATTCAAAGTTACAGTGTCTCTTTCACAACCTGTCATATCAGAATACAATTGTCGCAAGAAATTAGCTTCTTGCATAGCACAAGTCATGGCCATATATTCTGCTTCACATGTAGATAAAGCTACTACTCTTTGTTTTTTACTTTTCCAAGAGATCAATGGGCCTTGTTTACTCAGTTGAAAACTATAGCCTGTCGTACTACGTCTATCTTCTGATGCTCCCCAGTCTGAATCACAGTAACCAGTTAATTTCAATTGACTATCTGACTTCTGAAAATTTAAACAATAATTCAATGTCCCTTTAATATACTTCAGTACGTGTTTAGCTAAGCCTAGATGGGCCTTAGTGGGCTTGGACATAAACTGTGACAACTTTGTTACTACATAACTTAAATCAGGCCTTGTTCCTGTCATAACATAAATTAAACTCCCAACAATTTCTCTGTACAATCTTGGATCAGCCAAATCAGTAGAATGATCAGAAATCAAGTTACTTACAGTCGGATTACATGGAATGTCTTTTGGGTTACAGTCCTTCATATGAAATTTCTCAAGAATTCTCTCACAATATTTTCTTTGGTTCATACTAACACTCCCCTCTAAACCAAAAGTGAATTCAATTCCAAGAAACCATGATAATATTCCCATGTCTTTCATTTTGAATCTATCTTTGAGGGATTTCTTTATGGCATGAAGTGCTTCATCATTACTGGCTGCTATAATTATGTCATCTACCCATATTAGAGTCATTGTTACTGTATCACCTTCAAACTTTGTATACAAACAAGGGTCAGCAACAGATCGGGTGAAATTCTGATCAGTTAGAAAATTATGTAACATATTATTCCAGTTCCGTCCACTTTGTTTCAATCCATACAAAGATTTTTTCAGTTTGCATACAAGTTTTTCACCATTTTCATTTTTCTTGGTAAAACCTTCAGGCTGCTCTAGGTAAATTTCACAATCTATCTCCGCATTTAGATAAGCTGTTTTTACATCCATTTGATGAACCTTCATTTCTTCTTGAGCTGCTAGCTGCATCATCATACGAATGGCAGTGTGGCGTGCTGTTGGTGAAAATGTCTCTTCATAGTCTACATTCTTGACTTGCGAATATCCCTTTGCTACGTATCTTGCCTTGAATTTTTCTTCGTTGTTCGGACCTAGTTTTACGGCGTACACCCATTTTCCACCAACAACTGATCGGTCTTCAGGGAGTAGTGTTAACTCATAAGTGTCGTTCTCATCCAAAGCGTTGATTTCTTCTTTCATTGCTTCATGCCACTGATGAGACTCTGATGATGAGAGAGCCTCCTGATATGTACTTGGGATGTCAGCAACACGATAGCAGTAATCAATCGAACATTTCGCAACATTTGATAAATCTTCATCATCCATGACATACTCTTTCAAGTGCTTGGGTAAGTTCCGGTTTCTTTGGGGGTATCTTCTAATTCCTTCAGCTTCATCTTCATTCTCCTCCGTCTTGAGCTGTGTGGTTTCTTGCGGGCCGTCTTGGAGTGGTAATGTGGTGGGGTTTTTCTGATTCACAAGTCTTGGGTCTTGTATATTCTGTGTACCCACATTTTTCTTCGAATTTTTCATTGAATTTCACACATCTCACTCTCTTCACGTCATTTTGCTCCGAGAAGTACACAAGATAGGCTGGACTCTGTGTATCATAGCCTAGAAATACTCCTCGGTCACAGCGGTCATCCAATTTCTTCTTGTTTTGGACATATGCATAACATACAGTTCCAAAGATATGCATATTCTTCAAGTTTGGCTTTAATCCTGTCATCATTTCATATGGTGTTTTTCCAGTTCTCGGGTTGTAGCACCGGTTCCTAATGTAAGCGGATGTCTTCACTGCATATGTCCAAAGTTCCTTCGGCAAGCTAGCTTCCAATAGTAAACATCTGGCCATCTCAAAAAGGGTTCTCCAGGATCGTTCAGCTGTGCCATTCTGGTGGGGAGAATATGGTGCAGAAAACTCATGCTTGATATGATTTTTCACTAGGAATAATCTGAACTCTGCAGAAGTAAATTCTCCGCCACTATCTGTCCTGATTCGCTTGACAGAACCATAGGGGGCACTGTCTGCTAAAAATCTCTCCATAGCTGCTACTGTATCACTTTTGTTCTTCAGAAAATACACCATAATGACACCAGAGTAATCATCTACAAACGAAATTGCATACCTAAATCCCTCTCTTGCAGGAGGGTCAATGGGGCCTGCTAGATCACAATGTATTAGTTCAAGTTTTTCATTAGCTTTCTTGTCTTGCTCCCTATTCCTGTATTGTGTCATTTTCCCTTTTGTACAAGTTTCACAATCAAAGTTCATCTTGCCGGAAATGTGCATACCTTCAACGACATCTTCGAGTTTCATCACATCTTTCACATTACAATGGCCTAAAATTCTATGCCACTCTTCCAAGGTGTGGGTGCCACTTTTGTCAACATTTACATTATTGAGAAAATATAGTTTTTGGCATGTCTGGATTTCAAATTCTGTGCCATCTGGAGCTTTTAATTCTGCATGGTCAGGGGTAAATGTTACTGTTGCTCCCCTTTCAGTCGCTGCTTTAACACTAAATATGTCTTGTTTGTAGGATGGCACATACAAGGAATTCTTTAACTCAACTTGTTGTATGTTTCCTTTGGTGTCACACAGCTCCACACTTGCTACACCTCTACCTGACACAATACCTGAAGTCCTGCTACCATCTGCAAGTTCAATAGTGTGACTCACAGGTTCAAAACGTTCATCAAATTTTATAAATTTGGATTTGTCTGTAATGATGTGTGTTGTAGCACCACAATCTACCAATAACCTGTCATTGCTGGTAGGACTAACAAGATTAGTATAGCTTGCCTTTGCTTTGAATGCAAAACAATGAGAACTGTCACTGTGTGTAGGCCTACTCACTGCACTTACATTTTCTGTTTCTTCTCTGTCACTCACAACTTTAACATAATTCTTCTTTCTACAGTAATTTGTGTCATGTGTAGGGGACTGGCAATTTTCACACCAGCGGCTTGGTCTTCTGTAGGCTTCCTTTTCTTCTTTATTCTTTGTTGGACATTGGAAGGATTTGTGTCCCATTTTCCCACATACATAACACTTGAAACTGGTTTCCCCTGATTTGGCATTCATAACCCTATCTTCTCTGGATTTATGTGGCTTGTGGACTTTTTCAGATTCTTCAAAACTCCTCAACTGAACTTTAAAATCTATGAAACTCCACGTTTTTTCTCCCTGAGTCACGACAGTGGAAAAAGTTTTATAATCAGGGGGTAAGCCTTTCAACACCATAGCCACAAGTAAACTGTCACTGATAGTTTCTTTCGCATTCTTCAAGGAAGTCGCTGCTTTCTCTGCCCTAATCATGTAGTCGGTTACACTCTCATCCTCTGCCATCTTGAGTGTTGTCAGCTCGGTGTACAAAGAAATAATCCTGGGTTTGCTTGTTCCTAAGTAATGTTCACGAAGCATTGCTAGGGCCTTCTTACCATCATCTTGGGCATCTCGGATCACCAGGGCTAAACTTGTGTCGTCTAGCAGTTGTACAAGCTCGGCATACACTTCAGCATTCTTATCAGCATCAGGGGTGGGTGCTGCCAGGACACTATGAAGTTTTTGCATTCTTAAATGTGCTAAAAACTTCACTTCCCACAATTCGTATTTTTCTTCATCACCATCGAATACTAGGCGATGCCTGGGCCCATAACCTGTTGAACTGGTCGCCGACATGATAGTGGATATCACTCTAAATATGTGGGGCACAGGGAAAACACATCCTCCTTCAACGGTTTATTTCTCCGTAATAACAACAAAGCTTACAAGAATGGCCGCTAGGGGCAATACAGAAAATGGAACTAAATAATGGCAAACTAATTTATCCTTTGGAAAGTAACTCCTTATATATTTATTCTGAGTAACTTGAGTTTATATCTTAACAGTTTGATGGGAATGGTAGGCACTGCATCCTCCGACTCCACTGTTAGTACCCCCCCAAAGTATTTCCCCAGCACCTCTGCTTTCTCCTTATCAGTCTCCGCTCTACTCCCATCATTCACCAGCTCTGGGATCCCTACTCTTCTTAACTTTTCCTGAATGTACTTCCAGAATATTTTTGGATTATCCTTCACATTTCTAGCTATCTCTCTCTCCCTCTCCTTCACCCCCCTCCTTGTTTCCCACCTTATTTTATTGTTTATTTGTCTGCGTTCCAGATCCACTTCCTTAGCCTCTATACTAGACCCCCTGTTCTTTTTTAACAATTTTAATCTTTCCCACAATCGTTTCTTTCTTCTAATCAATATCCAAAGCTTTCTTTTCATTGGCAATTCTGGGTTAGTTCTTTTCCTCAATTTTGTTTTATCCTTATATTCCCTTACTGGTACACTTTTGGATACAGCATTCTCCAGTTTGACTCTAATTTTCCTCCACATTCCTTCAGCGTCTTCACCGTTCAAGTATTCCCCCCAGTCAATGTCCAAACACCGTTTCAGCAGCTCATAATCTGCTCTATCATACATGTATATTTTTCTATTGCTTCTATTATCCCTCTCTGATTTAATGTTACAACTAAAGCTTATACAGGCATGGTCACTACGACCTATAGGGCTATCCACATTAACATGTTCCACTATATCCTCTTCATTGCTAAAAGTCAAATCAAGTACACTCCCCTGCATCCCATCTCTATATTTTGTCATCTCTACAATATGTTGCGTTAAAAAACAATCTCTCACTTTCTCTATAAACTTATTTTCCAGGCTACCCTGTCCCGCTGGAATAGTACAATTTGCCCAGTTGATCTTTGGCAAATTGAAATCTCCAATCAAAATTTTATATTTGTTCTCTCTATTATCTATCTCCTCCATTGCTTTCAGTAGGTTATCATCCTCTCCCCTGCTATTATTTGGGCTTCTATATATAGAGGCAATTAGAATTGATCCTCTTGCACATTTTACTTCAATACACAAATACTCACAATACTGCTGTCTCATATCCACCTCATTAACCTTGAGCTCTTTTCTTACATAAATAAACAGTCCTCTTCCAACCTCTGCTCTAATAGCATTTCTCTCATATAACTCAAAACCCTCCAAACTATATTCCACCAGTTCCCTTTCAATTTAGGCATTTTTTGGTCTTACTTCCTGTAGGGCTATGACATCAGGTTTTTCCTCTTCATCCTGCAACCTACATATCAGTTCTCTTTTCTTGTCCTGGGTAAACACATCCACATTACTAAACATAATCCTTAATCCATCTACCATTCCTTCAGCAATTACACCATCCCGCACCTTCAGTCCGTTCCCTACTCCCCCGTTAGCACTACTGGGTCTGCCTCTTTGTCTCCTGTCTCTCCCTGTGACACCTCCACCCCGTTCTCCTCCTCCGTCACAACTCCCATCACATTCTCTCCCCTCCCTGATCTCCCCCTCCCTTCTACTCTTATTATAGGTTTGACTCCTGTAAGGAGATAAAGAAAACCTAATATTTAGTAGTGGCCCCGTAATCATTGACGAACATGCCTATTACATAAGGCATCCTCTTCAAACACTAATCCGCCGTAGTTTGAATCTACCGCGCAGAGCATTTAAAAACTGAGGAGCCTTCATCATGAGCGCACGCGACCTCACTCATGGCTTCAGTCATTATGAATTGGGTTCTCACTACGAAAAAACTTCGTAAAAAATAAAAAGAAAAGAAAATAAGAATAACTATCCAATAAGCTTTCCATCATATCGTGGATGTACTTGTGTGGATTTCTGACCAGACGCTGATTCAGGCGTCATTCCTCCTTCACTGACATATCAAGTAAACCAAAATCCTTAATACATCAACGAATGGGAAGGGGACGGTCGGGAGGGCCCCAGTCGTCAATGATTACGGGGCCACTACTAAATATTAGGTTTTCTTTATCTCCTTACAGGAGTCAAACCTATAATTTATTAGTGGCCCCTCCATCATTGACGAACATGCCTGATATCTAAGACTGGAGGGGGACATTCGTAATCATATCATAACTCTAGAAAAGCAGATAATAAAAACAACCACATAGTATTCTTACTTTTGAAAAATGTATTTAATACGGCGTAGGCCGGAAATATACAAGAAAAAGGGGTTCAGGCAGGTGCGTGCTTCAAAGAAGCCTGCCCGACAAAAATGGGTAACCCTGAAGATTCTGAACACAGATCTGTAGTTACAAAAGGCACCCCACTCAACGAGTGGTGACAAAAATAATAAGTTATAAGTTTATATGTGCACATCATAAACCCCAAAATACATGTGGAGATCAATTGCAAATGAACTCCATTGAACTAATATTACATTGCTTTCGCAGCTAAAACTACTATAACAACACCGTTGTTTTGTACTAAACCTTGTACTAGCACAATTTCTCGCAGAGAAATTTTCATATCACATTTTAACCTTAAATTGTATCACAGCTCTCATACTCCGGCGGGGTCTAGGGTGTCCTATGTCAACTGACTGCACCCCCCCCCCCCCCCCCCCCCCCCCTCCCTTCTGTGAAAGTAAACATAAGTGACTGCAGGGCCACCTAGACCCTCTGCCTTAAAGCTATACATGGTAAGGAAGGTTTGTCTAGAGCAACTGACAAGTATCTAGAGAGAAACGTATGATTAGACGCCCACAACTGTGTGGACGCAATATCTTCAACTGAAAAGTTTTTCAGGAAACGTAAAGAGGCCGCCCACTTGCGTAAATCGTGGGCCCTACCCACAACGCCGGGATTACTCTCTTTAATGACTTCTACCAGAAGAGAGGCTAATCGCCGTTTAAGTAAGCGTTTACCCGTACTCGCTACCCATAAAGCACCATGGGGGTTTTGAGGAGCTATTCTCAAATATTTGGTTAGAGCTTGCACTGGACATAAATTATGATGCACCTTTCCCCTTTTTAACGCCGGCACCGTGAACTCAGAAAACACGTGTGCACTATGCTCATTCTTGGCTACAAACGCCGGGGAGGGTGCAATGGAAATTGAATCATTAAGTCTACCAAACCTAAGACAATTAGGTGTGTTGCTCATCGCCGCCAGCTCAGACACTCTGTTTCCGGTGGCCAAAGCCAAAAGGAAAACTGCCTTCTTTAAGATTAAAGCAAAGTCTGCAGTATTTTGATACAGACGAGAATGAAGTAAAGACAAAGCTTTGTCCAGAGACCAAGTAGGCATGAGCTGACGGGGAGGTGGGCGGAGTTTAAAACACGCTCTCATAAATCCTGTTTCCTCCGCCACCGGTATGGATAGACCTGTAAGGTCGAAAAAGGGCACTCTAATCGCAGTTAAGTGATTCTTCAAAGTTACCACAGATAAACGTTTCTGCTCAAACAGATAGTTCAAGTAATTAAAAACCAATGCCACTGAGGGTACAGTTTGTTCCGTTCTAACAATCCAAGAAGTAAAAGCTTTCCAATGTGATTGATATTGTCGCTTAGTAGACTGAGTATATTGATTGAGCAATTTATTGGTCACATCCCTACCGTATGGTGCTAGCCACTTGGCCTCCTGAATGTCCATAATGCAAAAGTCAGCGAGGTCGCTAGGTTGCCAATCGTGTCTAAGTGGAAGTACCCGACCGGGAGCGATACCGGGTCCGGGCACCACATTATTAATTGCTGGTACCACACCTGCGCCGGCCACAGGGGCGCGATTAGCGAGACTAAGCCTCGATAAACTCGTAGTTTGTTCACTACGTGGCACATTAGTGACGCATCTGGCGGCGGAAACAGATAGATGGAGCTCCATCTGTTCCAGTCTGTCACTAGGGCGTCTGGCCCCCCTGCCGGCGTTATCGCCCGGCGGGTGAGGTATAGAGGGAGCTTGTGAGTCTCGTCGGACGCAAAAAGATCCACTTGTGGATGGGAGAGCTCCGCAATCATTAGGTCGAAAATGGGTTGCTTGAGCTCCCATTCTACTGTCGTGCTCTGTCTCCGGGACAGAGCGTCTGCCCAGACGTTCGCTACGCCTGGGAGATAAGATGCGTGAAGATAAATATCTAGACTGCTGGCTAGAACAAAAATCTCTTCCGACACGAGTAGCAACTTCCTTGACCTCGTTGACCCTTGTTTCTGAATACAGTGAACTGCATTCAGATTGTCCATTCTGAAGGCCACCGACTTGCCCCGTAACGCCGGGCCGTGAGCCTGAAGGAAATACAAGGGGACTAGTAACTCTTTGACATTTATGTGAGAGATTTCTAAGTGGGACCAAAGTCCCTGACCCTGGTGCCCCTGATTTGACTGAAATCCCCACCCTATGGTGCCTGACGCATCCGTGTCTACCCATACCGTTGGAGGAGGAGAGGTCCATGACATGATTGAGTGCAATGTTTCCCTCTTCGCCCAGACCGCTAGTAAGGTGTGGATTAATTTTTTGGTATGGGCCATAATTTTCCCGCCGGTAAGAGTGGGAAATATTTGTTGCCTTCCAATATTAATCGTTTTACTTTCAACCGGCCCAACTTGACAGTTAGCTGAATCCAGTTGAGAGAGCCGACCAGAGACTCCCAGACTCTTCGTGTCGTAGTCAGACTGTGAAGAAACCTGAACAGTTTCCTGCGAAACCTGTTGCGATTGTCCACACTCTGACTCAGAGTGAGAGCGGCGGTGTCCCAGACCAGCCCTATCCACTGAATTACTCTTGAGGGAACAAGGTTTGACTTTACCAGATTTACCTTGAAGCCTAGAGTTTTGACATGATTTAAAATGATATTAACATGTTTTATGCATAATTGTTGTGTCTCTGCCACCACCAGCCAGTCGTCTAGATACCACAACACTCTGATTCCCTGTTTTAACAACGGCATCAGGGCTTGCCGGACTAGTTTCGTGAATAATCGAGGTGCTAGGTTCAAACCGAACGGCATCCTCTGAAAAACAAAATTTTGGTGCCTGATCCTCAAGGCCAGAAACCTTTGAAATCTTTTGTTGACCGACACGTGCCAATAGGCGTCTGTCAGGTCTAGGGAACATATCCAGCCTCCCGGCGGAAGTGTTAGCCTGATTTGATGAACTGTTAACATTCTGAAAGACTCGTTGTAAATGTGAAGATTCAGATAAGACAGGTCTACGACCGGCCTCATCTGAACACTGTCCCGTTTGGGAACCAAAAACAGTTTTGACGTGAATACAGGGTAATCTGGAGGGACCGGGATGATGACATTCTTGGCAATCATCTCCTGGACCAGCGACTCCACCTCTAATGAAACACAATTTGCCGTTGTCGGCTGACGTAAGTGAGGTCGCCGGAGCCACTGCCAAGTGATGCCTTTGCGTGCCACCATCCGTGCCCAGGTTTTTAACGGCCATGCTTGGTGACACGTTCGGAACGACCCAGTTAGCAGACAAGGGTTCGCCGCCTGTACTTCCCTCGGTTCCTCCGGCCTTAAGATAGGCACTGGGAGTGAGAGAGACTTTAGTTTTTTGATGGTGGGTTTGGTGGTGTTGGACGCTTCGCCGGCTGGCTGGTGTGGGCCGAAGACTGGCCCTGCCCCGGCTTATACTGGCCGCGTCCTCTCTGTCCTGAAAACCCTCTCTGTCTATGCCTGTACTGACCCAGGGGGGATTGGGAGGACTTAGGCGGAAGAAACGGCTTAGAACCCCCTGGCTGAGCTTTAGTAGGAGGCTTAGGTTTGGGGAAGTTAAATGCAGGTTTCTTAGCCTGTGCGGGACTGTGCTTCACGGCCTGTGCCATGTTAAACACTGTTCGCCATACATCAGGGGACATTAAAGAAGGAGTAAGTACTGGGGACATTACCACCTGGTTAGCAATGCGATCAGGCAGCTTGCGAACTAATGACATCCTAAGATCCTGTCGTGCTCGCACCGCCTCAAGTAAGGCTGTGCGTATGTCACCTAAGGATTGAATCGACGACTGAAGAATCAGACGCCGGGATAACTCAACTGATCTTCGAGCATCCGCGTCTGCGATTGCCTGAGTAGACCGGAGTAAAGACTTAGCCACCTGCTGAGAAACTATGTACTGTGAAAACAGGCGGAAAGCTTTTCCCCTTAGCCTAAATTCTCTGTCTAGGTGAGTAGGGGTAGGGGTAGTGAATGGGTCCTTTAGTTCACAAAGATTAATTTTAGGGGCAGCTAGAAAAGAAAATAAAGCTGACGGAACTCCGCCGGCAGAACCTACCGGCATGGAGAACCATGAATGTGTATCCTGAGGGATCTGGTGGGAAGATTTAGAAGTGAAAGTGGTTGCAAAGTTTTGAGCCTCTACCTCCCAATCCACCCAAGGTCCTGGTCCCAGCTGTCCCACCTTCAACACTGGATTAGCTGTCTCGTCTGTGACGGTCTGTAAATCTAGTTCAGGAGTAAGAGCCGACAGAGCCTTAATATCATTAAACCCATCCAGCTTAGACCAGTCTGAAAAAAGTTTTGAAGCTGAGGCAGGGGGTAAAGCAGGCTTAGATGCATAAACAAAATAATCCTGATGATAATAACTAGGTATAGCCTTGATATTTACGTCCAAAACATTACCCAAGGCATCCAATGCCCTTAATTTCTTTGACTTATTTCCCTGGATAAACCACTCACGTGGTACCGGGAGTTCCCCTGACAAGGTAGGCTGGGCAAGCTCTGGCTTAGAGGGGTTCAAAAGAACCCATGACTCGTCTGGCCCATAAAGCAGGGGCATAGCTACCTTTCTAAGAGGCGCTTTGTCTAGAGGGGGTGGATTAACATCCGTGATGACCCTGACATTTGACGTAGTGAATGCCGCCGTAGCTGGCTTAGAGCTCCCTGCCGGTGACAGAGTAGGAGGGTTAGGAATCTTAGATAAATCGATTGACGTTATCAGAGGCCGTACCGCAGAACTTGTCAAGGGAGCCCCCAAGTCCATTGTGGGGTTTTCTCGTTGTTGACTAAAGAATTTAGATAGAGCATGAGTAAGTAACCCATCAATTTCTTGTGCTGTAACAAACTGGTTAGATGCAGAACTTTCAGGTGAATCAGTATTATCATGGGCGGCGTCCAGGCCTGAGCCTGACCCTTGTCCTTCCCTATCTGAAATTATTGACACTTCATCTTGTTCCTCCCGATCCTCCTGAGAAGACCCCGCCGAGGCAGGGGCACCTTGTTTCCAAGATAAGTCAGGGATAGAGGATGGGGTCGCCGCGTCCCTGTGGACATCGGCTACTGTGTGACTCGTATGAGTCGGACGTGGATGGTCAGACCCTGGTTGAGCAAACCGCCAAACACCGAGGCTCTGGCCTACGCTCTCTTGAGAGTCTGAAACATTCTCAATTATTGAATTTCCTGAACTTTCCATTTCTAGGGTTAAAATATCAATAGGTAAATCTTGTTTAGGGACAGGCGCTTCACTATACTCTGAGGCTGTAACAGAAACATTTTCAGGTGTAGAGGTACGACGAGATGCACTAGACTTAGGAGAATGTCGAGAGGACTTCCTATGGGAATCCTTTTTGGAGGATTTGTGGCTACGGTGTGACCGCGAACTAGACCTAGATTTGGAAGAATCACCACCATGACCACTGGTGGAAGCTTCCGTCTTCCGTCTTACTCGCCGGGGAAGAGGCACGACTTGAAGACTGCTGTCTGAGAGGTGACCTTGACCTCGATCTCGCCTGCGACGAGGAGGTGGCTGCCGGGGGAGTAGGCTCTCTCGGGCGTTTAGACGTATCCACAGACGATACAGAACCCTGGCTAGTCTCTGTCGGCTTAAAACCCGTTACTCTAGAGGTACGTTTAGGGGGAGGGTGCTCTGACAGCAACTTATCCCAAAGTGGGACGTTGTCACATTGAAGTGACTTATGTGCGACAATGGTAGTGTAGGCCGACATTTGTTGTCTGACCTCTCTCAACGCTACCGCCGCGGTCTTGTCATTGTCACACAGGACTTTATTGGCTAATTGGGAGCAAAAGGAACAATTAAGTGTAACCCAGAGACCCCTTGAACGGTCTAGACATTTAACACACCTTATGCAAAGGGTATGCGCAAAAATCGGGATACCCGCGCAAGTAGGGGTAATGCACAGGGCAAAAACTGGGGCCACAGTAGCCATGACAGAGACTGGTGTGAGGAAACTACCGCCGGGTCTGTATTGGTCCGCCGGAGCTCAGCTCTGGAAAAATAAAGAAAAATTTCCAGGAATTAATGCTCATAAGGTTAACCCAAGTGTTCGCATACAAGTGTTAATAACCCGCCGGGTAACGGGATGCAAAGACACAGCTAACACATCTCGCTACGCGGCGGGGTGTAAAGAGGCTAAACAAATCTTTTTAGCTAAAGAACATGAAGAATACCCTCTGATATAATGGTCCAGTATGGCACTTATAGTCTGTAGGAGGTGGTGACTGTCTCAAGATTCAATTTTGTAACAAAGCCCCCCTCATAAAGACGCCGGCCCTTGAAATATTTTAGTAGAATAGCCCAGGGCAGGAATATACGAGATCTGATATTTTAACGAATTGTCCCAAAAGATCGTCGTAAAAATAGAAGGCGGCGATACTGAATGTATCACCAAATTAAGGTTAATCGAAATTGAATTTGTTATAAATTCCTTAGTTCCTCCACTTAGGAGCACCCGCCGGGTGTGGGAATCGATTTGGTTAAACCTCATTGAACCTTCAATTGCCGTAAGAGTAAAGGCAGCGATACACAGAGTATCACTAAAATGGATTGGTTAACTATATGAGACCTAAGTCGTTTATCCCACCCTGCTCAGGTGCACCCGCCGGGTGAGAAGTCTAAAAGTTAACCCCACAAGTTCCTGACCCCACTTCTTTGTAAAAGATCGCCGGGGAGGAACGCCTAAACAACAGCTAGGTTTTCCATGTGGTTGTCGTAAACCAGGTAGAAAAAACCTATAAAAACGAATGTTCGCAAGAACGTCGTTTTTTATATATATATATATATATATATATAAGGATGGGTACAGCCATCCCGCCGGGAATTAAAGGAGGCCTGAAACCAGGCACCCACAGAGACGCAGTCCTGGAGAGCCACAGACACCTCCCCACGCCGGGGAACCAGCCAGAGTTAAAAACCACGTGTGGCCCAACACTGCTCATCGGTCAGGATTTTTCATGGTGAAACCGAGAAAAAACCCGCCGGAAGGCAAGCCCTACCCTGAACAGACACCATCTGAACAATACGACACGAGGAGAGTCACGCACGACTAACCAAGGTCACAACATAATCCGTGGAATTAGCCAATACACAACTAAACCAGGAAACAATTATAGTCCGAGGAATTAGCCAATACACAACTAAAACCCGGATACACATGACACAGTAGGGCATATTTATAAAATAAATAATAACACTAGACATGTGGCAAAGCTACGAGCGGCTGGCTAGGCCTAGGTAGACGGCATGAAAATAGTTGAAATATAAACACACATTGGAATATCACAACAGGAACCACCGCCAACACACCACCGTAGCGACAACTTCCCACCCCGGGAAGCCTGACACGGACCCAGAAAAAAATTCACTAAGTGAAGAAAAATACGCTGGGAACGTCAGAAAAAACACAGCTTACCTCATCAGAAGGATAAAAGGCAGCAATAATTAACGCGTAATGAAAGCCGCCTGCATCACAAACTAACACAACTGTGAAAAGTTCACGTGTCCACAACAGGACCACGAGGGTACATCCGAAATAGATGCCCCATACACACGACCCAAAATACACTGCACTGCGGGCAACCAGCCCAGGACACTCCTGCTACGCCTATCCTAACCTTACTCGATACATCCTAGAGTAAACAAATGAGAAAAAACTCACTAGGGACGCAACGAATGCGGAACCAGCGGAGCCTGGAAGGTACGTCCGGGCAGGCTGAGCGCAGAGCAGAGAAGGAGGAATGACGCCTGAATCAGCGTCTGGTCAGAAATCCACACAAGTACATCCACGATATGATGGAAAGCTTATTGGATAGTTATTCTTATTTTCTTTTTGTTTTTATTTTTTACGAAGTTTTTTCGTAGTGAGAACCCAATTCATAATGACTGAAGCCATGAGTGAGGTCGCGTGCGCTCATGATGAAGGCTCCTCAGTTTTTAAATGCTCTGCGCGGTAGATTCAAACTACGGCGGATTAGTGTTTGAAGAGGATGCCTTATGTAATAGGCATGTTCGTCAATGATGGAGGGGCCACTAATAAATAAACCACTTCCTCACTTTTCCGTCCCTCACTCTCCAGTAAAAATTTCTCTTATCCTCCTCATCCAACTTTCCATTATTTTCATCAGCCTTTTCTTGTAATTCCTTAATTTTTTTCCTTTGTTCTATACTCAAATCCTTCTTTAGTCTTATGTGTTTCAGTTTATCATTTGTATTTAGCCTCCAACTAAAATTTGTCACAGTCTCCGCCACTACCCTAGTTTTAAACTGTACCCTTATAGGTCTCATCTCTCCCCTTTTTTATCTACCTATCCTACTGACCTCCTCCACCTGCCCTTCCCATCCATATTCGTCCTCATCCACACCTTTCAAGACCTCCTTCAATGTCTCCATATCCCTCACTTTTCTCACTCCATTATCACTCATATGAGTCTCTATATCTCCATACAAGATTACACCCCTATCCCTGTCCATGGCCTCCCTCACGACACTCTCCTTGTTCTTCATGACCCCTACAACTGCACTCCCAAAACTTTTTTTGGTCATATTCATTTCTTCCTTTTGCTCTTTCATAATATCCTCCAAATCCTTGACTTTTTGTTTACCTACCACCGTCCATGCAGTCGACTCCTTTACTTCCGTGAAATGTCCTTCGTATTCCTTCAGCTGCTCCTTCAATGCCATATTCTCTGCTCCCAGTTCATCTACCCTTTTCAATACCATCTCTAGGCTCTCATTAACTGCCAAAATAGGCCTGCATTCACTTACTTCGCTAGGCCTATTCCCTTCCCCACCTGTCACACCACACATTACACACAGTGCCTTAACTTTCTCACCAATATCCCCCTTCCATTTCTCCGTATCACTCATCCACTTTTCCAAATCCTTCACAACAATACTAACCTCTTCTAACTTCTTATCTGTGCTCTTAAATCCCCGAAAACGTTGTAACCTTCCTTCCGCCTCCGTCATACCCGAAATTCCCTCCGCCATGTTTGTTTACAAACTCACAACTCACAACACTACCGCCGTTCCGTCACTACACACTGTTATTACACTATATATCACCACTCCACCACACCAATATATCCTCCAAACACTTCACTAAATCCTTCCTCTTCTTGCTAGCCCCGTATGCACTCGATATTCCGTGAATTAATTGACCATTCCCATAACATATGCCGGAGCCTCAAAACTTGCGTCCGCCTTCCGCCATGGTGTGCCGCCACCTTTTCGTTTTTTTTATTTCGTAGGCTACAAATTTGCATCCACATAATATATTATGGTATTATTGGGTATTATTGTAATATATAAAACACACTTTGATATTGCTTTATATTTATCCCATAAAATATTACGAACTATGAATACTTTGGTAGTATCCAAAATAGTAGGCTACAGTATTGCGTACCAAAACAGACGCTGCACCGTATTGTTTGACTGAACAGGGACGCCAAAATGTAAACAATGCAAATGGCGTCTCCAGGATAGGGTTTATTTACAATTTCGCCCATTACTGATATGTACAATACTCATAATGCCAAACAATAAGCATTATATACATTATTGGGCAATTACAGTATATTAGCATTGTGTACCATAGTATGTAAATAAGGTAAGAAAAACTGAATTTTTGTCATTTTATTAATGAATAGGCTATGGCCTAACCACTTTTCAGAGGTAATTTGCACTTAACGGACTTTTGCACTTAACGGACTTCGTTTCCCCCCTAAAAGTCCGTTAAATGGAGGGCTGACTGTATACGATAAATTCATATATACAGTACTACATAAGACCATGTTAATATTGCTTAATAGCATATTAGGCCTTTTATAATCTTAACTTACAATCTTATAATTCACGATCTAATCGTCATACGCCCTACCGTGGGAACGACCATTAGACTGTCGTATACCTAGTGACGTCACAGAGACGTACCTTAGCACATTAATTGTCTTACACTATCGTATTACACGATACCTCTCACTCTTGGTCTGCGTTTCTCCACCAACGTCCATGCTTCGTTTCCGTAAGTCAGTGTCGGGATTACCACACTGTCATGGAAGAACTTCTTCACTTCCATACTGACCACCATATTTCTTGTTACTGCTTTCAGCGTTCCTACAACCCTCTTCCCCTGTTGTACCCTCTCCCGCACTTCTTCATCCATAGTCCTATCTTTACTGCCCTGATACTTAAATGAGCTGACAATCTCCATAGCCTGACCGTTCAACTTCATCTCACACTCTGTGGCTTCACCCCTTTCGAAGACCATAATCTTGCTCTGCCCCGCATTAACCTTCAGATTCCGTTTTTCGCACACTGTTCCAAACACATTTACCAGACCCTGCAACTCCTGTTCATTATCGCTCATCAGAACTGTATCATCAGCAAACAGCAGTACAGGTAGCTTCCACTCATTTCCCTCCGTTATCAGCGATACACCAACATCCACTGCTCTTCCTTGTATTTCTTTCATGACTCCATCCATATATACAGTAAACAACCACGGAGACATCACACACCCCTGTTTCAACCCAACATTCAGGTTAAAGAACTCGCTCTGCTCATTCTCCACACGTACTGCCGCCTTTGCACCCTCATACATGCTCTTCACTGCTTTCAGAACTTGCCATCTACTCCGTATATTCTAATTGCTTTCCACATACCTTCTCACAGTATGTAAAGTATATACAGTATACTGTATATAGAAATAGAAAACTAAAAATATTGACCCCACAATCAAAAGAATAGGTTAAGGAAGAAGTGCTGTACTTGAATGAAAAGACCTCTGCTGAGGAAGAAGTCAAAAATTGAGAAATTTGTATGTACAGTATAGTACAGTAACAAAATCTACAACACAAACATGCACAACAACACAAAACGGTGGCTGGCCAACTTCCTAGCAGGCAGATGTGCACACGTATCTTTTGCCGGTCAGTCATCTAAAATCAGAAACTTTCCAAACGGAGTCCCACAAGGATCCGTCCTATCGCCCGCACTCTTCAATCTGTACATGCACGATATAACTACACCCAATACGCCCCAAATAAACTTAGCCTCCTATGCAGATGACATAACACTCACATGCACACACCATGACCCAAAAAGAGCAACAGATCTCCTTCAACCCTATCTCAACACACTACATGGCTGATGCACTACAAACAGACTTAATCTAGCCCCAGCCAAATCCACCGCAACCCTGCTCACAAGTTGGACAGGAGAACACGAATACATCCCTCAACTCACCATAAACAACACACTAACACATACACACACACCCAAAATCCATGATACTCATATGACATTCAAACAGCACACCACAAACATTAAAAAGAAACTGACACCCAGACTTAACGCCCTCAGGTCACTTGCTCACACAAAATTTGGACACAACAAAGAAACTACCACCACAGTAACAAACAATACATAAGATCAGTGATGGAATACGCAAGCCCAGCCTGGCTTCTAACCTAGCTGAAACACATCATAAGACCTTACAGACTATTCAAACAAAGCCCTGAAGATCATTACAGGCTGCACAGCTACTGCACCACAGATCACCTACATCAAGAAACCAAAATCCTCAAAGTCAAAGACCATCTGGACATGAGAGGCACTCAATTCCTGGCAGCAGCCTCCACGAACCAAGACCACACCACTAAACTACATGGCAACACACCCACAGACACCAAGAAATCAAACAACACCCAGCACACGGTATCACACAATTATTGTCCTCTCTCCCTCCCTGCCCACCCCGAACCAACATCCAGAAGCACATCCATACTCATATCTCTCACCGATCCATCCACTCACTCACAGACACACAGCTGCATGCACGACCTCCCGAAATCCATCCTTCCGAATCCTCCCTTCCTCGCGAGGACAGAGTCCACCTGGCCAGGCTGAGATGCGGACACCATCCAGCTCTCCTGAGCTATCAGAAGAGACTGGATGACTCCGTTGTCGACGCCTGCCCGGGATGTAACACAGCACCCCATACCATTAAACACATCATAGAAGACTGCATTTCACACAACCACTTACGCCAACAACACAATCTACACTCAATGAGAGCTCTGTGGGAAAGCCCGATCGTGGCCATGGCCTTTCTCAGGGACTCGGGGCTGTTCGGCCAGGCAGCTTAGGGAACAACAACAACAACAACAACAACAGTATGCTTTCTAGGGCCTTTCCTAGCTGATGCCGAGAGGATTGGGTTCTAGTCATGTGGTGATGGGCTGGTCTATCAGAGTGAGAGCTGAGTGATCTCTGCCATACCCATAGCTTACTCTGACTGTTCCTCTTACTTATATATCTTCTAGATCTCAAGTGACGGCGTCTTTTCCGTGGATCGACCTCCCTACTGCCAACCTAAAAGTTGGCAGATTGGGAGCCAAAGCGTCACATTTTTCCCTTGCCCCTCAACTTTCCCTTCATAATTGCTGAGGGGCACAGGGCCTTGGGTGGGGCTTTGGTTTCCCGGGCGTTTCCGCGCCCTCCTCAGCTCCCTGCCTTAGAGTGGCTTCGGTCACCCGGGCTTTGTTAGTGGTAAGCAGGGAGGGTTTTGTGGGGGCGCTCTATGGCCTTGGCCTTGCTCGGGACCTTGGGGCTGTTCGGCCAGGCAGCCTGGGGAACAACAACAACAACAACAACAGTATGCAAGAGTGAGTTCGTGTTGAGTAACCGGCCCAAAAATGTGAACTTTGGCAATGAGTCACTGGAGCTTGTCAAAAAGTTTTGATATTTTCTGATGGTGGGGCCGAACCCATTAGCTGTGGCTGGGGAAAGTTCAGAGAACTGCTGCCAATTCTAACCATAAGACTCCCACTCCCCTTGCAAAGAAAACATTATCCCGGTTTGCCACCAAGTGCCTGGGTTCATCAACGTTACTATCCAAATCATTATTGCTATTCTCATTTATCACCCTGGTACCCACTTAATATCCAGATAAATAAACAACATTTTTGAAAATGGATTTGTTAAGATAATAGTAGGGGCATAATGAGTTGTGGATAAGCTTCAGTACACATGTATTTGAGTTACCATCTACTTTGCTAGAGATATTGATTGTAAATGGGTTGATGAATCTGTTCCCATGCTTGTATTCTTTCTATCCACATACAATACAGTATCTGATAACCTTTTCCCTCCACAGAAAGTACTACCTGAACCACAGCAGCCAGCGCTGTGAGTCCATGAAGTCTTACACCGACCATTATAGTCTGCAAGGTACTCTATTATCCTTATCTAATGTGTATTTGTGTATGGGTGTATATTTTGCTTCATATGTTCGGTGATTTCAAGAGAATTTGATCCATTAGTTTGGCGATTTGAAGATATTTTGCTCCATTCAGGTGTAATTTTTGTCTGGGCGAGCGATAGCAGCCTGCAAATTAAGGGAAAACAACATTTGGCAAGGACTTTTGGCTGACAAAAATGCATAAATTAAGCTTAAAGGGGTGTGGGGGGCATGTTTCAGGTTGAAGGGTGTCTGGGATGGATACTTTGTAGTTTTATTTTGTTTTTCTATTGTTCAGGTAAGACTGTGCTCTTTTTATGTTCAAAGTTTCCTTTGATTATATTGTAATTTGCATAAAGCAAGTTTTTCTTTCAATTCTGCTTCTCTTGATATATTCAGTTTATTTAATTTTCTAAAAGGTGTGAAGGGTGTGAAAGATAAGAATGGGAGAATGCTAGCCGAGAAGCAAGAGAGAGTCGAAAGATGGAGGGAGTACTTCAATGAGTTGCTAAATGTAAGGAATGAAGAGCCAGCAAACATAGCTGGATATGGTATGGGAGGGAGAAGAAGAGAAGTAGTGGAGGAGGAGGTGGGGATCAGGAGGTCAGAAGTGTGGGAAGCCATGAAAAGAGTGAAGTTGGGGAAAGCACCAGGAACAGATGGAGTGTGTGGGGAAATGTTGAGGTATGGTGGTGAGATAGTGATCGAATGGGTGTGGAAAATGTGCAAACTAGCATGGGAGAAGGGGAGTGCACCCAATGACTGGAAGACTGGCATAATAGTCCCCCTATATAAGGGCAAAAGGAAAAGAGGAGTGTGTGGTAACCACCGAGGAATATGTCTTCTAAGCGTAGTATACAGTAGGGTAGTGATTGAGAGAGTGAGAGTGAGAATGGAGAAATGGATAGGCGACGAGCAGGGAGGTTTTAGGAAGGGAAGAGGATGTGTAGATCAGATTTTTACCCTGAATTGGGTTGTGGAGAAATATCTGGAGAAGAAACAAAAGGTGTATGTTGCCTTTATGGACTTGGAGACAGAGTGGATAGAGAAGGTTTGTGGAAAGTACTTAGAATATACGGAGTAGATGGCAAGTTGCTGAAAGCAGTGAAGAGCATGTATGAGGGTGCAAAGGCGGCAGTACGTGTGGAGAGTGAGCAGAGCAAGTTCTTTGACCTGAATGTTGGTTTGAAACAGGGGTGTGTGATGTCCCCGTGGTTGTTTACTGTATATATGGATGGAGTCATGAAAGAAATACTATCAAGAGCAGTGGATTTTTTGTTGTTTTTTTTTTCTATGTGATTGAGGGAGGCAAAAGGCATAACTGCCTATAGCGAGTGCCTCCCCCATAGTTGAAAGAGTGACAGGGCCAAAATCAAGGGACGTTCGAGCAAAAATGCCTGGACACACAGAGTTTGAAGCAATTTAAGTCATAGGAAGAGGGAAAGACTGATTCTGGGAGAGAGTTCCAGAGCTCAGCTGTTGAGTAGAAGAAAGTTTGAGAGTAATGTTTCACTCTTGGGTTGGAGAGTTGCACAGAGTAGGGGTGGGATTGAGTTGCAAGACGGGTACCACGTGCCCTATGTAAAGGAGGTGGTATGCACTGGGATAGCTCTGAGGAACACTGATTATTATAGTAGCGATAGAATAGCGAGAGAGATGCAATATTGCGGCGGAGAGAGAGAGATTGCAGAGAGTTGGTGAGTGGACGGGAGTTAATGATACGAAAGGCCTTCCTTTCAACTTTGTCTAGGAGAGCGGTGTGAGAGGAATCTCCCCACACATGTGAACAATACTCAATACAAGGGCGCACTATGCCCCTGTACAGAGCAAGAAGCTGTGCAGGGGAAAAGAACCCCCTAAGGCGGTTGAGCACACCCAGCTTCTGGGAGGCTGCCTTAGCAAGACTGGTAATATGGTCCTTCCAAATGAGAGCAGAAGAAAAAGAGACACCAAGAATATTGAGAGAAGATGAAGGGTTGATTTTTGTATTGTTGCAGAATAAGGGATAGTCCGCTGGGAGATCCTGACGGGTAGATAGATGGAGAAATTTGGTTTTGGAAGCATTAAAGTTAACAAGGTTTTCTCTTCCCCAATTGGAAATAGTATTTAGATCAGAATTTAAGAGTTCTATGGCTTCATTACGTTTGTCGTTGAGGGATTGCTGGCTGGGGCGTTCTGAAAAACTAATGGAGTAGTGTAAGGTTGAGTCATCTGTGTATGAATGGATGGGAATTAAGGTACAGTTAAGGAGATCATTTATAAAAATTAGAAAGAGAATAGGAGATAGGACAGAGCCCTGAGGAACACCGGAGTTTATAGGGTGAGGAAGTGAACAATGGCCGTCCACAACCGCGGATATGGAACGGCCGGAAAGGAAATTAGAGACAAAGGCACAGATGGAGGGATAGAAACCGAAGGAGGGTAGTTTAGAAATTAAAGATTTAGGCCAGACTCTATCGAAGGCTTTTGATATGTCTAGTGCAATAGAAAAAGTCTCACCGAAGTCCCGAAAGGAGGATGACCAAGAGTTAGTAAGATATGAAAGAAGATCACCAGTAGAGCGACCCTTAAGGAAGCCATACTGGCGATCTGAGAGCAGATTATGAGAAGAAAAATGCTTAAGAAATTTGGAAGCAAGAATATTTTCAAAAACTTTAGAAAGACAAGAGATGAGAGCAATTGGACGATAGTTGGAGGGTTGAGAGCGGTCACCCTTCTTTGGGACAGGTTGAATGTGAGCAAACTTCCAGCATGAAGGGAAGACGTTAGAGGATAGACAGAGACGAAAGAGTTTGCCTAGGCAGGGAGTCAGCACGGAAGCACAGTTTTTGAGAACAACAGGAGGAACACCGTCCGGACCGTATGCCTTATTAGTGTTAAGCCCACAGAGGGTAGAAAGTACATCTTTAGAAGAGATTAGGATATTAGGCATAAGTAAGAGAGAGGAGGGCGGAGAGGGAGGAATAGCACCGGAATCATCCAAGGTGGAGTTTCTAGCAAAAGTTTGAGCGAAGAGTTTAGCTTTGTCAGAGGAAGAAGTGATGGTTGTGCCATCAGAGTGGGAAAGGGGAGGGAAAGACGAGGAAGAGAAATTGTTGGAGAGGTTTGTGGCTAGATGCCAGAAAGCTTGGGAAGAGCTAGAGTTGGATAGTTCAGTGCATTTATTATTGATGAAAGAGTGTTTGGCAAGTCGAAGAACAGATTTGGCTTGATTCCGGGCAGAAACATATGAAGAATGAGAGTCTTGAGTTTTAAGGCGTCGGTACCGTTTGAATGCTTCCTCCTTATTGCGGACAGCAGTAGAACAGGCGTGAGTAAACCAAGATTTTTTAGCATTAGTCTGAGAATAAGAGAATGGAATGTATGCTTCCATGCCCGATAGGATTACCTCGATAATGCGTTCAGCACTCTCCGAGGGTCCTCGGCCACGGAAGCAGAAATCATTCCATGGGAAATGAAAGAAGTACTGCCGAAGAGCCTCCCAGTCGGCAGCGCCAAAGTGCCACAAGTGCCGCCGGCTAGGAGGATCGGGTGGCCGTACTGGAGAGATAGGACAGGTGACAGAGATAAGTTTATGGTCGGAGGAGCCCAAAGGAGAGAAAAGATCGACAATTTAAGAAGAAGGGTTAGAAGTTAGAAGTTAGAAACAGGTCAAGAATGTTGGGCCGATCTCCGATGCGATCCGGGATATGGGTACAAAGGAGTACAAAGGAAATCAAGAAACAACAGATCTAGTGACCCTTCTAGGTTGCTTGTCCTCCAAAACACTGAGGATCAAGTGTCCAAACAGTGGTTTAGAGTGGGTAAGGGAACATTGGAAAGGGAATTACTGCCCTGGAACTAATGTCCGTGGCAGGATTAGGAAGTTAGTAGGGGACAGATGGGTTAGTAACTGAGGGGGGATAAAATAAAGTTATTCATTTACAAACGCAGGCAGTCGCGGGTTTGAAGCGAGATATTTGTCTAGGCGGAGTTTAAATGAATCAACGGTGATGCAGTCTATAACGTTTCGGGGAAGCCCATTCCACAAGTTGACAACTCGATTGAAGAAGGTAGGTTGCTGAACTAACTGCTCTAGGTCATTTAGGATAGAAAAGACGTAGGCTTGTTCACCAGGTGGATCAGTAGTGTGAGAGGAGAGCCATTGGCGGTGGTGAACATTGAAATCTCCTAAGATGGAGATTTCTGAGAATGGAGAAATGGATAGAATGTGTTCCACTGTAGAGTTTAGATAGTCAAAGAATTTGGGAAAGTTGGTAGAGTTAGGGGAAAGATAGACAGCACAGAAATATTTAGTAAGAGAATGACAGGAAAGTTTGAGCCATAAAGTTGAGAATTCAGAGGAGTCGAAATCGGGAACACGAGAGCAAGTTACTTTGTTGTGCACATAATTATGTACAACATCCGCCTTTGGCTTTGAAACTAGGATAGAGAAAGTAGGAGGATACAGAGAAGGGGCTGCTGGATGTTGCTACAGACACCTGAGTTTCGGTGAGGAAGAGAAGATCAGGTTTGTAGGAGGAGAGATGGTGCTCAACAGAGTGAAAGTTAGAAGAAAGTCCGCGAATGTTGCAGAAATTAATAGAAAGAGTAACAGGCCGAGGTCCAGGTAATTGTGTAGGGTCGTCAGGGGATGGTCGGTCGGGTGTGGGGGCATTTATGGTCCCCCCCCCCCCCCCAGGGACTCCGAGGCTGGGCTAGAATTCATAATTTTGTTTGTTTTTTATTTTGGTGTGGAGGAATGAAGTGTGATGTGCATGTTTAGTGTAGTGAAGTGGATAGGAGGAGGAGGTGTTTGTGAGAGCTAGCTGGATTGCTTTCAGTGTAAATGAGGCACAAAGAAAATCAGTAAGAGAGGCCAAGCAAATGAAACAGGAGTTCCAGCGACTCTTTATCACATGCCTATAACCTCACCTGGGTCTAGCCCTGATCGATTGGTGCCTACAATCTCCCCACTTGAATGGATGTTGGATGTTGGTGTTGGTGTATAGCTGAAAAGGGAGGGAATTGAGTGGAAGCTACTTATACAGTACTGCTGTTTGCGGATGATACAGTTCTGATGAGTGATAATGAATGGGAGTTGCAGGGTCTGGTAAATGAGTTTGGAACAGTGTGCGAAAAACGGAAATTGAAGGTAAATGCAGGGAAGAGCAAGGTTATGGTCTTCGAAAGGGGTGAAGTCACAGAGTGTGAGGTGAAGCTGAACGGTCAGGCTATGGAGATGTATCTGGGCAGTGTGTTGAGTAAAGATGGGACTATGGATGAAGAAGTGCGGAAGAGGGTACAACAGGGGAAGAGGGTTGTAGGAACGCTAAAAGCAGTAACAAGAAATAGGGTGGTCAGTATGGAAGTGAAGAAGTCCTTGCATGACAGTGTGGTAATCCCGACACTGACTTATGGAAGCGAAGCATGGACGTTGGTTGAGAGACTCAGACCAAGAGTGAGAGCAGTGGATATGAATTACTTAAGAAGCACGTGCGGAGTTACATGGAGGGATAGACAGACTAATGAGGAAGTAAGAAGGAGGTGTGGTTTGGAGGTAGATGTGCTGGAAAGTGTGAAAAGGAACAACTTGAGATGGTTCGGCCATATGGAACGTATGGAAAGCGAGAGAATGACTAAGAGGGTGTACGAGAGCGAGGTGGAGGGTCAGAGAGGGAGAGATAGACCGAATGAGAGGTGGAAAGATGGAGTGAGGAAGTACATGAACGAAGGCGGTGCTGGTTGGGGGGAGGGGCGTCGACTGACTGGGGACAGAGGTGCATGGGGGCGGTTCGTTCGTGGCCACCCCTTCGGGGATCACGGCGTCAGGCAATAGATAGATAGATAGATAGAACACAGTTATCCATACAAGGCTATGAGATTACTAATTTTGTCATAATATCATTTGTCTTTTAGCTATAGTTTTTCACAAGGTCCTTTTTAAAAAGATGTCGCCTTGCTTTATTCTATTATTTATTTTTATAACACGTGCTTTGCCTTTCTTTTGATTTTTGTATTTAATCCATTCTGTGTTGACCAGATGCATTTCTACCTCCAGTCTTGTTAATGCCGCAGTAGCCACTAACAAATTACAAGTTTGACAACTCGAAGTGAAGGAAGGAAAACCTAATAGTTGGTAATGGCTACGTAGTCATTGACGTCTGTTGCCCTTCCTCCTTCCCCTTCCCATCCATCTGCTTAACTCCGTAAAGCGCACAATTAACTTATATTTAATTGTATCAGATTTCTTTGATGTAGCAGGCGATTTTGTCAAAGATGATTTGATACACTCAAAACTGTTAGACATTCAAATTACTACTTTCAGTCCATCAATAATTCAATATTGATCTACTCGCTGGTATTACAGGCGTTGCACAGGTGGCCATTAGCTTGCCTCTTTTCTCCTCATCAATTGCTTTTCTTAGCGGAAATTTCACGCGGACCTAGTTGTTTGTTTTTTGCCACTGGCAAAGTCTGTGGGAAAACAAAGGGTCACCCCAGGAATAAGACCTGGTGGTGGAACGATGAGATAGAACATGCTGTGAAAGAGAAAAGGAGATGTTTCAAAGCATGGAAAAAGGGAGGCAGTAAGGTGGAATGCCAGGCAGCGAAACAAACTGCCAAAAGAGTAATTTAAAATGCTAAAAAAGGCATTAAGGACCTGGTCCTCGAACAAGTGTGTAACATTGACAATCCCAATGAGATCTTCAACCTAGCTAGGCGAGTTAAAAATGACAGTAGGGATATTATAGGTGAACAGTGTGTTAGAAACGATAATGGGAAGATTGTGTATGCAGAAGATGAAATCAGAGAAGCATGGAAGGCACGCTATGAACGATTGCTAAATGTAGAGTTTGAATGGGATACATTATTACGTTTTTTTAATGTCATTGATGTATTGTATGTTACACAAAGGATTTTGTGTTTGTACTTACACTAGTTGTACTTACACTAGTTGTACTTACACTAGTTGTATTTGCGGGAGTGAGCATGCTCGTTAATTCCCGCCTCCTAAGATATGTTTGTCATACCGTGCTTTGAAACTATGCACTGATGGTGCAGACACTACTTCGGCTGGCAATTTGTTCCACCCACTAATCGAGATTTACTATTAGGCACTTTCAGTTTGTAGCTGTGACCTCTTGTTCTCTCACCTCCATCCCTCTCTATGAAGTTTTCTTGGTCGATTTTGTCAATACCTCTAACACATTTGTATATCTGAATTTGCTGTCCTCGTTTCCTTCTCTGTTCCAGTGTAGGTAGATTCAATCTCTCGAGCCTCTCTTGGTACTCCAAATTTTCCAAACCTGGGATCATCCTCGTAGCTGCTCTCTGTACCCTCTCAATTTTGTGGATATGTTTCTTCATGTGAGGGGACCACATTACAGATGCATATTCCATCCTGGGTCTTATTATTGCCGTTATTATTTGTTTCATGGTGTTTTCATTAAGATAATTGAAAGACATCCTGATATTTGCCAATAGTGCTAGTGATTCTCTCACTATCTTATTTATGTGGCTTTCTGGAGACATGTTATCCTTAAATTCTATCCCCAAGTCTTTTTCCTTTTCTGCTTTGGGAATCACTTCGTTACCTAGTTTATAATCTTTTCTAGGTCTGTACTTGCTTTTACCCATTTCTAGAGTCTTACATTTCCCTGCATTGAACTCCATATTCCATTTGATGCTCCATTCATGGATCTTTTGCAAATCTGCTTGGAGCTCAAGGCAATCCTCCTGGGTTCTGATCGTTTTAAGCAGCTTAGCATCGTCCGCAAACATGCTCATGTAGCTTGTTAGTCCCTCAGGTAAGTCATTTACAAATATTAGAAACATGATTGGGGCTAGGACAGATCCTTGTGGTACTCCACTTGTAATTTGAGTCCAGTTTGACGATTTCCCCCTTACTGTTGTTCTCATCTGGCTTCCGCTTAGGTAGCTCTCCATCCATTTCAGCAGTTTGTCTCCTACTTTTCCCTCATGTTTTAATTTCCACAGCAATCTCTTGTGTGGAACTTTGTCAAATGCCTTTTTAAAGTCTAGGTAGGCACAGTCTACCCATCCTTCCCTCTGGTCCACTGTGTCTATTACTCTAGAGTAAAAACTCAACAAGTTGCTTACACATGATCTGCCTCCTCTGAATCCAAATTGTCGGTCAGTAATTAATCTTTTGGATTCCAGGTAGTTCACCCATTTGTCCCTTATTAATCCTTCCAGAATCTTCATGAGGATGCTCAATAGTGATACAGGTCTATAGTTCAGTGGTTTATCTCTGCTTCCTCCCTTAAATATAGGAATAATGTTTGCTCTTTTCCATTCTGTAGGTACTATCCCTGTGTCCAATGATTTGGTCATTATATCATATAATGGTATACTCAGTTCCTTGGCATTTTCTTTTATAATCCAGCCTGATACTCCGTCCGGTCCGGCGGCTTTGTTTGGATCCACCTTACTCATTATGTCTATGAGCTCTGCTCTGTTAAATGTGACTTCCGGCATTTCCTCTGTACCTATCTCATTGGTTTCTGGTGCAATGAATTCTCCTTCTTTTGTAAATACTGATGCAAAATTTCTATTTAGTTCTTCCGCAATTTCTGTATCCTCTTCTATGATTCTGTTTCCACTTTTAATCTTTACGATTGTGGCTTTTATCTTCCTTTTGCCGTTTACAAACTTGAAAAACATTTTTTGATTCTTTTCATAGTTCTCCACTATCCCTTTCTCATGGTTTGCCTCTGACCTCCTCCTCATTTCTGTGTATTTGTTCTCTTCTCTTTATACTTTTGCCTGTTATCTTCCGAATCCCAGTTTCTCATCTTTTTCCAGGCTTTGTTTTTTGCTTCCTGTGCTAGCCTACATTCGCGGTTAAACCATTCTTTGCGATTTCCTTTTTTTCTGTTATTAATGTACTTTGGGACAAAAGTTTTTATACCAGTATAATAGATCTCCATGAATGCCTTGAGTTTTTTGTCTACCTCACTTTCAGATAACTCGTCCGTTTATTGCGTCGCCTTAAGCTCCTTTCAGTAATCTGATCCAATCCTTCGGGCCAGACCTATAAGAGTTCCGTATGGAGCTCAGTGGTCTGGTTAATCTGCTCTACATAACTAACTAACTAACTTTCAGATAACACCTGATCCCAATTTTGTGACTTGAAAAAATCCCGTAGTCCTGCGAAATCGGTTCTGGAATACATCCAGTGATTTTCCTTCTGCTTTTCCCTTTCCTTGGGTAGATTATGCTTCAATAGTAGGTCTATGTCGAGAACTGCATGGTCGCTTTTTCCTAGTGGGCATAGGTACTAAATACTTTGAACCTCCTCCTCCCTTCTTGTGAAGAGAAGGTCCAATCTAGCTGGTTGATCAATTCCCCTTACTCTTGTAGACTCTTTTACATGTTGGTATATAGAATTTTTCATGGCCATACTTAAAAATTCATAGCCCCAACTTTCCTCTCCTGTTCTGGGTTCAAGTTCTTCCCAATTCACTTCCTTGCAGTTAAAGTCCCCACACATGACTATTTCATCCTTTGAAGCTAAGATATTTTCTAGCACACTAATTGTTTCCTTACGCATTAGGCTATGCTCCTCCTTACTCCATATCTTCGTCTTGGGAGGTACATACGCTACTATCACCACTATTTTTTCGTTTCCACCAATTTCTAGTGCTAAAACTTCTGCTGTTGAAGTTTCTAGTTTTATCTCAGACACAATCAAATCTTTCCTAGTAAGGATGCACACTCCACCTCCATGTCAAAATTTTCTGTCCCTCCTCCAAATCCTGTATTCAGACCATCCTAGCAGATTTATATCAAGTTTCTCTCTTAGTTTTGTCTCAGTGAGACATACTCTTTCTGGTTTCTTAGTATTGAGTAAGTCTGTTAGTTCTAATTTCTTAGAGATTAGCCCATCGACATTGCTATATAGAATCCTTATACTTTCTAGTCCCCCATTACCTGCTCCAAGTGCCTTATCTGCGGCGGTCTGTTCCCTACCCTCTTTTTCTTTTAGTTTCTCTTTACCGAAAGTTTCATAATCTTCCCCTTTCTTACTCCGTAAAAAAACTTATTCTTTTCTTGTTCTGCCCTCTTGCTATTTTCCTCTTTGGCGGTTTTCCTTAATTCAGCCTCCTTCTTTCTCTCTTCTTCTGGTATGTCCCGCCTGATGTAGATTTGGTCCCTACCCTCTAACCCCTTTAGCCTAGC
This sequence comes from Paralithodes platypus, assembly GCA_032716605.1. Lineage (NCBI taxonomy): Eukaryota > Metazoa > Arthropoda > Malacostraca > Decapoda > Lithodidae > Paralithodes > Paralithodes platypus. Next base: position 10,597,512 of record CM064544.1, on the reverse strand, counting down.
TGCTACTGCCATGATTTCATCACATGTCCTTCTTGACTTAAATTCGATTTTTACCAGTCTATTGTATTCCTTTGTATATTTTCCCAGCCTAAACATGTCTGATATTTCCTCCTTCCAGGTGTCCTCCTCATCCTTAATAGATTCCAGAATCTTGTTGATGCGACCTTCATCCTTCTCTCTTCGTTTTGTCCAGTCTAGTTCCTCCTTTTCTTCCACCCCTGATATTATGAGGCAGTTAGCCCTACGACTTTCTTCCTGGATGGCCTGAGAGTTTTCGTGGATGCCTTGCTTAACCATACTTTTTACCTGGTCCTTTATCCTAACATCTTGCTGTTTCTGTTCATCCAATATCTTCCTGAATTCGTCACTGTGTGCCTTCCTTACACTGTCTAAATCTTTTACCACTTGGTCTCTAGTCATGCCCCAAGCATTTTTACCTTCAGAGATACTGGTGTCTAGCCTAGTCATTATCACTGCCTTTTCTCTCTCCACTGACTCCAACCTGTTCTTCAACTCACCATTCTCTGTAACAATTTCCTTCTTAACTATCTCCAAGCCGGTCACTTTGTCTTCCAAGTTCTTGATTTTGTTCAACAGCATGAAGCAAAATTTACCTGTGTCCTCAGTCGTCCATGTTGTCATGAAACCGGGAAAATCCGGCTCTCCCTCCGATTCGTCACTCCCACCTTTATCACCCCTCTCTTCCTCAGCCCCCTCGTCACCTTCATTATCCATCTTCCCCACCTATTTCCTCTTGTAGCTGGAACCAAATATCTTGCCTCTTGTGCTGGGTAATACACTTACATATGACATATGTTAGCTCTCACAAATACCTCCTCCTCCTATCCACTTCACTACACTAAACATGCACACCACACTTCATTCCTCCACACCAAAATTTAAAAAAAAAAAAATTATGAATTGTAGCCCAGCCTCGGAGTCCCCAGGGGGTGGGGGGGGGGGGACCATAAATGCCCCCTCACCCGACCGACCATCCCCTGACGACCCCACACAATTACCTGGACCTCGGCCTGTTACGCTTTCTATTTATTTCTGCAACATTCGCGGACTTTCCTCTAACTTTCACTCTGTTGAGCACCATCTCTCCTCCTACAAACCTGATCTTCTCTTCCTCACCGAAACTCAGGTGTCTGTAGCAACATCCAGCAACCCCTTCTCTGTATCCTCCTACTTTCTCTATCCTAGTTTCAAAGCCAAAGGCGGATGTTGTACATAATTATGTGCACAACAAACTCACTTGCTCTCGTGTTCCCGATTTCGACTCCTCTGAATTCTCAACTTTATGGCTCAAACTTTCCTGTCATTCTCTTACTAAATATTTCTGTGCTGTCTATCTTTCCCCTAACTCTACCAACTTTCCCAAATTCTTTGACTATCTAAACTCTACAGTGGAACACATTCTATCCATTTCTCCATTCTCAGAAATCTCCATCTTAGGAGATTTCAACGTTCACCACCGCCATTGGCTCTCCTCTCACACTACTGATCCACCTGGTGAACAAGCCTACGTCTTTTCTATCCTAAATGACCTAGAGCAGTTAGTTCAGCAACCCACCCGTATCCCGGATCGCATCGGAGATCGGCCCAACATTCTTGAACTGTTTCTAACTTCTAACCCTTCTTCTTATACTGTCGATCTTTTCTCTCCTTTGGGCTCCTCCGACCATAAACTTATCTCTGTCACCTGTCCTATCTCTCCAGTACAGCCACCCGATCCTCCTAGCCGGCGGCACTTGTGGCACTTTGGCGCTGCCGACTGGGAGGCTCTTCGGCAGTACTTCTTTGATTTCCCATGGAATGATTTCTGCTTCCATGGCCGAGGACCCGAGGAGAGTGCTGAACGCATTACCGAGGTAATCCTATCGGGCATGGAAGCATACATTCCATTCTCTTTCTCTCAGACTAATGCTAAAAAATCTTGGTTCACTCACGCCTGTTCTACTGCTGTCCGCAATAAGGAGGAAGCATTCAAACGGTACCGACGCCTTAAAACTCAAGACTCTCATTCTTCATATGTTTCTGCCCAGAATCAAGCCAAATCTGTTCTTCGACTTGCCAAACACTCTTTCATCAATAATAAATGCACTGAATTGTCCAACTCTAGCTCTTCCCAAGCTTTCTGGCATCTAGCCACAAACCTCTCCAACAATTTCTCTTCCTCGTCTTTCCCTCCCCTTTCCCACTCTGATGGCACAACCATCACTTCTTCCTCTGACAAAGCTAAACTCTTCGCTCAAACTTTTGCTAGAAACTCCACCTTGGATGATTCCGGTGCTATTCCTCCCTCTCCGCCCTCCTCTCTCTTACTTATGCCTAATATCCTAATCTCTTCTAAAGATGTACTTTCTACCCTCTCTGGGCTTAACACTAATAAGGCGTACGGTCCGGACGGTGTTCCTCCTGTTGTTCTCAAAAACTGTGCTTCCGTGCTGACTCCCTGCCTAGGCAAACTCTTTCGTCTCTGTCTATCCTCTAACGTCTTCCCTTCATGCTGGAAGTTTGCTCACATTCAACCTGTCCCAAAGAAGGGTGACCGCTCTCAACCCTCCAACTATCGTCCAATTGCTCTTATCTCTTGTCTTTCTAAAGTTTTTGAAACTATTCTTGCTTCCAAATTTCTTAAGCATTTCTCTTCTCATAATCTGCTCTCAGATCGCCAGTATGGCTTCCTTAACCCCTCCAACCCGGATGGGCTCTTGAACGCCCATAACAACCTCGGCCCGCGCAACCCGGAAGGGCTCTTGAACGCCCATTGCTTGCATGCGTGCTTTCGAATGCCGCGCGTACATTTTCGGTATCGTGGGACGGTAGGTGGCGCCACCAGGCGTAAACTCCGCCACAGCAACAGTATCTACCCCGACACCATCATGGACAGTACGCCAAATAGTGATTCCGCTGTGTCCGATACCGTGCTTCCTACGACGCCCTTGCTTGTTCGTCGCGCCTTACCCCGACGCCATCGCCTAAATGTGTTATCTCCCGGAGGTATTGAGACGACATTGAGACTTTATGAGCGAGCTGATGCCAAGCATAATGTTGATGATGAAGTCAGTGACGACTCCAGTAATTATAAGTCGAGTGATTATGGCCGTGAGAGTGATAAAGAAGAGCAATTCCTGGGATTTGCGAGAGAACATGACAGTGATGAGAGTGATGAAGGTGATGTACCAGTTGTTGAGGAAGCTGGTTTACCTAAAGACAGTGAACTTGAGAGAGTGAGCGAGTGGGAGAGTTCAAGGTCACTCACCAAATTTCGCTTAAGTGACACGACGCCAAGCCCTTCCCCAGGTAAATCGCCTTTCAAGCTACATTTGTATAAGCAGAAAATACTTGAGAAGGCGGCCGCGGCAGCTAGGGAACAAGCAAAACTACTTGGTGAGGATGAGGCTGTGAGTGAGGGTCAGCGTGGTGACCCTTCTCGTCCGCCATTGTCTCCCTTATCTACCCACGCCACCCAAGATGACCCGGATGCCCCGCATTCTTCCCCACCACCCCCACCATTGCCAAGGGTTGAGGACCCCACACTTTCGGCCTATTTGCCTCCTAGGTCCCCCGACAGGAGACATACTGCTGCCGAAAAGGGGAAAGGTAGGAAATATACCAAGAAAATTAAGAAAAGTAAGAGAGTTTTGTTCGAGGCTCCCGCGGCGTCCACCCCGGCCGGCCCCAGCCATACGTCCCCGCAACTTTCCCCACGGTCCTCCCCACCTCTCCCGCCTTCAACATGTCTTCCTGAAGAAGTCTTTGAGCTCGCATCACCAATACCTGGCCCTAGTAACAGTGAAACATTGCTTTCTGTCACTCGTCGCAGGCCAAGGAGCCCGGGACCTCGGGGGGACACAGCCTCACCTGCCACTCCTTCCCCACCTCGCCCACCCGCACGCCGCCCACGCATCACTGGTTCCCCGCCAGATTATGTGGGGGCCACTAATGATGAAGGGCACCTCTCTGAAGACTCTGGCCATGATTACATAGGTCCACCGTCAGGGCAAGATGACCACTCTGACGATGACTATATGGACATCGACGACCCTCGACCCATCCGCTTGGCCCGGCGTCGTGCTGCCCGTCGTGCTGCCCACCGCCCTGGCCGCCGCCCTCGCCGCCCTAGGGCGCGCGCCTCCCGAGTTGGCCGTGGGCGTGCTGGGCCACCAGCTGGAGCTCCTCGTCAGCGTAGACAAGACCCATTCTACGTTTTTCAGTGGCAAGACGTAGTTGATGAGGATGCATACAACCCTGATGTGCCAGCTTTTGATGAGGTACTGGAGGGTTCAGGCGTTACCCCCAATTTTCCTGCAGGCCCCAATGCTCCACCACACGAACTGTTTGAGGCCTTCTTTGATGAGGAGGTGGTAGGCTATGTTGTCAAAGAGACAAATAAGCAGCACCAATTCCAGGTCCACTTTTTGGGAAAGGTGACCAAGGGCCACATGAGGCAGTGGACCCCAGTGACTCATAAAGAGTTCATGGTGTTCCTGGCACTCACCATGCTAATGCCTCATGTCAAGAAGCATAGGTTGCCTGACTATTGGATCACCAATGATCTGATATCCACCCCTGCCTTCGGGAAATATATGTCTCGCGACCGGTACCTTGATATCCTCGCAGCGCTCCATCTTGTCACCAACCTTGACGTCCACCTCCCAGACAAGCTGTGGAAGATTAGGACGTTGTATGAGATGATGCGAGAACGCTTCACCTCCTACTTCAAGCCCTTCCGCAAGGTCGTCATTGACGAGTCTCTTGTGCTGTTCCGGGGAAAACTCAGCTTCCAGCAGTACATCCCCTCAAAAAGACATCGCTTTGGCATAAAATTCTTTGTGCTGTGCGACTGCCAAACTGGCTATGTCCTGGACTTCCTGGTCTACAGCGGGAAGGAAGGGGACTTGCTTGTGGACCCCCTCATTGGCTTTGGCGGAGCAGTGGTGCAAGCCATGATGGACCGCTACTTTCATAAGAATCACGTCCTCTACACGGACAATTATTACACGTCCCCCACTCTCTCACAGTACCTGCATGAGCGCAAGACGGGGACTGTAGGCACAGTACGAGGGAAAAGGAAGGGCATGCCACCTTTCCCTCCAAAGACCAAAAAAGGTGATGTGTTCAAGAAGAAGTCGGGGCCCATTCTGGCTATCCACTGGCACGACCAGCGGAAGGTCAACCTCCTGACCACCATCCACAAGGGGGAAATGGTGGAGACTGGCAAGGTGGATCGCCGCACCCAGGCCAGGGTGACCAAGCCCGATGCTGTCTTGGACTACAACATCAACATGAGGCTGGTGGACAAGTCCGACATGCAGATAGGCTTCATTGACTGCCTGCGTACCTCGTGCAGATGGTACAAAAAGTTCTTTCTGCATATGGTGGACATGTCAGTTCTGAATGCCTACAACATATACAAGCTTCGGAATGTGAACACACCCATGAAGTTCAATAGCCTGCGGAGGTTCCAAAAGCAGGTGTTGACGGAGCTCCTGGAGAAGTATGCTATGCCACAGAGGGCAGTGGCACATCCTGGGCCCGCCGTTATTGACCGCTTGCAGTCTGCGCAATACTTGATTAGGCACAGGCTTGGTTCCCTGCCTCAGAATGAATCCGGAAGAACACAGCAGAAGCGGTGCCATGTCTGCTACAACAGCAGGGTGAAGCCGAGGTCAGGTAAAAAGTCAACCCTGGAGTGTGTGGAGTGCAAGGTGGCACTCTGTGCTGTAGATTGCTTCTTTGATTACCACTCCAAGCTGGAGTTCTAATAATCATACTGAAATTGCCAAATAAAATGACAATATGTACACTATAATTATATATAGGCAAAAAGTGGAAGAAAACCAATGTATTGTAATACAAAAGTCATGTATTATGAGAACATTGATACAAATACAATTACACCATAATAATATGTGAAAGTGACACATATGTATATACCAAGTGACATTCATATGATTAGAACCTATAGAAATATATAAATCAGTGAAAAAAGACACAATAAATTGTATATAAAACGTTTACAAATCATATAACTAAGTGAAAGTGACACAAGACCTAATATTTGATGGCCAAAGTATAATAAACACCTGTGATAACGAATAATCAGTGCCTAATACAACAATAACCTACCTCAATTACTAATAAAATGTACGGTATCGAGTGAAAATGAGCATTATCAGTGACAGTGACACTCTCTAAAGCATATTTGTCAAAGTGAAAGTGACACAAGACCTAATATTTGATGGCCAAAGTATAATAAACACCTGTGATAACGAATAATCAGTGCCTAATACAACAATAACCTACCTCAATTACTAATAAAATGTACGGTATCGAGTGAAAATGAGCATTATCAGTGACAGTGACACTCTCTAAAGCATATTTGTCAAAGTGAAAGTGACACAAGACCTAATATTTGATGGCCAAAGTATAATAAACACCTGTGATAACGAATAATCAGTGCCTAATACAACAATAACCTGATGTGGCGGCGTCTACGCCGTGGGGCCACCTCCCGAGGCTGCCAACCGCGGATGGCTGCCGACCCTCCACAGCAGAAGACAAAATCAACGACCAGTGGAGGAAAACCGGATGCCGGCCGCGGGGAGCAGTTTCGGGAGCCAAACCGTCACAACCATCCCCTGCCCCCTCCTTGGGGGCACGGGTCCTTGGAGCGGCTTCGGTCGCGCCGGGAATTTCCACACCTCTCTCACCACACACACACATCACACAGTTTTTCCTACACCGAGAAATGACTCTCCGGCTGTCATTTCTCGAAGACTTCTTCTAGCCGGAGACATTGAGAGCAACCCAGGACCCACGTTCACATACATATGTCCAACTTGCTCAAAACCCATCACTTCGAGTCGCCATACTAAGGGTTCAGTTCTCTGCAATTCATGTGGGAACTGGACCCACTTCACCTGCACAACACTTGCCTCCAAGAAACACTACACAAACACCTGGACCTGTTCCTCATGCCCCTCCCTCTCCCAGTCAAATCCCTCGCCTAAAACCCGTCCACCTCTCCTCCCCAACCCACCTAACCTTCCCATATCATCCACTCCCCCCCCTAAAACCCGTCCACCTCTCCTCCCTAACCCACCTAACCTTCCCATACCATCCACATCCTCAACTCAACACACCACACCCCATCCTAATCCATTCCAACCCCCATCTCCTGCTCCCCAATCCCCACCCCCACCTCACCCATCCCATCCGCCCCCCTCACCCCCACCCCCACCCCCACCCCATCCTCGTGCAGCAGCACCCAACATACATCGTGCACATAACATTAACATTCTTCAACTGAACATAGATGGCATCAACACAAAGAAACACGAACTCTCACACTTCATCAAACAACACAACATACACATTGCCATCTTACAAGAAACAAAACTCCGCACAACACAAAAAACACCCACATTTCATAATTTCACCACCATCAGACAAGACCGGGCTGTCGGCGGGGGCGGTGGACTCATCACCCTGGTACACAAAGAAATATCATACATAGTAACCAGTGTACAAACCAAATCACTCCTCCCCCCAAATGATAACACAACAGAAATACAGTCAATTAAAATACGCACTGGCAACAACTCCAACATAACCATCATAAACACATACATCCCTCCCCAAACATCCCCTACGGTACCAAATGAATACAGACCACACTTACAACACATCACAAACACCCCACACACCCACACATCATCCTGGGTGGTGACTTCAACGCCAAGACGTCGGCCTGGTTTGTCGACAACCCCGACACAGACAGAGGGCTGGTACTACAAAACCAAACCGATAACCTCATCATCCTTAACGACATCCATCAACATACCCATATTCCTCACCAAGCCCTCTATAACCCATCATCTCCAGACATCACCTTTTGCTCCCCAGAACTCGCCCCCACAACATCCTGGAGGGTGGTCAGAACCTTAGGCTCTGACCACCTCCCGATCATTATCACCACCAAAACCAGACTCACCCCAGCTAGCCACAAACACACATACACCAATTATAAAAGAGCTAACTGGGAAGCATTCACAAATGAGACAGAACAACACTTCACAACTCTAAACAGTACACCCATCACTAACATCAACAATGCTGTACACATACTCAATAAAACTATCCAAAACGCTGACAAGAAACACATTCCAAGAGGTAACAGAAAAGACACAACCCCAACTTCACACCAGAAATTCAAAACCTCATCAGACAACGCGACATACTGAAACACTCCCCAGCACCCCACACACAAGACATCACACAACAAATTCAAGCACTCAACACCCAAACTAACAACAAAATACAAGAACAACAAAAACTAAATTGGAATAACTTCCTACAAACACTTGATCACAAAACAAACCCCAAAAAACTATACAAAACACTAAACAGCATCACACTTTCCAACAGCAACACAACACAATCACATGCTGCAATCACAACAACAGACTCTACTCCTTCATGTAAACAACAAGCAAACACTCTCATCAATCACTTTTCACATGTCAGCCACCTAAAACCTCACAAAGACGACCGACGTGTCATCCGACGTAAGAGACAATTCCCCACAGACCCTGACTATACACCCTTCACCAATCACCAGACAAAGCATATCATCAACAATCTCAAGCACTCACCCGCCTGTGGCCTAGACAACATAAGCAACATACACCTCAGACACCTGGGACCACAAGGCATACAAGCACTCACTAACATATCAAACTACAGCTATTCACACAACACAATACCAGACATTTGGAAGCATGGTATCATCATCACTTTCCCCAAACCCAACAAAGACCCCACGCTACCCTCCTCGCACCGCCCCATCACACTCCTTTGCTCCCCCTCCAAAGTCATGGAACGCCTAGTATTACAACTAATTACACCTGACCTACCCCTAGCTCCAACACAACATGGCTTTAGGCCACTGCACTCCACAAACACTCTTCTCACAGACCTTACACAAAGAGCTTTCGACGGCATCAATTCAGCTAGACCACCACACAGATCACTATTAGCCACACTCGACATTAGTAAAGCCTTCGATGCCATCCCCCGCCACAACCTAACAAACAAAATCTACAACACAAACATGCACAACAACACAAAACGGTGGCTGGCCAACTTCCTAGCAGGCAGATGTGCACACGTATCTTTTGCCGGTCAGTCATCTAAAATCAGAAACTTTCCAAACGGAGTCCCACAAGGATCCGTCCTATCGCCCGCACTCTTCAATCTGTACATGCACGATATAACTACACCCAATACGCCCCAAATAAACTTAGCCTCCTATGCAGATGACATAACACTCACATGCACACACCATGACCCAAAAAGAGCAACAGATCTCCTTCAACCCTATCTCAACACACTACATGGCTGGTGCACTACAAACAGACTTAATCTAGCCCCAGCCAAATCCACCGCAACCCTGCTCACAAGTTGGACAGGAGAACACGAATACATCCCTCAACTCACCATAAACAACACACCCCTAACACATACACACACACCCAAAATCCTAGGAGTAACATATGATACTCATATGACATTCAAACAGCACACCACAAACATTAAAAAGAAACTGACACCCAGACTTAACGCCCTCAGGTCACTTGCTCACACAAAATTTGGACACAACAAAGAAACTACCACCACAGTATATAAACAATACATAAGATCAGTGATGGAATACGCAAGCCCAGCCTGGGCTTCTAACCTAGCTGAAACACATCATAAGACCTTACAGACTATTCAAAACAAAGCCCTGAAGATCATTACAGGCTGCACAGCTACTGCACCCACAGATCACCTACATCAAGAAACCAAAATCCTCAAAGTCAAAGACCATCTGGACATGAGAGGCACTCAATTCCTGGCAGCAGCCTCCACGAACCAAGACCACCCACTAAACTACATGGCAACACACCCACAGACACCAAGAAATATCAAAACAACACCCAGCACACGGTATCACACACAATTATTGTCCTCTCTCTCCCTCCCTGCCCACCCCGAACCAACTTCCAGAAGCACATCCATACTCATATCTCTCACCGATCCATCCACTCACTCACAGACAACACACAGCTGCATGCACGACCTCCCGAAATCCATCCTTCCGAATCCTCCCTTCCTCGCGAGGACAGAGTCCACCTGGCCAGGCTGAGATGCGGACACCATCCAGCTCTCCTGAGCTATCAGAAGAGACTGGATGACTCCGTTGTCGACGCCTGCCCGGGATGTAACACAGCACCCCATACCATTAAACACATCATAGAAGACTGCATTTCACACAACCACTTACGCCAACAACACAATCTACACTCAATGAGAGCTCTGTGGGAAAGCCCGATCATGGCCATGGCCTTTCTCAGGGACTCGGGGCTGTTCGGCCAGGCAGCTTAGGGAACAACAACAACAACAACAATAACCTACCTCAATTACTAATAAAATGTACGGTATCGAGTGAAAATGAGCATTATCAGTGACAGTGACACTCTCTAAAGCATATTTGTCAAAGTGAAAGTGACACAAGAACTAATATTTGATGGCCAAAGTATAATAAACACCTGTGATAACGAATAATCAGTGCCTAATACAACAATAAGCTACCTCAATTACTAATAAAATGTACGGTATCGAGTGAAAATTAGCAATATCAGTGACAGTGATACCCTAATAAACATATTTTATATAATTGGCCTCAAAATATCAAATAAACATCACATTCTCAATATCAAACACTAAAATCGTCTAAGGGAGATAAATACTTTGGCGCGGCGAGCGGCTAGGTGCGTCGTAGCCATGGCCGAGGCGACGCGTCCGAACGCGGGAAGAATTTGCCGCCGAAAAGCACTCGTCTTCCCGCGCTCACCATTATGCAACCAGAGGAGCTAGAGACCTCTACTCAACGCCATTCGACAGAGGAAGGTTTGTGGAACATTATTCTTTTTATTCACAACATTACATGACATATTCATTGACTTACAGAGTAGTTAACATAGGCCAAAGATCGTCAAAACACCCGGTACCGGAGCACAGTCGTAAGCTATAGCCCCCGGGGCTGGAGGGTTAAGGGTCGCTCTACTGGTGATCTTCTTTCATATCTTACTAACTCTTGGTCATCCTCCTTTCGGGACTTCGGTGAGACTTTTTCTATTGCACTAGACATATCGAAAGCCTTCGATAGAGTCTGGCATAAATCTTTAATTTCTAAACTACCCTCCTTCGGTTTCTATCCCTCCATCTGTGCCTTTGTCTCTAATTTGCTTTCCGGCCATTCCATAGCCGCGGTTGTGGACGGCCATTGTTCACTTCCTCACCCTATAAACTCCGGTGTTCCTCAGGGCTCTGTCCTATCTCCTATTCTCTTTCTAATTTTTATAAATGATCTCCTTAACTGTACCTTAATTCCCATCCATTCATACGCAGACAACTCAACCTTACACTACTCCATTAGTTTTTCAGAACGCCCCAGCCAGCAATCCCTCAAAGACAAACGTAATGAAGCCATAGAACTCTTAAATTCTGATCTAAATACTATTTCCAATTGGGGCAGAGAAAACCTTGTTAACTTTAATGCTTCCAAAACCCAATTTCTCCATCTATCTACCCGTCAGGATCTCCCAGCGGACTATCCCTTATTCTTCAACAATACAAAAATCAAACCTTCATCTTCTCTCAATATTCTAGGTGTCTCTTTTTCTTCTGCACTCATTTGGAAGGACCATATTACCAGTCTTGCTAAGGCAGCCTCCCAGAAGCTGGGTGTGCTCAACCACCTTAGGGGGTTCTTTTCCCCTGCACAGCTTCTTGCTCTGTACAGGGGCATAGTGCACCCTTGTATTGAGTATTGTTCACATGTGTGGGGAGGTTCCTCTCACACCGCTCTCCTAGACAAAGTTGAAAGGAAGGCCTTTCGTATCATTAACTCCCGTCCACTCACCAACTCTCTGCAATCTCTCTCTCTCCGCCGCAATGTTGCATCTCTCTCGCTATTCTATCGCTACTATAATAATCGGTGTTCTCAGAGCTATCCCAGTGCATACCACCTCCTTTACGTAGGGCACGTGGTACCCGTCTTGCAACTCAATCCCACCCCTACTCTGTGCAACTCATCAACCCAAGAGTGAAACGTTACTCTCAAACTTTCTTCTACTCAACAGCTGAGCTCTGGAACTCTCTCCCAGAATCAGTCTTTCCCTCTTCCTATGACTTAAATTGCTTCAAACTGTGTGTCCAGGCATTTTGGCTCGAACGTCCCTTGATTTTGGCCCTGTCACTCTTTCAACTATGGGGGAGGCACTCACTATAGGCAGTTATGCCTTTTGCCTCCCTCAATCACATAGAAAAAAAAAATAAAATAAAATATACTTTTACCCACCATACTGAGCCGAGAACTTCCCACGCCGAAACAACAATATTGTGCGGTCTCTTCCGATGATTCACTCACACCCTCTAGTATTAGTCACTAATTTCCCACTTGCCAGCCGAAGTTTACTTGTTTTTTATCACCATCCTTATCCCTGGAGTCCCCTTTACATATAAATAAGAGATAGATTATAGTTCACTCCCGCCTTCAACCATGTAAGTAGAAATCAGCTGGACCCTGTGGACCGCTTCCTCTCGAGTCAGGTGGTGTCTCGTATGTGTGTGTGTGTGTGTACTTACACTAGTTGTACTTACACTAGTTGTATTTGCGGGAGTGAGCATGCTCGTTAATTCCCGCCTCCTAAGATATGTTTGTCATACCGTGATTTGAAACTATGCACTGATGGTGCAGATACTACTTCGGCTGGCAATTTGTTCCACCCACTAATCGAGTTGGTAGGAAATCTTTTACTTTTCAGATCAGATTTACTATTAAGCACTTTTAGTTTGTAGCTGTGACCTCTTGTTCTCTCACCTCCATCCCTCTATGAAGTTTTCTTGGTCGATTTTGTCAATACCTCTAACACATTTAGTATATCTGAATTTGCTGTCCTCGTTTCCTTCTCTGTTCCAGTGTAGGTAGATTCAATCTCTCGAGCCTCTCTTGGTACTCCAAATTTTCCAAACCTGGGATCATCCTCGTAGCTGCTCTCTGTACCCTCTCAATTTTGTGAATATGTTTCTTCATGTGAGGGGACCACACTACAGATGCATATTCCATCCTGGGTCTTATTATTGCCGTTATTATTTGTTTCATGGTGTTTTCATTAAGATAATTGAAAGACATCCTGATATTTGCCAATAGTGCTGTGATTCTCTCACTATCTTATTTACGTGGCTTTCTGGAGACATGTTATCCTTAAATTCTATCCCCAAGTCTTTTTCTTTTTCTGCTTTGGGAATCACTTCGTTTCCTAGTTTATAATCTTTTCTAGGTCTGTACTTGCTTTTACCCATTTCTAGAGTCTTACACTTCCCTGCATTGAACTCCATATTCCATTTGATGCTCCATTCATGGATCTTTTGCAAATCTGCTTGGAGCTCAAGGCAATCCTCCTGGGTTCTGATCGTTTTAAGCAGCTTAGCATCGTCCGCAAACATGCTCATGTAGCTTGTTAGTCCCTCAGGTAAGTCATTTACAAATATTAGAAACATGATTGGGGCTAGGACAGATCCTTGTGGTACTCCATTCGTAATTTGAGTCCAGTTTGACGATTTCCCCCTTACTGTTGTTCTCATCTGTCTTCCGCTAAGGTAGCTCTCCATTCATTTCAGCAGTTTGTCTCCTACTTTTCCCTCATGTTTTAATTTCCACAGCAATCTCTTGTGTGGAACTTTGTCAAATGCCTTTTTAAAGTCTAGGTAGGCACAGTCTACCCATCCTTCCCTCTTGTCCACTGTGTCTATTACTCTAGAGTAAAAACTCAACAAGTTGCTTACACATGATCTGCCTCCTCTGAATCCAAATTGTCGGTCAGTAATTAATCTTTTGGATTCCAGGTAGTTCACCCATTTGTCCCTTATTAATCCTTCCAGAATCTTCATGAGGATGCTCAATAGTGATACAGGTCTATAGTTCAGTGGTTTATCTCTGCTTCCTCCCTTAAATATAGGAATAATGTTTGCTCTTTTCCATTCTGTAGGTACTATCCCTGTGTCCAATGATTTGGTCATTATATCATATAACGGTATACTCAGTTCCTTGGCATTTTTTTAATAATCCAGCCTGATACTCCGTCCGGTCCGGCGGCTTTGTTTGGATCCACCTTACTCATTTTGTCTATGAGCTCTGCTCTGTTAAATGTGACTTCCGGCATTTCCTCTGGACCTATCTCATTGGTTTCTGGTGCAATGAATTCTCCTTCTTTTGTAAATACTGATGCAAAATTTCTATTTAGTTCTTCCGCAATTTCTGTATCCTCTTCTATGATTCTGTTTCCACTTTTAATCTTTACGATCGTGGCTTTTATCTTCCTTTTGCCGTTTACAAACTTGAATTTTTTTGGGGATTCTTTTCATAGTTCTCCACTATCCCTTTCTCATGGTTTGCCTCTGACCTCCTCCTCATTTCTGTGTATTTGTTTCTCCTCTTTATACTTTTGCCAGTTATCTTCCGAATCCCAGTTTCTCATCTTTTTCCAGGCTTTGTTTTTTGCTTCCTGTGCTTGCCTACATTCGCGGTTAAACCATACTTTGCGATTACTTTTTTTCCTATTATTAATGTACTTAGGGACAAAAGTTTTTATACCAGTATCATAGATCTCCATGAATGCCTTGAGTTTTTTGTCTACCTCACTTTCAGATAACACCTGCTCCCAATTTTGTGACTTGAAAAAATCCCATAGTCCTTCGAAATCGGTTCTGGAATACATCCAGTGATTTTCCTTGTGCTTTTCCCTTCCCTTGGGTAGATTATGCTTCAATAGTAAGTCTACGTCTAGAACTGCATGGTCGCTTTTTCCTAGTGGGCATAGGTACTGAATACTTTGAACCTCCTCCTCCCTTCTTGTGAATAGAAGGTCCAATCTAGCTGGTTGATCACTTCCCCTTATTCTTGTTGACTCTTTTACATGTTGGTATATAGAATTTTCCATGGCCATACTTAAAAATTCATAGCCCCAACTTTCCTCCCCTGTTCCGGCTTCAAGATCTTCCCAATTCACTTCCTTGCAGATTAAAGTCCCCACACATGACTATTTCATCCTTTGAAGCCAAGATATTTCCTAGCACACTAATTGTTTCCTTACGCATTAGGCTATGCTCCTCCTTACCCCATGTCTTCGTCTTGGGAGTTACATACGCTACTATCACCACTTTTTTTTCGTTTCCACTAATCTCTATTGCTAAAACTTCTGCTGTTGAAGTTTCTAGTTTTATCTCAGACACAATCAAATCTTTCCTAGTAAGGATGCACACTCCACCTCCATGTCGAAATTTTCTGTCCCTCCTCCAAATCCTGTATTCAGACCATCCTAGCAAATTTATATCAAGGTCCTCTCTTAGTTTTGTCTCAGTGAGACATACTATTTCTGGTTTCTTAGTATTGAGTAAGTCTGTTAGTTCTAGTTTCTTAGAGATTAGCCCATCGACATTGCTATATAGAATCCTTATACTTTCTAGTCCCCCATTACCTGCTCCAAGCGCCTTATCTGCGGCGGTCTGTTCCCTACCCTCTTTTTCTTTTAGTTTCTTTTTACCGAAAGTTTCATAATCTTCCCCTTTCTTACTCTGTAAACAAACTTATTCTTTTCTTGTTCTGTCCTCTTGCTATTTTCCTCCTTGGCGGTTTTCCTTAGTTCAGCCTCCTTCTTTCTCTCTTCTTCTGGTAAGTCTCGCCTGATGTAGATTTTGTCCTTACCCTCTAACCCTTTTAGCCTAGCTGCTACTGCCATGATTTCATCACATGTCCTTCTTGACTTAAATTCGATTTTTACCAGTCTATTGTATTCCTTTGTATATTTTCCCAGCCTAAACATGTCTGATATTTCCTCCTTCCAGGTGTCCTCCTCATCTTTAATAGATTCCAGAATCTTGTTGATGCGACCTTCATCCTGCTCTTTTCGTTTTGTCCAGTCTAGTTCCTCCTTTTCTTCCACCCCTGATATTATGAGGCAGTTAGCCCTACGACTTTCTTCCTGGATGGCCTGAGAGTTTTTGTGGATGCCTTGCTTAACCATACTTTTTACCTGGTCCTTTATCCTAACATCTTGCTGTTTCTGTTCATCCAATATCTTCCTGAATTCGTCACTGTGTGCCTTCCTTACACTGTCTAAATCTTTTACCACTTGGTCTCTAGTCATGCCCCAAGCATTTTTACCTTCAGAGATACTGGTGTCTAGCCTAGTCATTATCACTGCCTTTTCTCTCTCCACTAACTCCAACCTGTTCTTCAACTCCCCATTCTCTGTAACAATTTCCTTCTTAACTATCTCCAAGCCGGTCACTCGGTCCTCCAAGTTCTTGATTTTGTTCAACAGCATGTAGCAAAATTTACCTGTGTCCTCAGTCGTCCATGTTGTCATGAAACCGGGAAAATCCGGCTCTCCCTCCGATTCGTTACTCCCGCCTTTATCACCCCTCCCCCCCTCAGCCCCCTCGTCACCTTCATGTACTCACCTAATTGTAGTATACAGGATTTGAGCCTAAGCTCGTGTTGTCCTGTCTCTCTCTCTACATTTATCCAATTTTGCTTTAAAAGTTTGGATATTTCTTGCTCCCACCACCTCCCCATCCAACTTATTCCAACACTCAATGCTTCTATACGGGAAGCTGAACTTTCTTACATCAGACTTACATATAACTTTCCTCAACTTACAATCATGACCCCTGGTTCTTCCCTCGTCCCTCACCACAAAATCTCCCTTGTCGATCTTCTCAAAACCTTTCACACACTTAAACCTCATGATCATGTCACCTCTCTCTCTCTCTCTCCTCTCCCTCAGCGTTGGCAGCTTTAGCCTCTCCAATCTCTCCTCATAAGGTAGGTCTCTAAGGCTAGCTATCATCTTAGTGGCAACTCTCTGAACTCTTTCCAGTTTTTTATTATGTTTTATAAGGTGTGGAGACCACACCACTGCTGCATACTCCAGTCTTGGTCGTATTATTGTCCCTATTATTTTTGCTAACATCTCTTCATCTAAATAATTCAGAGCTATTCTCATGTTAGTCAACACTGCATAGGTTTCACCAGTTATTTTATTTATATGCTGTTCAGGTGACAAGCTGTCTGCCACAACTACCCCTAGGTCTTTTGCTTTCACAGCTTTACTAATTATTTCATCTCCTATTTTATATCCCCAAGAAGGTCTATATTTACTTTTTCCCATCTCAAGAACCTGACACTTACTCGTCTTGAATTCCATTTTCCAAGTTTGACTCCACTCATATAACTTATCTAGATCTCTCTGTAATTCTTCACAACTACTCCTACTTGTAATATGCTTCATTAGTTTTGCATCATCAGCAAACATAGATATATATGAGTCTATTCCCATTTGAAGGTCGTTGATGAAAACCAAAAACATGATTGGGGCCAACACCGATCCTTGAGGCACTCCGCTTTTTACCCTTTTCCACGAGGAGAACTTTCCTTTTATTACTGTTCGCATTTCCCTCCCAATTAAATAGTTTTCCATCCACTTTAATAATACTCCCTCAACCCGCCCCACAGTCCTGAGCTTCCACAACAATCTCTTATGAGGCACCTTATCAAATGCCTTCTTGAAATCTAAGTAGATACAATCTACCCACCCCTCCCTCCCTTGTACAATGTCAATTACCCTATCATAGTAACTCAACAAATTTGTGGTACACGAATGACCTTTTCTGAACCCGAACTGCTTGCTTGAAATTATTTCCCTCTCCTCCAACATACCCACCCATCTTTTTCTAATAATCTTTTCACAAAGCTTGCATATAACACTCGTTAAGGATACCGGTCGATAATTTAGCGGGTCTTCTTTATTTCCACTTCTATATATTGGAGTTATATTTGCTTGTTTCCATTCTAAGGGAAGCTCCCCCTTGTTTAATGAGTATTGAACAATATTAAAAATAGGTCTCACTAGTTGTTCAGAACATTCTCTTAATACCCATCCAGCAATGTTATCTGGGCCCATAGATTTTCTCACGTCCAATTCTTCCAACAATGATTTTAGTTCATCCTTGTTGACTTCTATCGACTCTAGTCCCTGTATCTCATTCAATTCCACCACAGGTTCTACATAGTCATCCTCCTCCACAAACACGGATGTTAATGTATGATTCATAATTTCACACATACCCACTGTGTCTTCATATAATTGACCCTCTACCCTAAGCTTTGTTATTTTGTCCTTTATTTTAGTTTTACCGTTGATATAACTATAGAACAGTTTGGGTTCTTTATTACATTTGTTTACTATATCTTTTTCAAAGTTCTTTTTCTCCTCTCATATAGTCTTGACATAGTTGTTTCTAGCATTCTTATACTCATCCCATTTTCCCTCAGTGTGTCTCCTTCTCACTTTATTCCATGCAGAGTCCTTTTTGTTCTGGGCAATGTGACATCGCATGTTAAACTACTCTTTCTCCTTAGCCAGCTTTCCATCCTTAAATGTTGGTACATATTTATCTACCCCCTCCCTGTAAATGTCTAGTAACATGGTGTATTTTACCTGAATATTCTGTTCTTGCTCAATAAATGACCAATCTATATTTGCAAAGTATCCTCGTAATGATTCATAATCCGCCTTACTATAATTTATTAGTGGCCCCTCCATCATTGACGAACATGCCTATTACATAAGGCATCCTCTTCAAACACTAATCCGCCGTAGTTTGAATCTACCGCGCAGAGCATTTAAAAACTGAGGAGCCTTCATCATGAGCGCACGCGACCTCACTCATGGCTTCAGTCATTATGAATTGGGTTCTCACTACGAAAAAACTTCGTAAAAAATAAAAACAAAAAGAAAATAAGAATAACTAACCAATAAGCTTTCCATCATATCGTGGATGTACTTGTGTGGATTTCTGACCAGACGCTGAATCAGGCGTCATTCCTCCTTCTTTGCTCTGCGCTCAGCCTGCCCGGACGTACCTTTCAGGCTCCGCTGGTTCCGCATTCGTTGCGTCCCTAGTGAGTTTTTTCTCATTTGTTTACTCTAGGATGTATCGAGTAAGGTTAGGATAGGCGTAGCAGGAGTGTCCTGGGCTGGTTGCCCGCAGTGCAGTGTATTTTGGGTCGTGTGTATGGGGCATCTATTTCGGATGTACCCTCGTGGTCCTGTTGTGGACACGTGAACTTTTCACAGTTGTGTTAGTTGGTGATGCAGGCGGCTTTCATTACGCGTTAATTATTGCTGCCTTTTATCCTTCTGATGAGGTAAGCTGTGTGTTTGCTGACGTTCCCAGCTTATTTTTCTTCACTTAGTGAAGTTTTTTCTGGGTCCGTGTCAGGCTTCCCGGGGTGGGAAGTTATCGCTACGGTGGTGTGTTGGCGGTGGTTCCTGTTGTGATATTCCAGTGTGTGTTTATATTTCAACTATTTTCATGCCGTCTACCTAGGCCTAGCCAGCCGCTCGTAGCTTTGCCACATGTCTAGTGTTATTATTTATTTTATAAATATGCCCTACTGTGTCATGTGTATCCGGGTTTTAGTTGTGTATTGGCTAATTCCTCGGACTATAATTGTTTCCTGGTTTAGTTGTGTATTGGCTAATTCCACGGATTATGTTGTGACCTTGGTTAGTCGTGCGTGTCTCTCCTCGTGTCGTATTGTTCAGATGGTGTCTGTTCAGGGTGGGGTTTGCCTTCCGGCGGGTTTTTTCTCGGTTTCACCATGAAAAATCCTGACCGATGAGCAGTGTTGGGCCACACGTGGTTTTTAACTCTGGCTGGTTCCCCGGCGTGGGGAGGTGTCTGTGGCTCTCCAGGACTGCGTCTCTGTGGGTGCCTGGTTTCAGGCCTCCTTTAAATTCCCGGCGGGGTGGCTGTACCCATCCTTATATATATATAGATATACATAAAAAAACGACGTTCTTGAGAACACTCGTTTTTATAGGTTTTTTCTACCTGGTTTACGACAACCACATGGAAAACCTAGCTGTTGTTTAGGCGTTCCTCCCCGGCGATCTTTTACAAAGAAGTGGGGTCAGGAACTTGTGGGGTTAACTTTTAGACTTCTCACCCGGCGGGTGCACCTGAGCAGGGTGGGATAAACGACTTAGGTCTCATATAGTTAACCAATCCATTTGAGTGATACTCTGTGTATCGCTGCCTTTACTCTTACGGCAATTGAAGGTTCAGTGAGGTTTAACCAAATCGATTCCCACACCCGGCGGGTGCCCCTAAGTGGAGGAACTAAGGAATTTATAAACAAATTCAATTTCGATTAACCTTAATTGGGTGATACTTTCAGTATCGCCGCCTTCTATTTTTACGACGATCGTTTGGGACAATTCGTTAAAAAATCAGATCTCGTATATTCCTGCCCTGGGCTATTCTACTAAAATATTTCAAGGGCCGGCGTCTTTATGAGGGGGGCTTTGTTACAAAATTGAATCTTGAGACAGTCACCACCTCCTACAGACTATAAGTGCCATACTGGACCATTATATCAGAGGGTATTCTTCATGTTCTTTAGCTAAGAAGATTTGTTTAGCCTCTTTACACCCCGCCGCGTAGCGAGATGTGTTAGCTGTGTCTTTGCATCCCGTTACCCGGCGGGTTATTAACACTTGTATGCGAACACTTGGGTTAACCTTATGAGCATTAATTCCTGGAAATTTTTCTTTATTTTTCCAGAGCTGAGCTCCGGCGGACCAATACAGACCCAGCGGTAGTTTCCTCACACCAGTCTCTGTCATGGCTACTGTGGCCCCAGTTTTTGCCCTGTGCATTACCCCTACTTGCGCGGGTATCCCAATTTTTGCGCATACCCTTTGCATAAGGTGTGTTGGATGTCTAGACCGTTCAAGGGGTCTCTGGGTTACACTTAATTGTTCCTTTTGCTCCCAATTAGCCAATAAAGTCCTGTGTGACAATGACAAGACCGCGGCGGTAGCGTTGAGAGAGGTCAGACAACAAATGTCGGCCTACACTACCATTGTCGCACATAAGTCACTTCAATGTGACAACGTCCCACTTTGGGATAAGTTGCTGTCAGAGCACCCTCCCCCTAAACGTACCTCTAGAGTAACGGGTTTTAAGCCGACAGAGACTAGCCAGGGTTCTGTATCGTCTGTGGATACGTCTAAACGCCCGAGAGAGCCTACTCCCCCGGCAGCCACCTCCTCGTCGCAGGCGAGATCGAGGTCAAGGTCACCTCTCAGACAGCAGTCTTCAAGTCGGGCCTCTTCCCCGGCTAGTAAGAAGTGTAAGACTGAAGCTTCCCCCAGTGGTCATGGTGGTGATTCTTCCAAACCTAGGTCTAGTTCGCGGTCACACCGTAGCCACAAATCCTCCAAAAAGGATTCCCATAGGAAGTCCTCTCGACATTCTCCTAAGTCTAGTGCATCTCATCGTACCTCTACACCTGAAAATGTTTCTGTTACAGCCTCAGAGTATAGTGAAGCGCCTGTCCCTAAACAAGATTTACCTATTGATATTTTAACCCTAGAAACGGAAAGTTCAGGAAATTCAATAATTGAGAATGTTTCAGACTCTCAAGAGAGCGTAGGCCAGAGCATCGGTGTTTGGCGGTTTGCTCAACCAGGGTCTGACCATCCACGTCCGACTCATACGAGTCACACAGTAGCCGATGTCCACAGGGACGCGGCGACCCCATCCTCTATCCCTGACTTATCTTGGAAACAAGGTGCCCCTGCCTCGGCGGGGTCTTCTCAGGAGGATCGGGAGGAACAAGATGAAGTGTCAATAATTTCAGATAGGGATGGACAAGGGTCAGGCTCAGGCCTGGACGCCGCCCATGATAATACTGATTCACCTGAAAGTTCTGCATCTAACCAGTTTGTTACAGCACAAGAAATTGATGGGTTACTTACTCATGCTCTATCTAAATTCTTTAGTCAACAACGAGAAAACCCCACAATGGACTTGGGGGCTCCCTTGACAAGTTCTGCGGTACGGCCTCTGATAACGTCAATCGATTTATCTAAGATTCCTAACCCTCCTACTCTGTCACCGGCAGGGAGCTCTAAGCCAGCTACGGCGGCATTCACTACGTCAAATGTCAGGGTCATTACGGATGTTAATCCACCCCCTCTAGACAAAGCGCCTCTTAGAAAGGTAGCTATGCCCCTGCTTTATGGGCCAGACGAGTCATGGGTTTTTTGAACCCCTCTAAGCCAGAGCTTGCCCAGCCTACCTTGTCAGGGGAACTCCCGGTACCACGTGAGTGGTTTATCCAGGGAAATAAGTCAAAGAAATTAAGGGCATTGGATGCCTTGGGTAATGTTTTGGACGTAAATATCAAGGCTATACCTAGTTATTATCATCAGGATTATTTTGTTTATGCATCTAAGCCTGCTTTACCCCCTGCCTCAGCTTCAAAACTTTTTTCAGACTGGTCTAAGCTGGATGGGTTTAATGATATTAAGGCTCTGTCGGCTCTTACTCCTGAACTAGATTTACAGACCGTCACAGACGAGACAGCTAATCCAGTGTTGAAGGTGGGACAGTTGGGACCAGGACCTTGGGTGGATTGGGAGGTAGAGGCTCAAAACTTTGCAACCACTTTCACTTCTAAATCTTCCCACCAGATCCCTCAGGATACACATTCATGGTACTCCATGCCGGTAGGTTCTGCCGGCGGAGTTCCGTCAGCTTTATTTTCTTTTCTAGCTGCCCCTAAGATTAATCTTTGTGAACTAAAGGAACCATTCACTACCCCTACCCCTTCTCACCTAGACAGAGAATTTAGGCTAAGGGGAAAAGCTTTCCGCCTGTTTTCACAGTACATAGTTTCTCAACAGGTGGCTAAGTCTTTACTCAGGTCTACTCAGGCAATCGCAGACGCGGATGCTCGAAGATCAGTTGAGTTATCCCGGCGTCTGATTCTTCAGTCGTCGATTCAATCCTTAGGTGACATACGCACAGCCTTACTTGAGGCGGTGCGAGCACGACAGGATCTTAGGATGTCATTAGTTCGCAAGCTGCCTGATCGCATTGCTAACCAGGTGGTAATGTCCCCAGTACTTACTCCTTCTTTAATGTCCCCTGATGTATGGCGAACAGTGTTTAACATGGCACAGGCCGTGAAGCACAGTCCCGCACAGGCTAAGAAACCTGCATTTAACTTCCCCAAACCTAAGCCTCCTACTAAAGCTCAGCCAGGGGGTTCTAAGCCGTTTCTTCCGCCTAAGTCCTCCCAATCCCCCCTGGGTCAGTTCAGGCATAGACAGAGAGGGTTTTCAGGACAGAGGGGACGCGGCCAGTATAAGCCGGGGCAGGGCCAGTCTTCGGCCCACACCAGCCAGCCGGCGAAGCGTCCAACACCACCAAACCCACCATCAAAAAACTAAAGTCTCTCTCACTCCCAGTGCCTGTCTTAAAGCCGGAGGAACCGAGGGAAGTACAGCCGGCGAACCCTTGTCTGCTAACTGGGTCGTTCCGAACGTGTCACCAAGCATGGCCGTTAAAAACCTGGGCACGGATGGTGGCAAGCAAAGGCATCACTTGGCAGTGGCTCCGGCGACCTCGCTTACGTCAGCCGACAACGGCAAATTGTGTTTCATTAGAGGTGGAGTCGCTGGTCCAGGAGATGATTGCCAAGAATGTCATCATCCCGGTCCCTCCAGATTACCCTGTATTCACGTCAAAACTGTTTTTGGTTCCCAAACGGGACAGTGTTCAGATGAGGCCGGTCGTAGACCTGTCTTATCTGAATCTTCACATTTACAACGAGTCTTTCAGAATGTTAACAGTTCATCAAATCAGGCTAACACTTCCGCCGGGAGGCTGGATGTGTTCCCTAGACCTGACAGACGCCTATTGGCACGTGTCGGTCAACAAAAGATTTCAAAGGTTTCTGGCCTTGAGGATCAGGCACCAAAATTTTGTTTTTCAGAGGATGCCGTTCGGTTTGAACCTAGCACCTCGATTATTCACGAAACTAGTCCGGCAAGCCCTGATGCCGTTGTTAAAACAGGGAATCAGAGTGTTGTGGTATCTAGACGACTGGCTGGTGGTGGCAGAAACACAACAATTATGCATAAAACATGTCAATATCATTTTAAATCATGTCAAAACTCTAGGCTTCAAGGTAAATCTGGTAAAGTCAAACCTTGTTCCCTCAAGAGTAATTCAGTGGATAGGGCTGGTCTGGGACACCGCCGCTCTCACTCTGAGTCAGAGTGTGGACAATCGCAACAGGTTTCGCAGGAAACTGTTCAGGTTTCTTCACAGTCTGACTACGACACGAAGAGTCTGGGAGTCTCTGGTCGGCTCTCTCAACTGGATTCAGCTAACTGTCAAGTTGGGCCGGTTGAAAGTAAAACGATTAATATTGGAAGGCAACAAATATTTCCCACTCTTACCGGCGGGAAAATTATGGCCCATACCAAAATTAATCCACACCTTACTAGCGGTCTGGGCGAAGAGGGAAACATTGCACTCAATCATGTCATGGACCTCTCCTCCTCCAACGGTATGGGTAGACACGGATGCGTCAGGCACCATAGGGTGGGGATTTCAGTCAAATCAGGGGCACCAGGGTCAGGGACTTTGGTCCCACTTAGAAATCTCTCACATAAATGTCAAAGAGTTACTAGTCCCCTTGTATTTCCTTCAGGCTCACGGCCCGGCGTTACGGGGCAAGTCGGTGGCCTTCAGAATGGACAATCTGAATGCAGTTCACTGTATTCAGAAACAAGGGTCAACGAGGTCAAGGAAGTTGCTACTCGTGTCGGAAGAGATTTTTGTTCTAGCCAGCAGTCTAGATATTTATCTTCACGCATCTTATCTCCCAGGCGTAGCGAACGTCTGGGCAGACGCTCTGTCCCGGAGACAGAGCACGACAGTAGAATGGGAGCTCAAGCAACCCATTTTCGACCTAATGATTGCGGAGCTCTCCCATCCACAAGTGGATCTCTTTGCGTCCGAGGAGACTCACAAGCTCCCTCTATACCTCACCCGCCGGGCGATAACGCCGGCAGGGGGGCCAGACGCCCTAGTGACAGACTGGAACAGATGGAGCTCCATCTATCTGTTTCTGCCGCCAAATGCGTCACTAATGTGCCACGTAGTGAACAAACTACGAGTTTATCGAGGCTTAGTCTCGCTAATCGCGCCCCTGTGGCCGGCGCAGGTATGGTACCAGCAATTAATAATGTGGTGCCCGGACCCGGTATCGCTCCCGGTCGGGTACTTCCACTTAGACACGATTGGCAACTAGCGACCTCGCTGACTTTTGCATTATGGATATTCAGGAGGCCAAGTGGCTAGCACCATACGGTAGGGATGTGACCAATAAATTGCTCAATCAATATACTCAGTCTACTAAGCGACAATATCAATCTCATTGGAAAGCTTTTACTTCTTGGATTGTTAGAACGGAACAAACTGTACCCTCAGTGGCATTGGTTTTTAATTACTTGAACTATCTGTTTGAGCAGAAACGTTTATCTGTGGTTACTTTGAAGAATCACTTAACTGCGATTAGAGTGCCCTTTTTCGACCTTACAGGTCTATCCATACCGGTGGCGGAGGAAACAGGATTTATGAGAGCGTGTTTTAAACTCCGCCCACCTCCCCGTCAGCTCATGCCTACTTGGTCTCTGGACAAAGCTTTGTCTTTACTTCATTCTCGTCTGTATCAAAATACTGCAGACTTTGCTTTAATCTTAAAGAAGGCAGTTTTCCTTTTGGCTTTGGCCACCGGAAACAGAGTGTCTGAGCTGGCGGCGATGAGCAACACACCTAATTGTCTTAGGTTTGGTAGACTTAATGATTCAATTTCCATTGCACCCTCCCCGGCGTTTGTAGCCAAGAATGAGCATAGTGCACACGTGTTTTCTGAGTTCACGGTGCCGGCGTTAAAAAGGGGAAAGCTGCATCATAATTTATGTCCAGTGCAAGCTCTAACCAAATATTTGAGAATAGCTCCTCATAACCCCCAAGGTGCTTTATGGGTAGCGAGTACGGGTAAACGCTTACTTAAACGGCGATTAGCCTCTCTTCTGGTAGAAGTCATTAAAGAGAGTAATCCCGGCGTTGTGGGTAGGGCCCACGATTTACGCAAGTGGGCGGCCTCTTTACGTTTCCTGAAAAACTTTTCAGTTGAAGATATTGCGTCCACACAGTTGTGGGCGTCTAATCATACGTTTCTCTCTAGATACTTGTCAGTTGCTCTAGACAAACCTTCCTTACCATGTATAGCTTTAAGGCAGAGGGTCTAGGTGGCCCTGCAGTCACTTATGTTTATTTTCACGGAAGGGGGGGGGTGCAGTCAGTTGACATAGGACACCCTAGACCCCGCCGGAGTATGAGAGCTGTGATACAATTTAAAGTTAAAATGTGATATGAAAATTTCTCTGCGAGAATTTGTGCTAGTACAAGGTTTAGTACAAAACAACGGTGTTGTTATAGTAGTTTTAGCTGCGAAAGCAATGTAATATTAGTTCAATGGAGTTCATTGGCAATTGATCTCCACATGTATTTTGGGGTTTATGATGTGCACATATAAACTTATAACTTATTATTTTTGTCACCACTCGTTGAGTGGGGTGCCTTTTGTAACTACAGATCTGTGTTCAGAATCTTCAGGGTTACCCATTTTTGTCGGGCAGGCTTCTTTGAAGCACGCACCTGCCTGAACCCCTTTTTCTTATATATTTCCGGCCTACGCCGTATTAAATACATTTTTCAAAAAAGTAAGAATACTATGTGGTTGTTTTTATTATCTGCTTTTCTAGAGTTATGATATGATTACGAATGTCCCCCTCCAGTCTTAGATATCAGGCATGTTCGTCAATGATGGAGGGGCCACTAATAAATTATAGGTTTGACTCCTGTAAGGAGATAAAGAAAACCTAATATTTAGTAGTGGCCCCGTAATCATTGACGACTGGGGCCCTCCCGACCGTCCCCTTCCCATTCGTTGATGTATTAAGGATTTTGGTTTACTTGATATGTCAGTGAAGGAGGAATGACGCCTGATTCAGCGTCTGGTCAGAAATCCACACAAGTACATCCACGATATGATGGAAAGCTTATTGGTTAGTTATTCTTATTTTCTTTTTCTTTTTATTTTTTACGAAGTTTTTTCGTAGTGAGAACCCAATTCATAATGACTGAAGCCATGAGTGAGGTCGCGTGCGCTCATGATGAAGGCTCCTCAGTTTTTAAATGCTCTGCGCGGTAGATTCAAACTACGGCGGATTAGTGTTTGAAGAGGATGCCTTATGTAATAGGCATGTTCGTCAATGATTACGGGGCCACTACTAAATATTAGGTTTTCTTTATCTCCTTACAGGAGTCAAACCTATAATTTAGTCTAAATTCCCTATGTTCCTCCTCTCTGCCTTCCAGAAATTCCACTGTCAATTCAAATTCAATCACAGCATGATCACTTTTTCCCATGGGACTCAAATATGTTAGGTTCTTTATTTCTTGGGGGTCTTTGGTGAATAGTAAGTCAAGTCTTGATGGTTCATCACCTCCTCTAAATCTTGTGTTTTCCGTAACGTGTTGTGTTAATAGATACCCCATTGTTAGGTTTGGTAAGATGATCCTAAGGTTTGGTAAGATGATCCTAAGGGTATTAGAGTGTTGAGCCTATAATTGGGCTTTGTAATTGGGGTTGTGTGGGACAGGGATCTGCCTTGCTTAGGCCAATCGGCTTTCTGCAGACTCCCATTTTCTTATGTTCTTATGTTATGTTCTTATGTTAGTTCAAGAAATTTGCTACCCCAAGTATTTTCATTTGAACCCGCATCCAAACATTCCCAATCCACCTCCCCGCAATTAAAGTCCCCTGCAAGAATAAGCCTATTTTTCCTTTTACAAATAATTTCTAACATACGCAAGGTTTCCAAAATTAATTCATTATATTCATCATTGCTCCAAGATTTAGTCTTAGGAGGTAAATACATTGATACAATGTCCAATTTTGACCTATCATTATCCTCAATTTCAACTGCTACCACTTCAGCAATGCTATCACCAAGTTTTAATTCTTTAGCAGTAATTTTATTATCTACCATGATCAACACTCCTCCTCCTAGCTTTCCTAACCTGTCTCTTCTCCATGTACTGTATCCTGCACAACTAATTATATTCGTGTCTACCTCCTGGTTAAGCTTAGTTTCAGTCAAACATACTACCCCGGGCCTCTCTCTCTTTACATATTCGTCAAACTCAATCTTTTTGGAAATTAACCCATCAATATTTGTATACATGAACTTAGCATTTCCAGTATTTTCCCTATTTTTCTCTCCCCTGCCCGTTCCTTTCTTTTTTGTACGTACCCCTCCCAATTTATTTCCTAGCTTGTCTCCTCTCCTCTTGTCTCCACCTGGACTGTTTCTCGCTCCGTTTCCACCTCCCCTCCCTCTGCCTCCACTTGGACTGTTTCTCTCTCCATCTCCACCTCCCCTCCCTCTGCCTTCTCCCCCGTCACCCGCACCATCTCCCTTTCCCTCCCTACTTCGTCCCTTCGCTTTATATACCATTTCTTTAGTTTTCCCTCCCACACTCTCCAGAAAAACTTCTTTTCGTCTTCTTTCGTCCTTTCTCCATTCTTTACATTTGCCTCGGTTTGCAATTCCTTTCTTATGTTTCGATCCTCAATACTCATGTCTTTTCTAATTGTAATTTTCTTAAACTTGCTGGTCAAGTTAAGTCTCCATGTTACGTTCATTATTGCATCCACTGTTACCCTAGACCTAAACTGCACTCTCATTGGCCTTGTGTTTCCCTTACTATATTTACCCATTCTCCTAACTTCTTCAATATCATCTCTCCAGTTGTTTCCTTCTTCATCGACATGCTTGATCAATGTTTTTACCTTATTAATTTCTTCCTTATCCCTAGCTTTCCTCTCAATAATGTGCTCCTCTATATCCCCAAATACAATAATACACTTATTTCTATCTATTGTTTCACGCAGGACCTGTTCATTTCTCCTCATAGCGTTTACTACCACTGATTCTAAATCTCTATTTTCCCTTTCTGATTGTTTCTTTTGTTCCTCCATGATTTCCTTCATTGCCACTTCCTTCACTTTTCCTCCTTCGTCATTAACCCATTTATACAACCCATTTATGTGTGTGTGTGTGTGTGTGTGTGTAATGGGGATGTTGTTTAAAGTGAGGTGAGGGATATGGCAGTGTTCTGCTGTCCAGTTTGTGAGAAGTGTTGCTGTAGATTTGGCTAGGGCTAGTTTAAGTCTGTTTGTGGTGAACCAGTCGTGTACAGTAGTGTGTTGAGGTACGGTTGAAGGAGTTGTGCGGCTGTGTTCGCATCTCGATGTGTACATTTGAGTGTTATGTCATCTGTATATGAGGCTGTGTGTATCTGGGGTGTGTGGGTAGGTCGTGCATGTATTGATTAAAGAGTGTGAGTGACAATGGCGAATCCTTGCAAAATTACTGTTGTTCAAGGTCTGGCCGGCAAATGTTACATGTGCATATCTGCCTGCTAGATAGTAGGCCAGCCATCTTTGTGTGTTGTTGTGTATATTTGTGTTGAGAATTTTGTTTGTAAGGTTGTGTGGGGAATGACATGAAAAACTTTACGATGACAGAGTTGATAGAGAAGGTTTTGGAAAGTATTGAGAATGTACAGAGTAGTTGGTAAGTTGCTGAAAGCGGTGAAGAGTATGTATGAGGGCGCAAGGCCAGCAGTGCATGTGAAGAATGAACAGAGTGAGTTCTTTGATCTGAATGTGGGGTCAAAACAAGGGTGTGTGATGTTCCCATGCTTTTTCAATATATATACTGTATATGAATGGAGTCATGAAAGAAATACAAGGAAGATCAATGGATCTTGGTGTAACCCTGACAAAGGAAGGAAGTCAGTGGAAGTTGCCTGTGCTGTTGTTTGCTGATGATGCAATTTTGATGTGTGATAATGAGTTAGAGCTGTAGGGCCTGGTAAATATGATTGGAACTGTGTGTAAGAAAAGTAACCAGAAGGTAAATGTGGGGAAGAGTAAGGTTAAAGTCTTTGAAAGGGGTGCAGTCACAGAGTGTGAGATGAGGTTGAGTGGTCAGATTGTTTTTGTTGTTGTTGTTGTTGTTGTTGTTGTTGTTGTTGTTGTTGTTGTTGTTGTTGTTGTTGTTGTTGTTGTTGTTGTTGTTCCCCAAACTGCCTGGCCGAACAGCCTCAAGGCCCCGAGCAAGGCCAAGGTTATGGAGAATGTCAGCTCATATAAGTATTTGGGCTGTGTGATTAGTAAAGATAAGAGTATGGAGGATGAAGTGCGGGAGAGGCTACAACAAGGGAAGAGGGCTGTAGGAATGCTGAAAGCATTGACAAGGAATAGGGTGGTGAGCATGGACGTAAAGAAGTCATTGCATGAAAGTGTGGTAATCCCGACATTGACGTACTGGAGTGAAGCGTGGATGTTGTTCGAGATACATAAATCAAGAGTGAGAGAGGTGGAAATGAGTAACTGACGAAGTGCGTATGGAATTACAGGGAGAAATAGACAGATGTATGTGAAAGTACGAGAGCGTAGTGTTGTTGTTGTTGATGACGCTTTTATTTTATACTAGCCCACTGGGCCTAGGCCCTCTCAAGGCTAGTGGTGGAGGAGGTGGTACAGAGTTTAAAGTCACGTATATGTCAGTAGTTATATGTCATTGTATAAATTTATCGCTCTCAGGAAGTGACGAATAGGGGTGAAATTGAAAGAGTCTGAGTCAGAGAGGATGCCATGTAATGAGGTGTTCAGCAAGAATCTCCGTCTTTCAGATGCATAGACGGGACAAATACAAAGAAAGTGAAAAACAGTCAATGATGTATGGCAATGTTGGCATTCAGGTGGTGGACCACGAGGGGTGGACATCAGGTAACCATGTGTGAGGCGTGTGGCCTAAACGTAATCTAGTTAATAGGGTTTGGTCTGCACGTGAACCATTAATTGAAGAGGGCCACAAGTGTATGTCATCCTTAATGGAGCGAAGGTGGCCAGTTAATGGTTGCGTTCTCCACTCAACTCGCCAAGCGTCATAAACATGGCGACGGAGGACAGGGAGCATATCCTCCGAACGCAGCAAAGTAGGAGAGGGTGTACCATGACACGCTTGCTTAGCGAGGAAGTCTGCACGCTCATTCCCGGGAATTCCTACATGTGCGGGGATCCAGCACAGTGTGATGGAACGATTAGCGCACTGTAATTTGTGGATTGTGTGGATGATAGTCTTGACCAATGGGTCCTTGGGGGCAAATACACATAAGGCTTGCAGTGCACTCTTTGAGTCACTACAGATAACGACCCGTGGAGAGTTCCTCGACAATGAAGAGATGGTGCTTAAAGCACCTTGAATAGCCCATAATTCAGCAGTGAAAACCGTGGAGTGATGGTGTAAGGTACTTTGATACAAGCCATGGTCTGAGACTGCAGCGCAACCCACGGCATCCGCAGTTTTCGAGCCATCGGTGTAAATGAAAACAGCCGGGATGTGATCATCAAGATGTTGTAAAGCGAGATGTCGACATTGAGATGGGGCTTGGGCATCAAGTTGATCCGCTAAGTGAAAGCAAACTGTAGGGTGTTTTAGGGTCCACGGAGTGATGTGACTAGGAGGGGAGTTATGGGAGGAACGGTGATACTGTAAGTGGAGAGCAATTGGCGAGACAATTGGGAATGGCACTGGAATGGTTGAACGATAGTTATCTGTGGAATGGAATAGTTCTAGTAGAGTTGGGTCATGACGGAGGCGAACAGCCGTAAGCATGAGGACTAATCGACGGTGGTAGGCTAGAGGTAAGGTCCCAGCCTCACATAGGATATTGGAGACACGAGAGGAACGGAATGCCCCCGAGCTAATGCGGATGCCCAAATGGTGTACGCTGTCGAGGGTTCCTAATGTGGAAGCAGAGGCCGTGCCATAGACAGGGCTACCATAATCTAGGGCTGAGAGGATGGTAGCTCTGTAGAACAGTAAAAGCGTAGCGCGATCTGCGCCCCAATGGACTCGTGCGACTGTTTTCAGAACATCCATTCTCTGGAGGCAACGTGCCTTTAAGCAGGCAATGTCACTCTTCCAATTGAGGTGAGTATCAAAGATTAAACCAAGGAACCTGGTATGTGGAAGGATCTGAATATTAGAATGTCCCATGGTGAGAGTAATGGACTGTTTACACAAATGTCGAACATTTCTATAGAATACAACGGCGTTAGTCTTTTCAGCAGAAAATTGAAAACCAGCAGTGGATGCCCAAGAGTGGATGGATTTTAGAGCAATGTTGAGACACCGTTGTATGTGAGTCAGACTGGGAGAAGTATAATATATTGCGAAGTCGTCCACATACAAGCTATACGATATTTCAGGTGGGGGGCTGCGTATGACACTATTGATCGCCATAATAAAGAGTAAGCTGCTAAGGGCACATCCTTGTGGTATTCCATTAATTTGTGACATAATGTCCGATAGGAGACCATTATTTTTGACCTGGAATGTACGGTTAGAGAGAAAATTTTGTAAAAAGCAGGGAAGAGGACCCCGCATGCCAGAATCGTGTAAAATTTTAAAATCCTGTGTCTCCATGTTGTGTCATAAGCCTTAGCAATGTCAAAAAATATTGCCACTGTGGGTTGGTTCTTGGAGAACCCATCACGTATTTGGTGTTCAAGGCGAATAAGTGAGTGCAGTGTAGAACGGCCAGGGCGGGAACCATTCTGATATGGGGATAGGAGGGCATGTGACTCAGCGTAATGTAAAAGTCGAGGATTGATCATTTTTTCCATTAATTTGCAGAGGCATGAGGTAAGCACAATCGGTCTGTAATTTGTGGGAAGACTATGATCTTTTCCAGGCTTCGGTACGGGTATAGTGTAAGCATGCCGCCAAGACGGTGGGAAGTATTTACTCATCCAAAACTGATTGTACAGTTGTAAAAGATGTTGTAGCGCACGTGGATGGAGGTGACGGATGAGAGCGTACGAGAATCCATCCGGGCCAGGAGTAGTGTCTGTACACAGGTTGAGTGCGTGTCGCAATTCCGGAATTGAAAAAGGGGTGTTATATTCATGTGTTTTCCCGCTATGAAAAGATAGCGGGCGAGATTCCGCCATACATTTATAACGAAGAAATTGACGAGGCAATGACTGGTCTGAGCTGACGTGACAGAAATGTTTGGCATGTATGGCAGCGATGTCAAGGGGGTCATGTGTAAGCGAGTCCGAGGCAGGGTCTTTGAGTGGAGAGAGTGGAGGCCGTACAGTGCGTCCGTTGATACTGCAAAACTTTTTCCATAAAGTAGAGAGAGGAGTGCGGGAATTGAAGGACGAGATATATGATCGCCATGAAAGTATCTTGTTGTCAAGGATACTGCATTTGACAACTGCACAGATCTTGTTATAGAACGTTTTAAGGGCAATTTTTTCAACAGTGATGGTTATAAGGTCAAAGTAACGAGTAGAGGAAAAAAGTCGGGGGGAAACAGTCTTTAAACGGCGCTGCCTAACACTCAGACGCTTAAGAAGGCGTTCCACACGATGCTTGAATTTTATCATTTGGGCTAAAGTGGGCGTCCACCAAGGGACCTGGCGAGGGTGCGTCAGCGAGGAGGTAAGCGGGATATGAGTGCGAGCAATGGAGTTCAGGAAGGACGAAAAATAATCAAAATTGTGTGCAGGGGAAGAGGTAGGAGAGAAGTCCGAAACGTCTGCAGAGGAGTGCGTATAAGACGTCCAATCGGCTATAGAGAGATTATAACTCGATATTTGAGGGGAGGATGCAGGGCACAAATACTTAAGGAGTATAGGGTAGTGGTCGCTGGAGAAGCGATCCTGTAAAACTGACCAGTCAAATAGGGGAGCTGCGTCATCCGAGGCAAAGGAAAGATCAACAGCGGAAAATGTACAGTGGGTAGCAGATCTGTAGGTGGGGGTGTCAAAGTTGAGACAACAAAGAGTAGAATGAAGGAGATATTTTTCAATTTTATCGCCTGGGATGTCTGTGTTTGGGTTGCCCCAAAGGGGAGAGTGTGCGTTAAAGTCGCCTAGAATAAGGTACGGTGGGGTCAGTTGTTGTACTAGTTGATGAAGGTCTGAAGTATTGTAATGACAGGAGGGTTGATTGTAGGAGGAGCAAACAGTCAAGGAAGGAAGGTTTGGTAATGAATTGGAGACGGCAGTTGTTTGAAAAGGGTTGGGGTCAAGGGTGACAGGAACAAATACGCACTTATAGTGCACAAGGATGGCCGTTCGGAGATGTGAAGGGGTTATAGGGGAGCTAGCAGCAACAAAATTGCCTACATGTTGGAGGCAAATGCATAATGGTGAATATAATTTAAGTAATCGTTGTAATTCTCCCATACGGAGGCGAGTTTGGTATCCGTTTATATTCCATTGCAAAATGTTATATGCCATCAAGAATAGGATTGTCAGAGTCATCGACAATAGAGATCTCTTGAAGAGAGTCTGGTAAAGGTTGTGAGTGTGGATGGAGGTGAAGGGGTAGATGTAAGGTCTGTAAATTTTTCAGAAATAGCTGTGAATTGTGTGACTAGTTTAGGAACAAGGGTGGGGCAGTGGAGGAGTTTTTGGCGCAGAGTGTTCATAAATAGATAAGCGGAGGTAACATCTTCATCAGGGTTAGGGGGAAGTGTACGTGTGGTGACAAATTCCTGCGTCCGAGCAAGGAGGCAGGGATCCGGGGTGTGATGTAATTACGGAAACAAATTGGACATCCACATTTGTCAGGTGGGATATTGGTGTGACATATCAATACAGGAGATTGTGAGGGGTATGATGAGTCTTTATCGAAGGTTCGTCAGATGATGGTGTCGTAGGGTTAGCAGGAGTTTGTGGGGGAATGTCTCTAGGTTTGGGAGCATCGGGATCTGGGCAGTGGGGAGCGGCTAACGGAACATGTCGCTCAAGGTTACAGGGAGGATCAGGCGTGGTGAGGGTGGTACGCACATTGACAGGAGGTTGGTGAACATCAAATCGGGATTGTGATGGCTCTATATTAGTCAAGTCAGAATCCAACAGGTTATTGTCCTTCAGGAATCTCTGCATCAAGTCCTTGGGCGTAGGATCAGATTCACAAATATGGGTGACACAATAACAAGGAGTCGGGTCAATTTGAGCATCTTCCGCTGGAGCTCGCTTGGAAAGAAATTTGTGAAGATGTTCGGTGAGTACTGTACGGGTAGAAGTCTTGTGCTGAAGTAGAAAGAATCGGCCGTAGTTATGGCAGCCACAGTCCGGAGCGTGGGTAGGCATAACCCACTTCTGTGTGGTGGAACCGAGTTTCGAGGTCCGGGATAATGACCGGATAGGACTTGCAACCTTACGCTTTTTCCGAGGCTGCGACTGGGTGGAGCGAGATTGGGGAGAAGTCTCTATATCCGGTACTGTGTTACATTCCATGAGGTTCTCTTCGGCAGTCATGTTCCAAAACTCAGTATCATCGGTCAAGTTAGTAAATCCCTCGAACCTGTTAGAGGTGGATAGGTCCGAGGAGTTAAGGTGAACTAAACGGAAGGTATCATTGGTGGGGTAATGTTGTGGGCTAATAGGTGGTGCCGGAGGCTGCTCTGGATGCTGGTGGTCAGAGGAGTCAGCGGGTGTAGTTGATTCAAACCGTCGATATGGAGGAGATTTACCTTCCTGCCTTAATTGTGCTGCAGCAGACCGGAAGGGGAGTCCTTTTGTGGCCTGTAAATGTAATACGTCACGATGAAACGCAAAGTGCGGGCATGTTCTGTCATTGGCTTTGTGGGACCCGTCACAATTTGCACAACGGGGCGCGCTGGCTTGACAATTGTTGAGAGCATGTTGTTCAGAGCCGCAATTTAAGCAACGAGCATTGAGAGCCCGACACCGTGGGGTTGAATGCCCAAGCTTCCAGCAATTTGTGCATTGTCTCGGCTTGTTAACATACCTTCGTACCTGCAGTTGGCGACCTGCAAGACGGACATGCATAGGGAGGTCATGGCGCTTAAAATAGATTTTGACAATGCGTAGTGGGGGCCGATTTCCACGCTGAGGAGCAGTATAAGTGTCAACTTTAACAACAGTGGGGTCAGTTCTTCGCAATAATTTTAAGATACGATTGGTTGAGTCTGTAAAGCTCTGATCTGCAAATTCGAAGTCGGAAGGGAGCACAACCGTGCCAGTACACTGATTCAGGTATTCATCTGGTTTACCTGTGTATCTGTCGTTGGGGGTGTCGAGGTAGGCTTGTAAGGCTTCTGATTGCTCCTGTGTTTTCACCTCAATCATGCGCTTGGCCGATCCAACAGCATGCATGGTGAAGTCACCAATATCTTGTGCGAGAGTATCGTATAGACTGAAATCATCCATAGGTTCACCAGAGACCGTGAAAAACCGTGACCAATCAGGGGGACTGAACATAGCGTTATAAGTGTCCTTCGAAGCAGGGGTATACGTGTTACGTTTACGCCTTTGTCGGTTATGCGAAGGTACGAACGGTTGAAGCGTGTGAATGGCAGAGGAAATACCGGCAAGGTCTTTTCCTGTACCTGCATTAATGGCCCGTTGAGATCGTGGAGGTACAGAAGCAGGTTTAATTGAGGTAGGAGATACAGCATCCGGAGGGAAGATGGTAACAGATGGAGTCACAGACGGGTCAGGGATGCAAGAAGCATCCGTAGGGGTGTCAGCTGAGGGCATGCGAGGTTCTTCATTAAGGTTGTCAACGGAATGAAGAGGTAGGCTAAGGCTAGAATCATAATCTGGGAATTTAGAAGTTAAAGTCGAGACTGTGGGGTTGTCATCACTATTATTGATCACAGAGGCAGTACTGTGCATGGGAATTGATGCCGGGGAGATCACCTGATGGATCTCACTACCCGACGATGGAGAATTCGTCACAGTATCCTTAGGAGGTTTGCCAAGGTCTGTGGGTGCCATGCCTGAGTGGGGAACTCCGGCACTGTTGGCAGCAGGGGAAGGGTCCTTGAGGCAGTCCAATTTCTCGCAGGGGTCGGCGTCGGAGGGGGAAATTTTAGATTCCATAGGACGAATATTTCTAAATTCATCTGAGTCAGATTCCAAACCCACCATGGAGCCACAATTAGAGGACGGGACGACCGCCCTAGGAATTCTTGCAGATATACACCCCGACTAATGCACCTTAAGGGCCGTCGATCCGTCGATCGCCGACCCAGCACAAGGGTTAGGGTTTGGCATAAAAGTTTCCCCTCGCTCGAACACGTCGGGTACCACAGTTCGACGGGTGTAGGGATTGCCGACCCACAACACCCTCCAACGAAACCAAAGAGTGAGTACGGTCGTTTACCTCATGACAGTCACGGTGCTCCCAAAGGAAGGGGCAGCGGGAAGAAGGGAAAAACGGAAAACAGAAAGGATGAGAAATGATAGGGCCCACTACAATTAGTTGGGGGCGGCAGGAAGGGTGGGCATGCGGGCATGCACTCCCCTCCTGCCGCCTCCATCAGCCCCCGCACGTGTTCAAAAGTGAAACCAACGAAGCAGGCAGAGCGGTGGTGAGAGCGTAGTGATGTGGATGTGCTGGAGAGTGTGAAAAGGAACACCTTGAGATGGTTCGGTCATGTGGAATGTATGGAGAGCGAGAAAATGGCAGAGAGTGTACGAGAGTGATTGGAAGGGCAAAGAGGAAGAGGCATGCCGAGAGTGAGGTAGAAGGGTGGAGTTAAGAGGTACAGTATATGAGTGAGAGAAGTGTTGGGTGGGCGGAGGGGCGCTGGCTAACAGAGGACAGAAGAATGTGGAAGCGATTAATTCGTGGCCGCTCCTTTGGGGATCAAGGCATCGGGCAATAGATAGATAGATAAATTAATGTGTGCGGAAACATAATGTAAATAAAATATTTTTTACGATTGTCTGTCTTTTATCCAGCTAAAATTTATATACTGTATATATATAATATATATAGATAAATAGATAGATTGATAGATAGATAGATACTGTATATATTATAGGTTTGATTCCCGGAGGGAAGTAGAGAAAACCTAATATTTAGTAGGGGCTCCGGAATCATTGACGATGTTGCCTATTAGTATAATAGTCTCCATTCAACACACACATCAGTCGTTTGAATCAACCGCTGCGAGGAAGAACAGAGTCATTCAATAAGTGGAACGCTACTTCTCTTATGGTATCGTCATAGATTGGGTACCCACTACGAAAAAACTTTCGTAAAAAAATAAGAGAAGAAAAAAGGAAAAGATTAAATTACTTAATCAAGGTTATAACACGCTTCCCACTTCGGTGGATTTCTTGCGTTGTGGCTTCTTGCCGCTCCTCACCAAGCGCACCATTCGTCCTTCACTGATGAAGATAATACTCAAGATACCAAGCGAATGGGAAGGGGATGGCTGGGAGGGCCTTCATCGTCAATGATTCCGGGGCCCCTACTAAATATTAGGTTTTCTCTACTTCCCTCCGGGAATCAAACCTATAATTTAATAGTGGCCCCTCCATCATTGATGATGTTGCCTGAATTCCCAAGACTGGAGGGGGACATTCGCATCAATTTCTAAAAACCTCCAAACCCGCAAGGTATAGTCAAGAATTTGTATAACAGAACAGCTATTTTTTGTTTGCATACAATATAGAAAAATAAAAAATATTAAAGAGTATGAGCAGTGCGTTGCTTCGAAGAAGACCTGCTCGAAAAAACAGGCTCTCTTACATGAGATATATACTGTTGGAATTGTGATAAGAGGAGCTAATACAAAACTCCCTATCACTCTTTTCAGATTTTACACTATTCATAGTTTATCATCTGGTAAAAATAACGGAGTCCCTTGACCAGTTTCAACACTCATCCAGCTATCCCGATGCCTCTTGGATAGCCAACCTTAACTTATACATTAAACATAATCTGACTAGCTTTACATAGCTTGTTTCTAAACGTAACTTAGCTCTTACACCTTACTTAACCCCTTATTAGCGGGGCCCGACTTAAGTCTGTGTGCAATTTTGGAGCAATATTGCCTCTGAGAGAGAGACGAGCGGTGGGCGGAGCGTAGGTCGGGTTCTGGTGTCATTGGAAAGGTGAATTAACGCCCTTTCAGGGATACATAATTGTATTACGCTCTGGCTCTTGTTTATGCATGAAAAAGATCACGGAAACAAGGCCATTTATGGTAAAACCACCCGCTTGGCGGGTAGTAGAAATTCCTTACGGGCCCGCTCGTAAGGCGTTAAGGGAGCTCTTATATATTTATCTCTTAAAATAATTATGGATTCAATTTAACATAAAATCTAGAGCTTCTAGCTCTTAACTACAAGTAATGTTCAGGCTTCTGCCCGGCGGAAGCAACGCCTGGACTTACTACCCGGCGTAGCAGTGTGATTCCGGCGAGGGGGGCATTTACCTTAGGGTGTACTGGGATACCCTCATCCCCCCCCCCCCCTTTTCTTAGCCCACTTATGGGCCGAACTATCACATAACCTAAACAGCCCAACTGCCGTGAAAAACCTACCCCAATAACAAACTAGTGAAGAGAGAGTGTCTCAAGAACGTTTCTACGAGAACAAAGAAGGATAACCTACTGCGAGGTCGTTCGGAAATGAACCGAAGCTAATATTACCAAAGTGGGGTAGAGTTCACTCTCTCTTCACTAAGAAAACCGCTCAGGTTGAAAACCTGAGAGTGGCTAAACAGATACAAAAGATAAAGTAGTTCGCTGAACTTCCAAATATGGATCAAATAGTACCGAAGGAACTTCATATTGTGATTGTTAGAAAAAACACAGTAATACGCCGGATGAGCTTACATGCCACTAGAATGTACTGCAACTCGCCGGCCACTACATGCCGGGGGGGGGGAGCTCCGCCGGCATAAAACAAACTTAAGACAGCCTGAGTGTAGCATACTAATTACATGTTATTAACCTGACTCAAAAAAGGGTAAAACAATTTGAATTCTCAGGGCATGAGCAGCTCAGTAATCCCGGGGCTGAAACAAACATGACTGAAACAAACATGACTGAAAAAACAATTACCCATCAGAGAACTGCGGTCTCCGCGTATGGTTTCTGTGGTCGCCGCCACTCTACTTCCCGAAAGGGATAGTTAATAGTCTTCCGGCTGTAGAACAAGAAATTTATGCCAGGACAAAAGGGAAGGGCTGTGCTGACAAAATCCGCCCTTCCAGGAAGAACGGATTTGATCTGAGACCGGTTCGTACCCTGCTAGGGGTTACCAGAGGCAACCAGTATGCGCGTCCTTGTAAAACAAACTTCAGACAGGAGAGTAGCCTACTAATTACATGTTATTAACCTGACTCAAAAAAGGGTAAACCAATTTGAATTCTCGGGGCATGAGCAGCTCAGTAATTCCGGGGCTGAAACAAACATGACTGAAAAAACAATTACCCATCAGAGAACTGCGGTCTCCGCGTATGGTTTCTGTGGTCGCCGCCACTCTACTTCCCGAAAGGGATAGTTAATAGTCTGCCGGCTGTAGAACAAGAAATTTATGCCAGGACAAAAGGGAAGGGCTGTGCTGACAAAATCCGCCCTTCCAGGAAGAACGGATTTGATCTGAGACCGGTTCGTACCCTGCTATGGGTTACCAGAGGCGACCAGTACGCCCGTCCTTGTATGACTACTTGTTAGTATGAAAAAACTGTAACTGAGAACCTAATCCTTCAAGAGGGCCCTCCCGCCGAGTCCCTTTGATGGTGGTGTCCTATGTGGGCCTAAGCCATGGAACAACTGGAAGCTAGCGGCGCAGATGAATAACCGTCCGGTTGCTGGTCTATTCCACATACTGCGTGAAGGAGTGGGATGCGTGCAGGCACACGAACCCATACGCGCGACTGGCTAAGGGCTCACAAATTTTGAGGAGAGCTTAGGTTTGTAAATTGCTCATTTTGTAAAATCGACCGGCTCCTGAGCTACACATGCTGCCGGTGACAGGAACAAAGAACCTCTTACCCACGTATGCACAAGTGGACTAGTCAGGCCTCCGGGGACACAAAAATTAAGGGGGGACTAAGACACAAGTCTTCTCGTCTAGCCGAGAGCAACAAAAATGTTGTCCGATAAACTGTGAGATCCTGGCCAATCCGCCGTGGCGTTCCAGCCTGGAGACCAGAGCAAACTGGCAGTGCAGATAATATAAACCACTTAAGGAAAAAAAAAAAACCTTCCCTCGGGGCCTGACTTGCCCTTGTTGTGTTACGAGTAAACAAGGAGCTTATTATTTTACTTAATTGGGAGAAAACATCATAGTTCTGACTTAGGTGAACCAGCAACTACTGTATCCGGCTCCCTGACCGGAGTATTTACCTAATTGCCTAATTGTATTTACCTAATTGTAGTTTACAGGAGTTGAGCTAAGCTCGTGTTGTCCCGTCTCTCAGTCTACTTTTTATCCAATTTTTTCTTGAAAATATGGATGTTCCTTGCCCCTACCACCTCCTCCTCCAGCCCATTCCATTTGTCAATACATCTATAGGGGAAGCTAAACTTCCTGATATCGTTCTTGCAGGTAGGTCTTTTTACTTTGTAGCTGTGGCCTCTAGTTATTCCTGTATCCATAATTAATATATCCTCCCTATCCAGCCTCTCCAGCCGCCGGGTACATTTGTACATCATTATCATGTCTCCCCTCTCTCTCCTCTCTTTTAGACTCGGTAGATTTAATTTGTCTAGCCTCCCTTCATATGGCAGTTCTCTGAGACTTGGAACCAATCTAGTGACTGCTCTCTGGATTCTTTCTAACTTGTGAATATGCTTCTTTAGATGCGGGGACCACACCACTGCTGCATACTCCAATCTTGGTCTAATCATACTCTTCATAATTTTCGCTACCATGGTCTCATCCAAATAGTTCAGAGCAACTTTCATATTCCCGGCCATTGCATACATTCCGCTAAAGAGCTTGTTAATATGTTTCTCTGGCGACAAATTATCTTGTATAATCAACCCTAAATCTTTTTCTTTTTCGGCCTTGCTAATTTTATTATCTCCCATCCTGTACTCCCAATTTGGTCTATTCACACTTCTTCCCATATTTAACACATGACATTTACTTATATTAAATTTCATTTTCCACTTGGTGCTCCATTCGTATATTTTATCTAAATCCCCTTGCAGCTCCTCACAACTACTTTTATTTGTTATTTGTCTCATAATTTTTACGTCATCTGCAAACATTGACATGTAAGAGTTTATGCCTATCGGCAGGTCATTCACGTACATAAGGAACATGAGAGGTGCCAACACAGATCCCTGCGGCACACCACTCTCAACTTTCCGCCACGATGAGTAAGTTCCTCTAATGTTGGTCCTCATTTCCCTATCTGTTAAATAGCTCTCCATCCATTTCAGCAAACTCCCCCTGACACATCCTAGCGTCTCAAGCTTAGATAACAATCTCTTATGTGGTACCTTATCGAATGCTTTGGAAAGGTCTAAGTAGACGCAGTCCACCCATCCGCCTCTTTCTTGGAGTACATCTATCACCCTACTGTAATAACATAGCAAACTGGTAACACAAGATGTCCCTTCTCTGAATCCAAATTGCTTTGGGGTTATTATTTTCTTTCTCTCCAACATTTTCATCCATCTCTTCCTAATTAGCTTTTCACAAATCTTGCATACAATACTAGTAAGTGAAACTGGTCTATAGTTTAGAGGGTCCTCAGGGTTTCCATTCTTGTATATCGGAATGATATTAGCTCTTTTCCATTCAACAGGAACCTGTCCTTTATCTAAGGAAGCTTGAATTATGTCCCTCACTGGCTCCACTAATTGCTCTGCACACTCCTTTAAAACCCAGGCAGACACTTCATCCGGTCCCATAGCTTTCCTTACTTCAAGTCCTCTCATCGCAGATAACAGCTCATCTCTAGTTATTTCAATCTTACTAAGACCACTCTCCAGTACTCCCGCCTGTGGTTCGTCAAAACCTTCCTCTCTAGTAAAAACTGACCCCAATTTGTTATTCATTACCTCACACATGTCCGATACATTTTCATACGTCCTAGCATCAACTCTTAATTTAGTAATTTGTTTCTTTACCTTCAACTTACTGTTTATATATTTATAAAATAATCTAGGGTCACTTTCACATTTATTTACTATGTTCTTCTCATAGTTCATTTTAACTTGCCTAATTATGTTAACATATCTATTCCTCTCCTGTTTATATTTATTCCGATTACTCTCAGTGTTCCTTCTTAATCTAGCCCAAGCTGCATCACGCCTACCCAAAGCTCTTTTGCATTTCAAATTAAACCAATCTTTCTGCTTAGTAAAATTTCCAGTTTTATATCTTGGGACAAACATATTGGTTCCTACTCTATAAATTTCGAGGAATCTACTATATTTACCTTGTACGTCCCGTTCCTTCAAAATAAGATCCCAATCTACTCCCTCTAAATATCTTTTCAAGGATACATAATCAGCTTTACTATAATTTAATCTGTCATTTATGTAGCTATTGTCTAATCTATTGGCATTACTCGAGGTCAACTTCCATTTTAGTAATAGGTGATCACTTTTACCTACAGGACATAGATAGTTTATATCACTAATTTCGTGAGGATCTTTTGTAAAAATCAGATCGAGTTTAGAAGGTTCGTTATTACCCCTCATTCTTGTATTTTCCTTCACATGTTGTGTAAGTACATTTTCCGTAACCAACTCCACTAGCCGACTTCCCCAAGATCTCTGATTTGGCCCTGCATCTCCCGATTCCCAATCAACCTCACTACAGTTGAAATCTCCTACCAAGATCAATCGATTCTTCCTTAAAAGCAATCTTCTCAACTGTAGTTAGTGTCCCCTTGATATGCGCCCCCTAGCATAAATCAATGTACATCACCGGAGAGGTAGTAATGGCTAAGATCAGGGAAACTTCTTTGAGTGGCCCTAAATTACCAGTAACCCCCAATAGCTGATGGCCAGCCACCGGCGGACGTCTAGCTCTTCGTTTTTGCTCGGGAATTCCCGACCCGTGTAAGTTTTCGAGTGGGGTCTAACAAAAATCCTTCTGGAGCGGTCTGAGCTTTGGCACAAAACTGTCTGACGCGCTTCCTAGTGTTTCCGCATGGTGAACTTCCCGGTCAACCTCTATGGAAGGTTGACTTGTTTCACCCGTGGTTGTCTGGTCCGGCTCCGGAGAGTCCTCGTGATCAGCCTGGTCTGGTAATTGTCTGCCGGGACGCAGTCCGGACTTTGAATCAGAGCAGAGATTCTAGGCGCGGCCCAAGTGCGGTAAACACAATCCCCCCTCGATACCTTGTGCCCCAGCCAGGCCGAAGGAGAGAGGAGGAGAAAACAGGAAATTTAAGTAGGAAAACCGACCCCCACTAGGAAAAAAGACTCGAGGATTTTTACCTCTTTTAGTTTGTTAAAGTTCAACGTCCGGCGATCGCTGGCCATCTAGTGCATGTAAAGTTAAAGAGTTATTTACTTGGGAGACCCTTTGCTCACTTGAAGCATCATTCTTACATCTCTCTGTGTCTGTGGATTAACTGTAGTTGCCCGTCAGTACCAGAGAGAAAACTCTATAATAAACGTTCACCGGTAACCCCTGTACCATACCGAGCCTGAGTAGCTGCCTTGATCGGACTGCCTCAAATAAGGCTGTCCGGATGTCTAATAAGGATTGTGCCGGATGCGGTAGAAGATATTGCTGAAAAGCTTTGACTATCTCGGCCCTTTGCTTTGGTGGATCGGGGATTGGTTTAGCAATGGACTGAGCCGTATCCCTGGTGAGGAGAAAACTAATAAATTTCCGATCGGCGTTATCTCTGACTAGGAATTCCCTCTGGAGTTCAATAGGATCTGAGATGATAAAAGGGGGCAGAAAATCTTTGGCCTCGAATTGGGGAGCAATGAGAAATTCAAAAATAGCCCTG
This sequence comes from Paralithodes platypus, assembly GCA_032716605.1. Classification (NCBI taxonomy): domain Eukaryota; kingdom Metazoa; phylum Arthropoda; class Malacostraca; order Decapoda; family Lithodidae; genus Paralithodes; species Paralithodes platypus. The sequence goes on along the minus strand of CM064544.1, from coordinate 10,552,600 downwards.
GGAACTCCGCTGGGCTGTTGCTTTAGCCAGTCAAACTCGGTATGCTGCGGTGGGGGAACCGGTAACGAGGCATTGGACGTCACATCAATAGCAAATTGTTTCTTACAGTTTCTTACAGTTTCTTACAGTAGATCCTCTGGAAAAAGGCAAACTAGGCCTGTGTATCCAGCTCAGTGCCAGTACTTGCGCTGCTGCGGTCGTTCACGGTGTTGGCGGTGGCAGTAGCAGAAGCAACATTTTTACTATTCTGTATTTTTGCTTTATAATCAAACTTCAAATCTTGTCTTCCCCATGCTTTATCAAGATTACTTTCAAACTTCCTTATTGATTCGGAATCTACTACATACTGGGGCAGTGCGTTCCACTCATTTACGACTCTATCACAAAATGAGTTCTTTGCCTTTTCAAGCCTATTTCTTTCTTTGTAAATTTTCTTAGAGTGTCCTCTCGTTCTTGTTCCCTCCCGCATCAAGAAGATACCTTCACACACATCCTCATCATACATTCCTGACACTATCTTAAAAGTCTCTTATCATATCCCCGCTCTTTCTCCTATATGCCAGTGTCCTCAACCTCTGCTCATAGCCGCGTTCTTCAACGTTGGTACTAGCTTGCTAGCTCTCCTCTGCACTTTCTCCACTGCTTCTATATCCTTTACCATATGTGGAGCCCACACCTGGTTCGCATATTCCAGGTGCGGCCTAACCAACGCTGTATAGAGATTCCTGAATATTTCTTCGTCAAGTGACACAAATGTCCTCCTTATCAGCCCTACAATTCTATTGGCTTTGTTTATCTTTTCTGCTAAATGTTCTGAGAAATTTAACTTATTGTCTATTACTACTCCTATATCCTTTTCTGCATTAACTTCCTCCATCGCTTCATACATACTGTAGCCTACCTTGTCTAATCTTGCTTGTCCCAATCCGCATGTACTTGCATTTTTTTGGATGAAAAGGCATTAACCAATGCTCAGACCATCCCTTCATGCCCTCCACATCTCCTTGAAGCAAACCCACATCTTCCTTACTCCTCACTCTTCTATACAGCTTAGTGTCATCCGCATGCAGGTATATCTCACTTCCATTAGTTATAACTTCAGGTAAGTCGTTGATAAATATAACAAACAGTAGTGGTCCCAACACAGATCCCTGAGGTACCCCACTTGTAATTTCCCTCCACCCCGAGCATATTCCATTCACCAGTACCCTCTGTCTCCGATCTTTCAGGAAGCCTTCTATCCATTTTACACATTTCTCCCCTATATTATAGCTTCTAACTTTCTCTATTAACCTTTAATGTGGGACCTTATCGAAGGCTTTCATAAAATCGCAATATACCACGTCTATAACATCACCATCCTCCAGAATTTGCATCCAATCTGAATTCTACCACCTTAATTAGCTGTAGTACTGTCGACCTCCCCGGCAAGAATCCGAACTGTCTCCCACTGAAAAGTTGGTTTGATTTCATATGCTCCATTATTCCTTTATTGTTGGACCTCCTGATCCCATGTCACCCAAGGTCCATGTCCCAGCTCACCCAGGTGTAATTCCCTTCGGTCTTGATGAGGATTACAACGATGAAAAGATAAGCTAGGCTCGTCGTACTGTATAGAATGGCACCCATTGAAGCCACAGCGTTGAGAGCAATCAGGGCAAACCGGGACATCTGGAGGAGGAGGGGAAGGACTAGGGTCATCCGGCGGAAAAGGGGTCAACTGACCAGGGTTGTACACAAAGTATCGAAAATTAGCCGGGTTGGGCACTGCCTGAACCTGCACTTCTAACACTTTTCCTTGTGCGTCTTTTGCCCTGAAGACCTTTTTCCTATTAACTTCTATAGACCATTCTTTTGGCACCGGAACCTCCCCCTGTGTTGACTTGTGCCCTTCTCCTCTAGTTAACGCAGTTACTGGGAGCCACAACCTACCTGGCTCTTTCTGAGTCAGCGGTTGGTCCTCCGATTTTGACCGAGATTTTTGAGGTTGAGTTACTGACTGAGAATCCATGGGTTCCTCGAGATCCGGCGGGAGAGCCGCCGGATATCGAGCCGCCCTATCAACTTTAGGGGACTTAGTCTTATGTTGTAGGTAAGAATTTACGTTATGTCCCGCACTATTGACATGACTTAGCGGGCCAGAACTAGTCTCCTTCCTTCCCACGGAAGAATTAGTGCCAGATACCCGCTTGTCAGTTAGCAAGGAACTACGAGACCCTTCCCCTTGAAAAAGAGACTCATCCACCCGCCGGGAGTGAACCTGGCTGTCGGCCGGTAAGTCTTGTCCATGCCTAGCGGCATTGGGGAGAGATAAGTTTGATGTTGTCGGGGCCCTGATGATATCCTTGTCTGCAATTATATTAATTTTGGCTGGTAACAAAGGGCGGATGGAAACTTGTTCTGGCAACGCCCCTGTCGTGGGGGGAACTGAGTTAAGAAGCAAAACTTTGTTATCCCTAGAGGAGGTGGGCACAGAGTCCACCGGCGGAGGTACCGCAGCCTCCGTCGGGGTTTCCTGCTGTCTTTTCGAAATGGCACATTGTTGTAACACCCTATGCAACAGATCGTCTAATTGTTTCGATGTAAAGCACTGAGGTTTCTGCCGTTTCATAGACTTTGAACCTTCTCCTCTAATTGATGTTAATCTACTTGTACTAGGGGACTTTACTTTGCTAGTACCCTATCACCACTAGGTTTAATCGTTGAGAGGGGACCTTTCGCCGGCTACTCTTTTACTTGATCCCCCCCCCCCTTTCCGGCGATTTACTGGTCTCCCTAGAGGGTTGTAGACTCATGTCCCTTGGGACTGATTTCATAGGAGTTGCCTGTACGGACTGTCCCGTCGATGGAGGGGCTACTCTGGGGTCAGACCCTTTTGAAGTGACCGCCTCCGGCGTAGTAAGAGACCTTGATACCCCTGCGTCTGTGTCTCCCGACTTCTGCGCTTGAGCCGTAAGACTTGTAACACTACTAAGGCCCTGGGCCTCCGGCGTTTGAGATATATCTAGACCCATTCTGGACTCCGGTAGATAACCCTTAATCAGCACGAGTTTAGAGCCCTGGAGCCTAACTTTCACATTCTTCCTAATCCTCATTGCAGAATGAGGTCGCTCGGCATCCGTTTCGAAAAGACCGGGGAAACCCCCCGGCGTTTCCGAAGTGGTAGTCAAGGCAACCGGCTGCGCATCAGATTGATAAAACTGGGAGCTAGAGCTAAAGTGACCTATTACATCTCTCTCAGTAAGCCTTGGGCTAGATAGCTTCAGTTTCTTGTCTGGTAAGGACTCCAAGCTGGACGCCCTCTGCCGAAGTCCCTCGGATGTTTCCGGCTGGGTTGACGGCACACACTCCGGTGACTCTAAGCGAATCCTCTTGGCGTGGGGAGGGGAGCTCTGTTCAGAGGTCATAGAGGATTGGGGTGAAACAAAGTTCGTGTTTGGTACCGGGAAGACCTGTGCCTGAGGGACTGAGGTGTCGTCGAATGAATAAATATGAACTAGCCTCAATAGTTCAGCATTATCGCAAAACAATTCTACGTTTGCTACCCATGAAGCGTACGCAGCAAAATTTGTCTTAACTTCTATAAGAGTTAATAAACACGACATGTCTTGGCTTGCTAGCCATTCCTCAAAAAGGTCAGAGCACACCGGACATTTCCGTGAGGTCCATAAAAAGGAGGATCTGTCCAAACACTTGACACATCGAATACACACCCTGTGCGCCCGGTACCAAGTACCGGTACCAAGAGGCACGTAGGCGTCGAACAAGTTGAGAACAGAGGCATGGTCACACTCTCTCCTCCCCGGCAGGAACGCTTTCTCCTTAGCTGCCCGGAACGTGGAAGGGGTCTGGAAATAGAACATTTACAGGAATCAATGCTCATAAGGATAACCCAAGAGGTTTTAACATCCTATTCCCCCCGGCGTCAGGGAAACATTAGGCTACTGCCTCCAATCATTTCCTGACTCCTAAGAGGTAGTGAAAACTGCCCCCACGCCCTTTTCAATCGTGGGGGGAGTTTCACATCAGCATGCCTACCTGTGACATGCGTCAGAGGTTAAGGAACCATGAACTCAGCGGATATCTGCGTGCTATAACTTACAATCGCTAGCAGCCGTTGGTCTGTTTACACTGAGCCGCCGCCGGACAGGGTAAACTGGTATGTAAAGAGGCGAGCCGATACCGTATCTATAACGGATAAGTCTCCATCCGCCGGCCCTGCAAGACCGCCGGAAGGAGGTGTAGTGGCACACTACCAAAAACATAGAATAAACACAGGGGTAAGGAAAGGGCAGAAAGGGCAGGGGCTGCGTTGACCAGATAGCCTCAATGCGATTGTTGGTAGAGAAGTATCTGGCCAAAAACAGAAAACTCTATGCAGCATTCATGGATTTGGAAAAAGCCTACGACAAAGTAGACTGGGAGGGCCTGTGGGATGTGTTAACAGTATATGGTGTGGGAGGAAAGTTGCTAATGGCAGTAAAATCTTTTTATAGGAATGCAATGGCAAATGTGAAGGTAGGGGATAAGTTAAGTGAAAGTTTTGAGGTCAATGTAGGTGTAAGACAGGGATGTGTCATGTCAGCTTGGTTGTTCAATATATACATGGATGGAGTGATTAGGGAATGTAGGGCTGTATCAATGGGTGTGGGAGCTAGACTGGAATCAGAGGGAAGAACATGGAAGATTTTAACATGCCTATATGCGGACGATGCAGTCCTGTTGGCGGAAAATGCTGAAGAACTTCAGAGAGTGGTCACTGACTTTGACAGGGTATGTGAAAAGAGAAAGTTAAAGGTCAATGTAGGGAAATGTAAGGTAATGGTGTTTGAGAGAAGAATGCATGAAACTAGATTTTAAGGAAAAATATAGAATCAAGAAAGAACACAAGAAAAGTTGTAAAATAAAATTGAAAAATGAAGTACTAGAAGAGGTTGAAAGTTTCAAGTATTTGGGAGCTGTACTATGCAAATATGGTAAAATGGAGAGCGAGATAAAAGAGAAAAATGCAAGGGAGAAAAGTGATTGGAGAACTTGATAGTATTCTCAAAGGAAGAATGGTTAGCCAGGAAGTCAAAAAGTCACTGAGAAACAGTGTGCTGCTCCCAACACTCTCGTATGGAAGCGAGACATGGACGGCAAGTGACGAGGACCTCTTCAAACTAAGAGCTGTGGAGATGAGCTTTTTCAGAATGGCAGCTGGCATGAATAGGCTAGATGGGCCAAGTAATAGGGAAGTGTACGAGTCCTTTGGAATGGAAGAGCAGGCTTTGGGCATTGATTGTGGTGTGGTTGAGTGGATAAAGAGAAGTACTTTGAGGTGGTATGGTCATGTTCAGAGGATGGATGAAGACAGAATGCCAAGAAAGATATATGGGAGTCAGGTGAGTGGAACCGCTAGTAGTGGAAGACCACCTATGGTATGGGAAAAGAAAGTGGAAAAATATATTGAAGAAAAACTTCCACGTAGTGGAAGGGGCATTGTGGCACGGGCAAAGGAGGCATGTCTTGACAAAGTAGCTTGGAGACATTTCTGTCATGGCCATCCTCTAGTGGGGGTTTCCCAGGGGGAAGCAAGGCATCGGAGATGATGATGATGATGATGTAAGGAAAAAACGAGACCGCTCGCTGGCACGGCGGCCACCGACCTCAGGCCGCAGAACCAAGGACCGGCGGGTCCCCAAAAGAGGAAAACACTCAGGCAGGGGCACCAGACTTAGAGAAAACCAACCACAAAAAACCCCTGCAGCAAGGACGTCTCCTTGAACTCCCGAAAATTGCGCAACACTAACACCCAGGGAGCACAAGAAAAGGGAGCACAACAAAATATCATATAATGATAAAGTACACCCCTAACGAGTAGAACCTAACGAGGCTTATCACGAGGTAACACACCCTCCAAGTAGGACGAACTTACCCTGAAGACAACCCCGGACAGCATGAAGCAGGTGAAGCCCCCGAAAGGGGCCTCCGAGCAGGCTCGAACGCCAGAAGATTCCACACCACATGTGACAATCCTTAGACTGGCGCGTCTGCTAAAATTAAAAAAGAAAAAGGCCCCTAGGCCATAAACAGAGGACTGAAGAACAGCTTGTGAAAAACAAAAGCCTCCTAACTAAGGAATAGCAAAAAACTAAGGCGCGCAGAACCAATGAAAAGCACATGTGGCGTCGGTCCTGAACACAACACGTTAGCACCTGAATAGTACCCTAATTTAACACTTCCTGTGGGCAACAATGTGATAATCCGTGCTAGCTAATCTAAACCTTGTTCACTACAACTCAGATATATACAAATGAGTAAGGAACGCTGAAAGCAGTGACAAGAAATAGGGTGGTCAGTATGGAATAGAGTGTAATTTTGTGATAGAGTGGTAAATGAGTGGAACGCACTGCCCCAGTATGTAGTCGATTCCGAATCAATAAGGAAGTTTGAAAGTAATCTTGATAAAGCATGGGGTAGACAAGATTTGAAGTTTGATTATTAAGCAAAAATACAGAATAGTAAAAATTTGGCGTCTGCTACCGCCGCCGCCAACACCGTGAACGTGGTGATGGGCTGGTCTATTGTGGTGATGGGCTGGTCTATCAGAGTGAGAACTGAGCGATCTCTGCCATACCCATAGCTTACTCTGACTGTTCCTTTTACTTATATATTTTCTAGATCTCAAGTGACGGCGTCTCTTCCGTGGATTGACCTCCCAATCTACCAAGATTGGAAGCCAAAGCGTCACATTTTTTTCCTTTGCCCCTCAGCTTTCTCTTCATAATTGCTGAGGGGCACAGGGCCCTGGGTGGGGCTTTGGTTTCCCGGGCATTTCTGTCGCCCTCCTCAGCTCCCCGCCATGGAGTGGCTTCGGTCACCCAGGCTTTATTGTGGTCGGCAGGGAGGGTTCTTTGGGGGCGCTCGATTATGGCCTTGGCCTTATTCGGGGCCTTGGGGCTGTTCGGCCAGGCAGCTTGAGGAACAACAACAACAACAACACCGTGAATGACCGTAGCAGTGCAAGTACTGGCACTGAACTGGATACACAGGCCTAGTTTGCCTTTTTCCAGAGGATCTACTGTAAGAAACTGTAAGAAACTGTAAGAAGTGAAGAAGTCCTTGCATGACAGTGTGGTAATCCCGTCACTGACTTACGGAAGCGAAGCATGGACGTTGGTTGAGAGACTCAGACCAAAAGTGAGAGCAGTGGAAATTAATTACTTAACACCTTACGAGCGGCCTATGCGGTTTATTTATGTGTACCGCACAGCGGGGTGTTTTTAGCCAAAATAGGGCTGTTTACGTGATCATTTTCATGCCTAAATAAGACCCAGAACGTAAAACAAGTACCTATCCCTGAAAGGGCATAAACAGAGCTTTCGAATGACACCATAACGATCCTTGTATGATGGATAGTTTTCTTGCAATAACCGTGCAACGCGAGTGCAAAAAGCAGGTAATTCGGTACTTTCAGTACATAATTGAGTATGTAGCGAGTGAGAGAGGGAGGAGGGAGCTGAGATTTGTGTCAGTAGGTTCGCCGCGGTGGTCTGGAGCAGTCATACGCTCGCTAGTCTCCTGCCACCACTTGTCTCTCTCTCTCAGCCACATTACGTGCTGAAATTGCCACTCGAGTTATGTCGAGCGCCGCCACATAGTCCAGCTTTTTTTAACTCGACTTATGTTGCTCGCCGCTAATTAAGGGTTAAGAAGTGTGTGTGGAGTTACATGGAGGGATAGACAGACTAATGAGTAAGTAAGAAGGAGGTGTGGTGTGGAGGTAGATGTGCTGGAAAGGGTGAAAAGGAATAACTTGAGATGGTTCGGCCATATGGAACGTATGGAAAGCGAGAGAATGACTAAGAGGGTGTACGAGAGCGAGGTGGAGGGACAGAGAGGGAGAGGTAAACCGAATGAGAGGTGGAAGGATGGAGTGAGGAAGTATATGAATGAAGGCGGTGCTGGTTGGGGGGAGGGGCGTCGACTGACTGGGGACGGAGGTGCATGGGGGCGGTTCGTTCGTGGCCACCCCTTCGGGAATCATGGCGTCAGGCAATAGATAGATAGATAGTAAGGACTCACGAGAATTGAGCGAACGTCGAATGAAGCAGAACGCGGGGCACACAACCTATCCCGTTGCCCGCGAGGAAGAGAAGGACGAATGGTGCGCTTGGCGAGGAGCGGCAAGAAGCCACAATGCAAGAAATCCACCGAAGTGGGAAGCGTGTTATAACCTTGATTAACCCTTCCCCCCCCGGGGGCCCCCTCCTAAGGACAGTGTCAGGTACCCGGGCGATTTGGCCGAAAAACGTCTAGGCCTAGGCTACCGTATCTTTATTTTAACTGCTAGAAATTTCCCACACATCTCTAAACGTAGTGTGGTTTCCAATCTGTAGACTGGCATTGAGTAGAGCTTTGTAAGTCAACTGGTTCAGTTGTGATGACGATTTCCGTGGAGTGAATTTTTCCGCGATGTTGACAATATCGGAGCTTTTCAGACACTAATTTCGTCATACCATACAACAACAACATTGATCCGACGTCTCCTTCTTGTTTTCGGAGGTGCGGTGACGTAATGACCGGCTTTGTTTACATGCGTCGGACGCACGGCGTTCAGACCAAGCTGAATAGGCTGTCAAGCTTACTGCCTGTTATAAGGACGCCCGGAGTCCTGCCCATCTGCCGTGGTGTCCTTATAAAAGGACAGCCGGGCTGGAAGGGTTAAGTAATTTAATCTTTTCTTCTCTTATTTTTTACGCAAGTTTTTTCGTAGTGGGTACCCAATCTATGACGATACCATAAGAGAGTAGCGTTGCACTTATGATGAATGACTCTTTTCTTCCTCGCGGCGGTTGATTCAAACGACTGACGTGGGTGTTGAATGGAGACTATTATACTAATAGGCAACATCGTCAATGATGGAGGGTCCACTATTAAATATTTATATACTGTATGCTGTATTACACTTACAGTTAAAGTCCTTTAACCCTTCCTGCCCGGTTGTGATTTTAAAATGACACCACGAAATAAGGGCAGGTGCCCGGGTGTCCTTTCAGGACTTTTAACCCTCTGTTCCCGGAAGGGCTCTTGAACGCCCATAAAAAAAGCATACACGAGCTACCCGGAAGGGCTCTTAAACACCCATGAGGTCAAAGCCTGTGAGCTTGGTGTGCGAGGCGTCGGTCCGACGCATGTAAACAACAGCCGGCTGGACCGACGCCCCGCATCTCCGGCCACAAGAAGGAGAGCATCGCTTGTTCGTGTGTGCCTGTATGTTGTTGTTAAGTATCGAAAAGTAGTGTAAAATGGCTGTTTTTGCCATAAAGTTATCTCCAATGAAATCATCATCACAACTCAACCAGTTGACTTAGAGAGCTCTACTTAACGCCATTCTACAGGTAAATAACACAGCTACGCTCGGGGATGCGTGGGAATGTGGGAAGTAGTCAGAATAACAAATATACGGTAGCCTAGCCTAGACGTTTTTCGGCCAAAACACCCGGGTTTCGGGGAATATTTATGTAATGCGTAGCCTGGGCTGGAGGGTTAAGCTTGAAAGCCTATTCAGCTTGGTCTGAACGCCGTGCGTCCGACGCATGTAAACAAAGCCGATCGTTGCGTCACCGCACCTCCGTAAACAAGAAGGAGAAGACTCGTTTGTTATTGTATGTCTGTATGTCGTTGTTTCAGTAGTGAAAAGATCGTCGTATTGCTAACATCGCCTGAAAATGCTCTCCACTGAAATCGTCATCACAACTGAACCAGTTGACTTAGAGAGCTCTACTCAACGCCAGTCTACAGATTGGAAACCGCACTACATTTATAGATGCGTGGGAAATTTCTAGCAGTTAAAATTAACAGAAATACGGTAGCCTAGGCCTAGACGTTTTTCGGCCAGATCGCCCGGGTAGCCCACCCTGTCCTTTGGAGATACAGCCCGGGCCAGGAGGGTTAATCCGGGCACCTTATAATCTGGCAAATCTGATTATCCGGCATCAGCCAAAGACACAGTTTCATGCTCCTAAAACGCTAAATACTCTATTGTTGTTGTTGTTGTCATTCCGTAAGCTGCCTGGCCGAACAGCCCCGAGTCATTAAGGAAGGCCATGGCCACGATCGGGCTCTCCCTCAGGGCTCTCAAGGCGTGTAGATTATGTTTTTGGAATAAGTGATTGTGTAGAATGCAGTCTTCTATGATTTGTTTAATAGTATGGGGTTCTGTGTTGCATCCTGGGCAGGTGTCGACGACTGAGATATCCAGTCTCATCTGATAGCTCAGAAGAGCTGGATGGGGCCTACATCTCAGCCTGGCCAGGTGGACTCTGTCCTCGCGAGGAAGGAAGGATTCAGAAGGATGGATTTCTTGAGGCCGTGCCTGCAGTTGTGTGTTGTCTGAGTGATTGGATGGAACAGCGAGAGATATGAGTATGGATGTGCTTCTGGAAGCTGGTTTGGGATGGGCAGGGAGGGATAGATGACAGTATTTGTGTATAATACCATGTGCTGGATGTTGTTTTAATATTCCTTGGTGTCTGTGGGTGTGCTGCCATGTAGTGTAGTGGGTGGTGTTGGTTTGTGGAGGCTGCAGCCAGGAATTGAGTGCCTCTCATGTCCAGGTGGTCTTTGACTCTGAGGACTTTAGTTTCTTGATGTAGGTGATCTGTAGATGTAGTAGCTGTGCAGCCTGTGATGATTTTTAGGGCTTTGTTTTGAATAGTCTGTAAGGTCTTGTGATGTGTTTCAGCTAGGTTAGAAGCCCAGGCAGGGCTTACATATTCCATCACTCATCTTATGTGTTGTTTGTATACTGTGGTGGTAGTTTCTTTGTTGTGTCCAAATTTTGTGTGGGCAAGTGACCTTAGGGCGTTAAGTCTGGGTTTCGGTTTATTTTTTATGTTTGTCATATGTTTTTCTAATGTCATTAATGTCATTAGAGTATCATATGATGTTATTATTATTGTAATATTATTATCATCATTATTTTTGTTACTATAGTACTGTACAGTATTGTACTTTTACCCCCCAGAATACCGTGTGAAGCCAGGAGAATACTGCAGGAGTCAAGGCCAGTGTATGGAAGGACTTGAGTGCAACAGCTTCAGATGTGCCTGTCCTGAGTAAGTCAATACATGGTGTTTAGTTATAGCCTTTTCTGGGGGGGGGGGGGGGGATGATTTATTTATCCTCCTTGTATCACTCCATTAGATTGGATTTTTAAGACATTTTGCCCCATAAGTATGGTGATCATAAGATGTTTTTTCTTAATATGACAAGATTTTGAGGGGGCGAGCGATAATGATAAACCGACCTTCGGCCGGGATTTTTTTCTAGCAAAAACAAGTACTGTACATATTTAGCTTGATGGGGATTGAGGGCATTTGTTTTAGCTTGTAGGGAGGTATTTTAGTAGTGTAGGGAGGTCTGGGGAGACATGTGCTGACTACCCCTAGTACTGGAGGGGGAGGTGGCAGGGGGTAGGCTACTCTCAGGTGTTGTATCACTTACATTATAAACATGAATAACACAAACAATGGTAAAAGCAAGTCTGGTGGACGAAAAACACACAAACCGATATCGACGGAGACTGAAGGCGACTCCCTGAATGTGATTAAACTTGCGAGTGTAAACATGTGGAGCATGAGGAGAAGAACTGGGGAGGTAGCCGAGATGTTAGAGAGGAGAGCAGTGGATGTGTGTTGTGCCCAGGAGACCCGGTGGAAAGGTGGGAATGCCAGGTGGATAGAGGGGAAAAGAAAATGGTATATAATCTGGTGGATAGGGGATGAGACAGGAATAGGTGGTGTGGGTCTCCTGGTAGCTGAGAAGTGGGTGGACAATATTATTGAAGTGAAGAGAAGTAATACAAGAATCATCTACCTGAAAGTGCATTTTTCCCTTGCCCCTCAACTTTCTCTTCATAATTGCTGAGGGGCACAGGGCCCTGGGCGTTTCCGCACCCTCCTCAGCTCCCCGCCATGGAGTGGCTTCGGTCACCCAGGCTTTATTGTGGTCGGCAGGGAGGGTTCTGTGGGGGCGCTCGGTTATGGCCTTGGAATTGGTCGGGGCCTTGGGGCTGTTCGGCCAGGCAGCTTGGGGAACAACAACAACAACAACAACCTGAAAGTGCATGTCGGCGAAAAAGTTATAAATGTCATCTGGACTTACGATCCCCAAGCAAGACTGAGCTGTGAGGAAAATGACAGATATTGGGATGACTTAGTAGTATCTACGCTCAGAGAGAATTAATTAGTTTTCCTGTGACGGAGGGGACCTTAATGGGCATGTTGGTAGGAGTGCAGATGGATACGAAGGAGTGCATGGTGGATATGGATACGGTACTAGACATGCCGAAAGTAAAAGAGTCCTAGAGTTTGGCGAGGCCCTAGACATGATAATTTATAACAAATTGTTTAGGAAGAGGAAGAGCTACCTGATCACTTATGAATCAGGTGGGAACAGAAACCAAATTGACTATATCCTAGTTAGGAAGAATTATTAGAACTTGCTCAGAAATGTGAAGGTTATCCTGGGAGAAGAGTGCATCACCCAACATAAGTTGTTAGTATGCGACATGAGGCAGAGTAGAAGACCCGAGAGAAAGAGAGTGTATGAACCAGAAATGGTGTATCCTGGTGGTGGTATGACGAAATCGAAGATGCCATAATTATAGATGGTATAATTTGGGAGAGTGTGGCCATAAATGAGATGCAGTTTGGCATTATGCCAGGCCACGGTACCACTGGTGCTATTTTTATAGTTATAGAGCTCCAGGACAAGTACCTCGGGAATTATGTCTTTGTGGATTTAGAGAAGGACTTTGACAGGGTGCCCAAAGAGATTATACAGTGGGCCATGAGAAAACTTTGCGTGGAGGAGTGGTTGGTACGAGTGGTAATGAAGACATATGAGGGCTCCCGAGCGGCGATGAGGGTGAAAGGGGAGCGGAGTGATTAGTTCTCGGTGAATTTTGGAGTGCACCAGGGTTCAGTCCTGAGCCCGCTCTTGTCTGTCCTGGTCTTGGAGGCGCTTTCAAGGGAGTTCAGGTCGGGTCTGCCTAGAGAGCTGCTCTGTGCAGATAGCCTGGTGCTGATTGCTGACAGTGCAGCTGAGGCTGAAACGATGTTCCTAAGGTAGCGAGAGGAAATGACAGATAAGGGATTATGAGTGAGCGTTGACGCATCGTCTTGATGCGGGAGGGAACAAGAACGAGAGGACACTCTAAGAAAATTTACAAGGAAAGAAATAGGCTTGAAAAGGCCAAGAACTCATTTTGTGATAGAGTGGTAAATGAGTGGAATGCACTGCCCCAGTATGTAGTCGATTCCGAATCAGTAAGGAAGTTTGAAAGTAATCTTGATAAAGCATGGGGAAGACAAGATTTGAAGTTTGATTACAAAGCAAAAATACAGAATAGTAAAAATGTTGCGTCTGCTACCGCCGCCGCCAACACCGTGAACAACCGCAGCAGTGCAAGTACTGGCACTGAGCTGGATACACAGGCCTAGTTTGCCTTTTTCCAGAGGATCTACTGTAAGAAACTGTAAGAACTACGTTCCATTCTGTTGACATCCTCTACTTTAACGGCCCATGTTTCTGAGGCATACGTCATTGCACTTCTAACACATGTGGCATACACCTTTCCCTTCAGGGGGAGAGGCATTCTTTTCATGGTCAGAATTGGCAGCAGTTCTCTGAACTTCCCCCAGCCACATCTAATTCTAACGACAGTGGCAGCCTTGGCCCCACCACCGGCAGAGATGGTATCTCCTAGGTAACAAAACTTGTCCACCAGCTCCAATGACTAATTTCCAAAATTCACAGCCACATGATCATCCCCAGCATCCTAAGCAAGAATCCAAGCATAAAGTCTCTGTTCGATGAGGGTCTAACTCTAAATTTAGTGTTCACTAAGCAGAAAAAGGATGCACATACAAAAACAGCAGTAGTAAAAATGTCTCCTGAAATACGCTCTTCAATTGTCAATGAGGGCAACTCTGTATGTTGGACTCACTAAATGTCGTGCTTACGATCGCTTCTGGGTGACGCAATGTTACCATTTTCAGGGCTTTGGTCATACTTCTGACAGGTGTACCCTGAAAGGTGAGGACCCTAAATGTAGTTTCTGCGCTGGTACTCACAGTTCAAAAGGCTGCACAAATATAGCTTCCCCTAAATGCATAAATTATGTAAACTCCTCATCAGTCACAGAGCCACCAACTCATTTTGCTTCAAGTAGAAATTGTCCTCTTATGATAGCCCAAATAAATTGACTTATTGAAAACACCAATTTTGTGAGTTCAAAAAACTGAAAAATGTCCCAAGGAGCCGGTTGAAACTGGGCATGCTAAATGTTCGTTCCATGCGCAACAAGATGGATTACATTGGTGAGGTCTTAGATGAGCTCGGTCTCGATATATTTTGCCTCACTGAGACCTGGTTGTTTGAGTCAGATCTAAATATTATTCAAGCTGCATTGCCTAAATCTCATTCAATAATAAGTGTTCCTAGGTCTTGTATTGATCATCCGGGTGGTGGAGTAGCGTTTTTATACTCTACGTCGCTAGTAAATATCTCTCAAATAAGTCATAACCCAGCCCCTCTTTTTTATGAACTTTTGGAATTGGAAATAAAAGTTTGTCAACAAATCCTAAGAATAGCAGTTATTTATAGGCCTGGCCATCGAGGAACAGATAGAGGTTTTATGGATGAGTTTGGACAGTTTCTTGAGGAGTTTTCTGCCAAAACCGGAAGACTCTTGATATGTGGAGACTTTAATTACGGGATTGACAACCCTCATCTGAAACCATTTTCCTCAGAGTTCCTTGAAATGACTGACCAGAATAATTTTGTAAATCACGTGTCCAACCCAACTCATATCTCAGGACACACCCTTGACTTGGTTCTATCTTCCACCGGTTGTGATGGTCTTCTGGATGTTGAGGTGGAGGTTCTGGACTCTTCTATTTTTTATCATTCTCTGATTACTTTCGGCATTGATTTCCCTAAGCCACCCATATATGAGAAAGTAATCAGGTTTAGAAACTACAGAAATACTAACCAGAATATTGCTCGCAATGAAATAAGACAGCACCTTGCAAGTATTGATACTTCCAATCTTTCTTCAAACGAGCTGGTGGAGGTACACAATGGCGCACTTAAGTCTGTGTTTGATCAGCACTATCCGGAGGTAGAAAAGAGAATCATAGTGCGAGATGACTCGCCATGGTACAGCCCTCGAGTCAAATTTCTTAGAAGAGAGCGCAGAAGAGCCGAACGTAAATGGCGGAAAAATAAAACTGACATCACATGGTTGCCATACATGTTGGCAAAAAGAGCTGTAGTCCACACAATCAAAGACGAAAAGAAAGCGTATTATCAGGGGAAAGTCGAGTCATGTGGTGGTGATCAAAGAAAGTTGGCTTCGGTTGTCAGTAGCTTACTTGGAAAAAGACACGTGAACTCAAGACCTTCTGCATCTGATGCGGAGTTAGCTGCAGACTTTGTCACATTTTTTACTAGCAAGATAACTCGTATGAGACATGAACTGGATGAAGGCCCTTCTAATGAAGAATATTCAATTGTACCCCAACCACAACATACTCCTAATAGTGTCCTCTCATCATTCCATCCGGTGGAGGCTGATGTTGTTTCATCCCATATAAGAAACCTTAATAAAACATTTTGTCCATTAGATCCTATAAATGTGTCCAAACTACTGTACCTGGTGTATATGATCATGCAGTGGAGCTTATTTCCAAAATAGTTAACAAATCTTTCTCCGAAGGCAACTTTCCAGTGTCTGAAAAACATGCCTTGCTCCGGCCTATCCTTAAGAAACCTGGACTTGATGTAGAGTACATGTCGAACTACCGTCCTGTCTCCAACTTGTTTTTTTTATCAAAGATATTAGAGCGTGCCATACTTGATCAACTGCTGCCGCTACTTCAGCAAAATGAAACTATTCCTATTTTTCAGTCTGCTTATCGGCAGCAACATTCGACTGAGACAGCATTGATCAGAATACATAATGATTTAGTCAAGAACCCTTGCGACGGCGAGATCTCATTGTTGGTTTTACTTGATCTCTCTGCAGCCTTCGACACAGTGGATCATAAGCTGCTATTGAGTGATCTTTATGACTGTGGTGTGCGTGACTCTGCTCTCTTGCTTCTCAGGTCATACTTGTCAGGTAGATCCCAGAGTGTGATGATAAATCGGATAGTCTCGGACTCGGCACCCCTGCTCTATGGCATTCCGCAGGGATCAGTATTGGGTCCTGTCCTGTTCACGATATACACTAGTGGCTTGTCTCTTCTGCTTCGTGCACACGGTGTCACCTATCATTTCTATGCTGATGACACCCAGATTTATGTGAGGATCACAGGTATAGCTGATACACAGAGGAAGGTGGAAATGCTGATGAACAATATCAAGAAGTGGATGAGGACAAGAAAACTTAAACTAAATAATAACAAAACTGAAATTCTTATCATCCGAGGAAACAGAAGGGCTACTGACGCAGTAAGTGCCCTCTCCATCGATACGGGTGACTCACAGCTGCAACCAGTAAACTCTGTTCGAAATCTGGGAGTGTATCTGAACTTAAGACTGGATTTTAAGGAGCACGTAAATCAGATTGTCAAAAGTTGCTACCTACACATCAGAAATCTCTACTCGGTGAACCGGTTTATACCTAGACATTGCCTTCTGACACTGGTCCACTCATTGATATTCTCTCGTTTTGATTATTGCAATGCTTTATTCGTGGGCCTTCCAAATAACATATTAAAGAAAGTACAATCTGTTCTGAACAGAGCTGCAAGACTCATTTTTTGGAATTGCACCAGGAACCCCTACCACTTCTTATCACATCGAACTGCACTGGTTACCAATAAAAGCTAAAATAGAATTCAAGTTGTGTCTGGTAACTTTCAAGGTCCTCAAATTTGGTGAGCCCGGATATCTTGCAGAGCTGCTCAGGCGTCCACCGGCACGCTATGGTGTAGTCGTGCGCCATGATGATGACCCCCTGCGTCTTGATGAGCCGTGGGCTTTCCGGCAGTCATCTTTCTTTGAGAGATCATTCTCTTACATGGCCCCAAGTTTATATAACAGACTGCCACTAACCATGAGACAACTAAGTTCTGTTGAGTGCTTCAAGAGACAACTTAAGACTTTTCTCTTTGAAAGAAGCTATGATCTCAAGAGGGGTGTCATCATGGAGGGCTATAGGGTGTAGGCTATTTGCCACTGCTATTGGCTGGGTGATGCGTATAGGTTTTGTGTTGCATTGATTTAAGCGATTTGTGTTTGTTTTTTTGGTTTTTGAGCGCCAGTGAATTCTGCGGAAAAATTGGCGCTTGTGAGAAATAAGTAACATGCTTATTATTATTATCATCATCATCATCATCATCATCATCATCATCATCATCATCATCATCATCATCATCATCATCATCATCATCATCATCATCATCATCATCATCATCATCATCATCATCATCATCATCATCATCATCATCATCATCATCATCATCATCATCATTATTTAACACAAGCATGCCCTTGCACACTACGCACTCAAATTTCTCAATTTCTGACTTATCCTTTGGCAGGGGTCTTTTTATTCTACTACAGTACAGCGCTTACTCCCATGGTGCACCCAACATCGACAGATGCTACACCGAATCGAGTTAGCGCCCACACCTTTTCCACACACTGCACATGGGTATGCACCGCTCTTTTCCACATAGCCTCGTCTCAATCTACAATGCATAACCTTGGTTTTGTTAATATTGACTTTTAAACCCTTGCTCGCCATGCCCTCTCTCCATATTCTGAATTTGGCCTCAGCATCTTGCACATGTATGAGGGTGCAAAGGCGGCAGTACATGTAGAGAATGAGCAGAGCGAGTTCTTTGACCTGAATGTTGGGTTGAAACAGGGGTGTGTGATGTCCCCGTGGTTGTTTACTGTATATATGGATGGAGTCATGAAAAAAATATAAGGAAGAGCAGTGGATGTTAGTGTATTGCTGATAAGGGAGGGAAATGAGTGGAAGTTACCTGTACTGCTGTTTGCTGATGATACAGTTCTGATGAGCGATAATGAACGGGAGTTGCAGGGTCTGGTAAATATGTTTGGAACAGTGTGCGAAAACCGAATCTGAAAGTAAATGCGGGGAAGAGCAAGGTTATGGTCTTCGAAAGGGGTGAAGCCACAGAGTGTGAGGTGAAGTTGAACGGTCAGGCTATGGAGATTGTCAGCTCATTTAAGTATCAGGGCAGTGTGTTGAGTAAAGATGGGACTATGGATGAAGACGTGCGGGAGAGGGTGCAACAGGGGAAGAGGGTTGTAGGAATGCTGAAAGCAGTAACAAGAAATAGGGTGATCAGTATGGAAGTGAATAAGTCCTTGCATGACAGTGTGGTAATCCCGACACTGACTTACGGAAGCGAAGCATGGACGTTGGTTGAGAGACTCAGACCAAGAGTGAGAGGGGTGGAAATGAGTTACTTGAGAAGTGCGTGCGCAGTTACATGGAGGGATAGACAGACGAATGAGGAAGTAACAAGGAGGTGTGGTGTGGAGGTAGATGTGCTGGAAAGTGTGAAAAGGAACACCTTGAGATGGTTCGGCCATATGGAACGTATGGGAAGTGAGAGAATGACTAAGAGGGTGACCGAGAGCGAGGTGGAAGGACAGAGAGGGAGAGGTAAACCGAAAGAGAGGAGGAAGGATGGAGTGAGGAAGTATATGGATGAAGGCGGTGCTGGTTGGGAGGAGGGGCGTCGACTGACTGGGGACAGAGGTGCATGGGGGCGGTTCGTTCGTGGCCACCCCTTCGGGGATCACGGCGTCAGGTAATAGATAGATAGATAGATAGACATACTGTGTTGTGCGGAGTTTTGTTTCTTACAAGAAACAAAACTCTGCACAACACAACACGTACATTTCATGACTTCACCACCATCAGGCAAGACCGGGCCAGCAGCGGTGGACTCATCACTTTGGTTCACGGCGTCAGGCAATAGATAGATAGATAGATTTTTTTTTTTTTTTTTTTTTTTTTTTTGCATTCATTCCTACCGTGGATTATGTGAGCTTTCTTCTTGGCCTTGAGTATGAAAAATTGAGGGTATTTTAAGTTAAGCCAGTAAAAGTTTTAAAAATTAGCTTAAGTAAAGGTTCCTTTTCACTAGCCAAACCATTTGCATATTTATTAACTCCTTCCGACATCTATCTATCTATCTATTGCCTGACGCCGTGATCCCCGAAGGGGTGGCCACGAACGAACCGCCCCCATGCACCTCTGTCCCCAGTCAGTCGACGCCCCTCCCCCCAACCAGCACCGCCTTCGTTCATGTACTTCCTCACTCCATCCTTCCACCTCATATTCGGTCTACCTCTCCCCCTCTGTCCCTCCACCTCGCTCTCGTACACCCTCTTAGTCATTCTCTCGCTTTCCATACGTTCCATATGGCCGAACCATCTCAAGTTGTTGCTTTTCACACTTTCCAGCACATCTACCTCCACACCACACCTCCTTCTTACTTCCTCATTAGTCTGTCTATCCCTCCATGTAACTCCGCACGCACTCCTTAAGTAATTCATTTCCACTGCTCTCACTCTTGGTCTGAGTCTCTCAACCAACGTCCATGCTTCGCTTCCGTAAGTCAGTGTCGGATTTACCACACTGTCATGCAAGTACTTCTTCACTTCAATACTGACCACCCTATTTCTTGTTACTGCTTTTAGCGTTCCTACAACCCTCCTCCCCTGTTGTACCCTCTCCCGCACCTCTTCATCCATAGTCCCATCTTTACTCAACACACTGCCCAGATACTTAAAAGAGTTGACGATCTCCATAGCCTGACCGTTCAGCTTCACCTCACACTCTGTGACTTCACCCCTTTCGAAGACCATAACCTTGCTCTTCCCCGTATTTACCTTCAAATTCCGTTTTTCGCACACTGTTCCAAACTCATTTACCAGACCCTGCAACTCCCATTCATTATCACTCATCAGAACTGTATCATCCGCAAACAGCAGTATAGGTAGCTTCCACTCAATTCCCTCCCTTTTCAGCGATACACCAACATTCACTGCTCTTGATAGTATTTCTTTCATGACTCCATCCATATATACAGTAAACAACCACGGGACATCACACACCCCTGTTTCAAACCAACATTCAGGTCAAAGAACTCGCTCTGCTCACTCTCCACACGTACTGCCGCCTTTGCACCCTCATACATGCTCTTCACTGCTTTCAGCAACTTGCCCTCTACTCCGTATATTTCTAAGTACTTTCCACAAACCTTCTCTATCCACTCTGTCATAGGCCTTCTCCAAGTCCATAAAGGCAACATACACCTTTTGTTTCTTCTCCAGATACTTCTCCACAACACAATTCAGGGTAAAAAATCTGATCTACACATCCTCTTCCCTTCCTAAAACCTCCCCTGCTCGTCGCCTATCCATTTCTCCGTTCTCACTCTCACTCTCTCAATCACTACCCTACTGTATACCTTCCCTACTACGCTTAGAAACATATTCCTCGGTGGTTACCACACACTCCTCTTTCCCCTTTGCCCTTATATAGGGGGACTATTATGCCAGTCTTCCAGTCATCGGGTGCACTCCCCTTCTCCCATGCTAGTTTGCACATTTTCCATACCCATTCTATCACTATCTCACCACCATACCTCAACATTTCCCCACACACTCCATCTGTTCCTGGTGCTTTCCCCAACTTCACTCTTTTCATGGCTTCCCACACTTCTGACCTCCTGATCCCCACCTCCTCCTCCACTACTTCTCTTCTTCTCCCTCCCATACCATATCCAGCTATGTTTGCTGGCTCTTCATTCCTTTCATTTAGCAACTCACTGAAGTACTCCCTCCATCTTTCGACTCTCTCTTTGCTTCTCGGCTAGCATTCTCCCATTTTTATCTTTCACACCCTTACTGTTTCCCTTGCTACCTTCCCTAACTTTCTTGACTTCTTTCCAGAACAGTTTCTTACTCTCCCTCCATTTACACTCAGATTCCTTCCAAATTCCTCATCTACTCTTCTCTTACTTTCCTTCACTACTCTCTTCACCACCCTCTTACTCTCCACGTACCTCGCTCGTTTCTGTCTCTCGGAATCTTCATTCCCTCTACTACCCAACCACACTCTATATGCTTTCTTCTTTTCTTCCACAGCTATTCTTTCCTCTCTGTCCACCATGCTGTAACCTTTCACTCCCCCCTCCCTCTTCTCCTCACTCCACACACCTCCTCACATGCTGCACAGATCTCATCCTTAAACACCTGCTCATCTCCTCCACTTCCTCCATAACTTCCAGGTCGAACCCACCTAGTCGTCTTTCCACTGCTCTCCTGTACTCCTCCCTGACTTCCTCCTCCTGCAACCTCTCCACCCTCCTCACCATTTCCACCTCCTCTCGCCTCCCTCCCGCTCTCCTCACCCACTTCTTTTGTATCCTAACCTTAGCTACCACTACATAATGATCAGACAGACCCCCTCCAATACCCCTATACACCCTAGCATCCATCACAGATTTCTTCATTCGTTCATCCACACATACATAATCAATCAATGACTTTCGTTCCACCACTGTCTTATCTTTCATCGTCAACATCCGTTTCCTTCCACGTGTACCTGTGGATCATTCTGTGTCGGAAGAAGGTGTTGGCTATCCACAGCCTCCTTCCCACACATACGTCCACAAGTGCACTACCATTCCCATTCACCTCTGATGGTACCCCCCACCCTCCCACCACTCCCTCAACTTTCCTATCACCCACCTTACCATTATATCCCCAATCAGAAATATTCTTTCGTTCTTGTCAAAACTTCTCCAGGCACGCCTCCACATTCATCCAGAACTCCTCTTTCTTTCTTTCAAGTATATCCTCTGTCGGGGCATACACGCATACAATCACCCACGTTTGTATTCCTACTTTCATTCTCACCCACACAATCCTTGAACCCACAGACCCATACTCTCTTACACATTCCTTCCATTTGCTACTTACAAACAAACATGCACCTTCTCTCGCTGTTCCTTCACTCACTCCAGCACACACACCCATTCCACATTCCCATTCTCTCACATCTGAACCTTTCCATTTGGTCTCTGTCATTCCACATACATCCAGCCGGGCATTCACTAACACTTCCAGAACCTCTCTCTCTTTTGTTCCATCATTCATGCCACTAACATTCCACGTAGCCATTCTCAGAATGTCCGAAGGCATGTCCTTAGTCGGTCGTGGTTCGTCAACGTTGGTTCCGTCCGCATCCGAGGCTGTTCGTTCGTTTTTCTTTGCTTAGATATTTTTTCCGGGTGGGGGTCGCAAGCCCACCGACCCAATGTGAAGTCCAAATAAGTCCGAGGAGGCGGTTGACATAGCTTTTCAGTCTTGAATTTGGCTCATGAGTGTTGTCGAAGCCTTACATATTTCTCTATTTCCATCCACCAGAATGCTGTTTATTGTAATGTATCATATGTCAATGGAAAGAGGAATATTTATAGTACATGACAAAAAAAAAAATGTAAATAAATCGAAATATGAAAGTGTAAATGAGTCCGGAATACAATTATTTCCCATGCAATTGTCTTCACACCGTCCTATCTCTAAATTGTGAGTGATGACCATATATTTTGTTTTGCTCAAATAATAGTATTTTTTCTGCTCTTTCCAAATCTGAAAACAGAAATTGTTTATCTTCAATAGTTCTCAAGCAGTGACCGAAAAAAAACTATGATTTTGATTGATATGGTTTATAAAATTTTCGATTTATTTCGTTGTTACGAAGTGTATGGTTTTAAATTTAGGCTGTATGAATACAGCAAATAATGCTGATGAGTATAAAAAAAACTAAGTTCCTACGACAAATACTTTTTGCGCTATGAATATTTTAAATGAAGAGCCAAAATGCGAATATTTACGCTTCACCCGTCTGTTCCGCCGACGCTAGCCGGGTTCCAAGCTGTTCCCACCTCGTCGTTGCATTATTTGCTCGGATACGTATATAACTGTATATATCACCGGAATCGGAAAATTGTGCTCTTTCTAATGGTGAAAACCAAAATAATATAGCGTAATTGGTTCGTGAGCTATGCGTAATTGTTTCCATGCATTGTTATTGTTATGAAAATATATGAGAATGTTTATACAGTTGTATATCTTTGCCACAATATACAACACTTTTATATAATTTTCCTTGCCAATAATTGTATAATGTTCATAGAAGACATGTCAGTCATGAAGGTTGTCAATTTTACTTACCTGGTAGGGCCACAACCCTTTCCAACGAGAAGGGAAATGGCTCCTGGGTTGACACTGAAAAAACAAAACAAGAAAGCCAGGCTATCTTCAGGTAATAAATTCAGAAATAATTCTATTGTACATGTAAATAAAATAAAGTAATGCATATATATATACGTACAAGGTGTCAAACAAAATATAAAGAATGGTAAATGGTAATGGTAATGTATGTGTGTGGATATATATATATATATACAAGGTGTCAAAAAAAAATGGTAAAAACAATGTGTGAATGTGTGTATTTATATATAGCATATATATATATATATATATATATATACAAGGTGTCAAACCAGAGAAATATGTGCAAATTTCCAAGCCACCCAAAGAGGTACTGCACTTGACTCATTATTTTTTTAGAGTGGTTTCCCCAGGAGGCCTATATCCACTGTAGTGCAAGAAATTGACTTGTGCTTTTTTTTTTTTTTTTTTTTATTATGATAATGGGTGAATGAATGAATGATTGAATGAATGAATGAATGAATGAAAGGGTGATGAAGGTGAATGAAAGGGTGATGAAGGTGAATGGAAGAATGCATAAAGACTGAATGAATGAATGGGTGATAGTGATTGGAAAGGGATAATGAAGGTGAATAGGAGAATGCATAAATGAATGAATGAATCGTGCAAAGATCCTGGCTATAGGACATCTGCATCGAGTCGATGGAACTTATTGAAGCAATCAGTGACATCGATGCAGAGGTAAACGAGACAAGACTTGCATCGAAAGCTTGTGTCCTGCGAGTTTGGTCCTTCGTGTAACACAGATGGCACCGCCGCTGCTTGTCGTCAGGGATCTTCTCGAGAACGTGTTCCAAGGTCCTGTTGTACCAGTCATGGTCCAGTACAGCAGGACGTGGCTTGGAACCCTTTCCTCGAAGAGGACCTCTCCGACGTCCTCTTGGTGCCTGAGCCCTAGCTTGGACGTCCATTACTAGTGGACCCCGGTTGGCATCCATGACGGGTGCTTCCCGAGCGCCACCAGCAGCAGCAGCTGCACCCGGTACTACTGGTGCGGGGGCGTCAAGTGGTAGGACATCCACTTGCTCCTCAGCATCAGCAGCATCGTCCGATACTGGTGCCGCCTGGGGTGCATTCTCAGCGAGTGCTCCCCTGACGGCAACAGCAGCAGCAGCAGCATCTGGACCTGGTGAGGGGGGGGGGGGGGTTATGAAGGAGTGCTCCCCCAATGCCTCCACCAGCAGCAGGAGCACCAGGAGGAGTGCCAGGATCATCAGCAGGAGCGGCTGGGGAGTCTGGATTGTCGTCCGGTGGGGGCGACCCAGCTGAGCTTCCGGAGGATTGCCGACGCCGCCTGCCTCGCCTGAGACGGGCGCATGGCTCATACCGACCTTCCGGCAAATCCTCTGCACGCCGGATGCGTCTCCCCGACAAAGGCCACTCTGCAGGGTTGAAGAACAACAAGGAACGGACTATGCTTTTATGGAACGCCAGCATAGTCATCTTCCTGCGGGGGTTGCACTTCTTGAAGAGTACGAAGGCATTGAAGAGGGCCATTTGGATAAAGTAGAATACGATCTTCTTCGTCCATTTGACCGTCCTTCGCTGGATGGGGTAGTACTGGATCATCTGATCGAAATGATCCACCCCACCCATGTGGCGGTTGTAGTCGTCAATACAAACGGGTTTCATGATATTCTTCCGAGTCCGCTGCCACCTGCCTTGTACCTTCTTCTTGACAAAGGACTGCTTTGGTATGGTGCTCTGGTCGTGGAAGGTGGACACCATTTTGACAATCCGTTTGTCTTTCCAAAGCAGGACTAGGGTTGTGCCGTTGTTCATTGCCTCTATTGAGTCTATTGCATCGTCTTCCAGTGTCACTGCATGGGCAATGTCGCGCAACCGCTTCGGAGCCCCTCGTGCAAGCCTCAGGGTGCCACACACACAGATCTGGTGGTGTGTGAGCATGTGCTGGCACAGGTCAACTGAGTTGTAAAAGTTGTCCATGAACAACGGAGTCCCTGCCTTGCAGGGACTCCGTTAAACCCTCAACCGTTTTCTGGAGAGTTTGACCAATACCAGTGTAGACTTGAAAGTCATACACGAAACCAGTCGTGGACTCTGCCAGGATGTACAGCTTGATGGCGTACTTCTTAGGCTTCATCGGGTTGTAGCACCTGAATGAAAGGCGACCCTTCCACCCAAGGCAGCCTTCGTCGATGGACACCTTCCTCTCCGGGACGTAGGCAAGCTTGAAGCCAGCAAGCAGGTAGCGCATCACCGTGCGGATCTTCACTAGCCTGTCTTTGGTCTGCTTGATGACTGCCTTGCTGTTGAATGTGTGGAAATTGCTCAGCAAGGCTTGGAACTTGGAGACCTGCATGGTCTTGCGAAACGTTGGGTAATCATGGACTCCGTCATTTGCCCAGTAGTGACGCACAGTGGGGAGTTGATTCACACCCATGAGGAAGTACAGGCCAAGGAATTTGGCCATGTCCTCCTCACTGAATGTTGTCCAGAGAGAACCAACGAATAAGGCATATGCGTTGGTCTCACTCACCAGGAACCTGAGCAGTTCTCTTGTAAAGAAGAGCTGGAAGTACTGCAGTGGTGTCACTGGTGCTGGAACCCGCAAGCCAGGGGTTCCAGTGAAAGGCTCAATGTTGGGTATGAACGGGTCTGAAGTCCACTCGTGATCCTCAGCATACACGGTGGGGGGGCGTTGAGGTGCACGTGCTGGGAGAGCACCACGTCGTCCGCCTGGACGACGTATGTGACCTCTGCTGCCCCTGGGCCTACCACCTCGGCCCTTCATGGGCCCAGATTTTCGGCGGGGAGGGGGAGGGGGTGGGGGTCTCTGCGGAAGACGAAGGGGGTGGGGGTGATGGTGGATGTGATGAGAGTGATGGAGAAGGTGCTGTGGTGGAGTCAGGCCGTGGGGGTGATGGTGGATGTGATGAGGGTGATGGAGAAGGTGCTGTGGGTGGATGAAGTGGGGCAGGAGGAAGCCTTTGTGGAAGCTCCTCATCGATTGCCACAGCAATCTCGTCGTGCATGATTTGGCGATGTTCAGGCGGAACAAACGCCATGTAGCGCACCTCGCTGCTCCTGCTGCTACCCAAGGAGATCAGCGAGGGGGAGGCTACGTGAGCAGACAGGACTTGTGATGGCAGGGTGTTTAGACTACCCACCGGCAGGAGTGAAGCCAGGATGCGGGGGCTGTCTGAGATGTTGCTGGCCGGTGATTCTACCTGAGGTAACAAGGGACCGCCATGCAGGGTGTGTAAAGCAGGAGAAGAATAGAATGATTTGTTGAGGTCCGGGAATGGTAGTGGTGTGAAGCATTGAGTGGATGTTGATGGTTGTGGTGTGAAGAGATGAGTGGATGTTGATGGTTGTGGTGTGAAGAGATGAGTGGGTGTAGATGGTTGTGGTGTGAAGAGACGAGTGGATGTTGATGGTAGGAGGGGTGTAGGTAGGACGGGTGGGGATGGATGAGGTGGGGCGATGCGTAGTGATGTACGGGGTAGGGGGACGGGTGGGGTAGGACGACGGGTGTTGATGAGCGAGGTAGGGCGACTGGTGTTGATGAGCGAGGTAGGGCGACGAGTGTTGATGAGCGAGGTAGGGCGACGGGTGTTGATGAGCGAGGTAGGGCGACGAGTGTTGATGAGCGAGGTAGGGCGACGGGTGTTGATGAGCGAGGTAGGGGGACGGGTGTTGATGAGCGAGGTAGGGGGACGGGTGGAGTTTGTGGAGGTGGAGGTGGAGGTGCTGAAGGGTCGTCGTCGATGACAGTCCTCCTCCTCTTCCCCCTGGGCGGTGGAGAAGGGCTAAAATCCTCATCCGTCCACTCCTCTTCATCATTCCCCCCCATGTCGTCCTCGCTTTCACTCTCGCTACTCGTCATGTCCAGGATTGTGGCGAGGACGGAGGCCAGCTGGTCCTCCGGGATGGGTCGATTCTTACTCATGGCTGCTCTTGACTACTCAGATGTGTAACTGATCTGTTATGAGGGGGGGGGGGGGGGGGTATATAAAAAAAAAAAAAATATATATATATTGTGGTAAACTATCAATGGAAGTTAAATATTACTAAGCTATAATGAATCAAATAAATCAATCTAAATGAAAACTACTCCATATCTAAATTGAATTCAATCTGAAACAAGCTAATTTATATCCAAAGGTCTCACATAATACATTTATATATAGGGTAAGGTTATAAGGGTTAATATTAGCCAGGAATTAACTCGCCAATAGTTCCACGTGGCAATGAGGCAAGGGAGAACGTTTTACCCAATATGGCGGTGGACAATGGGGAACGAGACTTCGGTCCTGAGACACAAGTCAAGTTAAAGAAAGAATAAATGATTACATGGGAATGGACATGATTATTATGCTTATCTGTCAGTCAGTCATGGCGTCGATGAGAGCGTCGTGATGGTGCAGCTGTATGTATTGCTGACAGTGTATTGTGATTAGAGGCTCAAAAGCACGATCAACTGAGGGCGGAAAATTAGATGTTAACTGGTTGGTGTTCGTGAAGGCTCTGCCGTTCCTCGAAGGCACACCTTGCTGCCTTGGCAAAACGCCAGGAGCCCAAATTATCATACCGCATCTAGGTTGCTCTATTAGTCTATACGATAAATTATATTAATATATACGATAAATTCATATATACTGTACTACATAAGACCATGGCAATATTGCTTAATAGCATATTAGGCCTTTTATAACTTAACTTATTTACAATCTTATAATATACGATCTACTCGTCCTACGTCGTGCTGTAGGAGCGATCGTGACGTCACAGAGACATACGAGATCACAAAAGAGTCATAGCCTATCGTATTTAAGATATATATATTAGAAATAAAAAATAAACAAATAATATATATACCGGTATATATATATATATATATATATATATATAGGACAATGCCTAGTGAGTTCACTGCTCAATAGGTGGCATTCTGAGAGTGAGGGTCTGAGTCTGGAGGGTGAGACGGTGAAGCACTTGAGCGAATCAACCAGCCGCTTCAGAGATGGAGCTGCTTCGAGCCATGATTTCTTGCAGTTTCTTACAGTAGATCCTCTGGAAAAAGGCAACCTAGGGCTGTGTATCCAGCTCAGTACCAGTACTTGCACTGCTGCGGTCGTTCACGGTGTTGGCGGCGGCGGTAGCAGACGCAACATTTTTACTATTCTGTATTTTTGTTTTATAATCAAACTTCAAATCTTGTCTTCCCCATGCTTTATCAAGATTACTTTCAAACTCCCTTATTGATTCGGAATCGACTACATACTGGGGCAGTACGTTCCACTCATTTACCACGCTATCACAAAATGAGTTCTTTGCCTTCTCAAGCCTATTTCTTTCTTTGTAAATTTTCTTAGAGTGTCCTCTCGTTCTTGTTCCCTCCCGCATCAAGAAGATACCTTCACACATCCTCATCGTACTTTCCTGACACTATCTTAAAAGTCTCTATCATATCCCCTCTCTTTCTCCTATATGCCAGTGTCGGAAGCCCCAGTGTCCTCAACCTCTGCTCATAGCCCGCGTTCTTCAACGTTGGTACCAGCTTGCTAGCTCTCCTCTGCACTTTCTCCACTGCTTCTATATCCTTTACCATATATGGAGCCCACACCTGGTTCGCATATTCCAGGTGCGGCCTAACCAGCGCTGTATATAGATTCCTGAAGATTTCTTCGTCAAGTGACACAAATGTCCTCCTTATCAGCCCTACAATTCTATTGGTTTTGTTTATCTTTTCCGCTAAATGTTCTGAGAAATTTAACTTATTGTCTATCACTACTCCTATATCCTTTTCTGCATTAACTTCCTCCATCGCTTCATACATACTGTATCCTACCTTGTCTATCTTGCTTGTCCCAATCCGCATGTACTTGCATTTTTTTGGATGAAAAGGCATTAACCAATGCTCAGACCATCCCTTCATGCCCTCCACATCTCCTTGAAGCAAACCCACATCTTCCTTACTCCTCACTCTTCTATACAGCTTAGTGTCATCCACATACAGGTATACCTCACTTCCATTAGTTATAACTTCAGGTAAGTCGTTGATAAATATAACGAACAGCAGTGGTCCCAACACAGATCCCTGATGTACCCCACTTGTAATTTCCCTCCACCCCGAGCCTATTCCATTCACCAGTACCCTCTGTCTCCGATCTTTCAGGAAGGCTTCTATCCATTTCACACATTTCTCCCCTATATTAGCTTCTAACTTTCTCTATTAACCTTTTATGTGGGACCTTATCGAAGGCCTTCATAAAATCGCAATATACCACGTCTATTACATCACCATCTTCTAGAATTTGCATCCAATCATCTACCACCTTAATTAGCTGTAGTACCGTCGACCTCCCCGGCAAGAATCCGAACTGTCTCCCACTGAAAAGTTGGTTTGACTTCATATGCTCCATTATTCCTTCTCTAATTACCATTTCCATTAGTTTACACACAACACTTGTCAAACTGACTGGTCTATAATTCCCTGGGTCATTTCTCTTTCCCTTCTTAAATATAGCTGTTATGTTCGCCTCTCTCCAGTCCATCGGGATTTGTCCTGTATTAAACGATACCTCAAATAACATTTTCAATGGCTCTACTAACATCTCACCTCCTTCCTTTAAGATTCTTGGGTGTATCCCATCCAGTCCCGGTGACTTACTTCTGTTCATTTTTTCTATAGCCCTTCTTATTCTAGCATGGGAAAACTCTATTAGTTCTAGTGCCGGTGCCTGTTTGATGGGAATAGTAGGCACTGCATCATCCGACTCCACTGTTAGTACCCCCCAAAGTATTTCCCCAGCACCTCTGCTTTCTCCTTATCAGTCTCCGCTCTACTCCCATCATCCAACCCCCCTACCAGCTCTGGGATCCCTACTCTTCTTGTTAACTTTTCCTGAATGTACTTCCAGAATATTTTTGGATTATCCTTCACATTTCTAGCAATCTCTCTCTCCCTCTCCTTCACTTCACCCCCCCCCCCCCCCTCCTTGTCTCCCACCTTATTTTATTGTTTATTTGTCTGCGTTCCAGATCCACTTCTTTAGCTTCTATACTAGACCCCCTGTTCTTTTTTAACAATTTTAGTCTTTCCCACAATCGTTTCTTTCTTCTAATCAATGTCCAAAGCTTTCTTTTCATTGGCTATTCTGGGTTCGTTCTTTTCCTCAATTTTGTTTTATCCTTATATTCCCTTACTGGTACACTTTTGGATACAGCATTCTCCAGTTTGACTCTAATTTTCATCCACATTCCTTCAGCATCTTCACTGTTCAAGTATTCCCCCCAGTCAATGTCCAAACACCGTCTCAGCAGCTCATAATCTGCTCTATCATACATGTATATTTTTCTATTGCTTCTATTATCCCTCTCTGATTTAATAATACAACTAAAGCTTATACAGGCATGGTCACTACGACCTATATGATGGATGCTTCACATGTCTCACTCCCCAGACTGGAATAAGACCTCACGGGCTTCACCGTGTTGAGCGGTGGAATGTACAGGCTCTCAGCCTATGCCCGAGAGGGAGTAGTTGGAATATAGAAAACAAAAATATATATATACCGGTATATATATATATATATATATATATATATATATATATATATATATATATATATATTATTATTATTATTATTATTGTTGTACCCCCCCTCCCCTTCCCTCCCCATATATATAAAATATATATATATATATCAAACTACTGTACAATTTAAAAAAAAAAAAAAAAAAAAATATATATATATATATATATATATATATATATATACAGTATATGGGGGGAGGGGGAGGAGGAGGAGGGAGGTATAACAATAATAATATATAATTAAAGTTGCAAGCAACGTTGTCCGGGGTTCGACGGTTTTGCAAGCAGGGTATTGTGTTTGATACAAATGCTGTGTCACAGATATCAAACGATCATTTAACTTATCGGGCATGGAGAAACTACAGAAGGAGCAGATTGTGCAAACAAACAAGAGCGAGAGAGGGAGAGATTGGCTGTAAAAGGGATCTGCCTCTATCCGTTTAGTAACAGAGTTGTAGATATGTGGAATAGGCTACCGAGTGCTATAATGGGATCAAGAACAATAGAGATTCAACTTGAAATTAGATAGAACGAGAGGGGTTGGGTGTGAAAGGGATCTGCCATGTGTAGGTCAATCGGCTCTGGAGACTCCCGTTTTCTTATTTTTTTATTTTCTCATTTGTGAAGGAGAGGGAGTATGGCGAGAGAATAGGATGTCGTAAACGTAAGGAAGATAGCGATAAATATGAGAGAGAGAGAGAGCGTGGGATGGGTTGGGTGTGAAAGTGATCTGACATGTGTGGGCCAATCGACTCTCTGCAGACTCCCATTTTCTTATGTTCCTATCTCTTACAATTGTGTTTTGGTTGCAGGTATATGATAACATGGGTGTAAGTAAGTAGTGTAAATAACAGGTAACGTTTATGAGATGGGTTGAGTGTGAAAGGGACCTGCCTTAAAGGGATCTGCCTCATTTGTACCGGTGTGCAAACAAACAAGAGCGAGAGAGAAAGAGATTGGCTGTGTAAGGGATCTGCCTCTATTCGCTTGGTAAAAGAGTTGTAGATATGTGGAATAGGATACCAAGTGCTATAGTGGGATCAATAACAATAGAGCTTCAACATAAAATTTGATAAGACAAGATGGATTGGGTGTGAAAGGGATCTGCCGTGTGTGGGCCAACCGGCTCTCTGCAGACTCCCATTTTCATCTTGGTAGCATGTGTAAGGATCTGCCTCCTTTGTACCAGTGTGCAAATAAGAGAGAGAGATTGGCTGTGTAAGGGATCTGCCTCTCGTGAGTCGTAGATATGTGAAATAGGCTACCTAGTGCTATAGTGGGATCAAGAACAATAGAGAATTTCAAGATAAAATCAGATAGTCATATGGATGAAATGGGTTGGATGTGAAAGGGATCTGCCTTTTGTGGGCCACTTGTCTCTCTGCAGATTCCCATGTTCATCTTGTAAGGGATCTGCCTCATTTGTACCGGTGTGCAAACAAACGAGCGACAGAGAGAGACTGGGTGTGTAAGGGATCTGCCTCTATTCGTTTAGTAACAGAGTTGTAGATATGTGGAATAGGCTACCGAGTCTTATAGCCAATCGGCTCTCTGCAAACTCCTGTTTACTTATGTTCTCATTTGTGAGAGAGAGAGCGAGGCTCCCTATTTCCTGTTCTCATGCACTAGTACAGTATGTCGTAATCGTAAGGAAGACAGCGATAAATAAGAGAGAGAGAGAGATAACTAATGCGTAGCGTATAGCAACACTCAAACAAGCACAAACATAGCTACACAAGACCATCACACAAGCACACACACGCCTATATAGCGACGAACTGTCCTGTTTACATATCATACACACTCCCCCCATCCCCATTCCATCACTTCGTATGTACGATATTATTTCCGTCTTTTTTACTGTGTATGGATTAAGTTATTGGTGTTCACTCTTGACATATGTGTCCTGCTACTTCTGTATGCATATATAATAGCATGAAAGTGATCAATACGCGCATATGAAGCTATGTATCTCGTATATCGGGGTTCTCTTCCCTTCCATCGGTCCACCCCTTATACCTCCCTCCTTCCTCCCTATCCCATATGTGTAAACATTATATTTTAGCTTTCGAAGGTAAATACGTACTTCCGATAAATATCTAGCATTGTATTTAAATCATGAATCCTGTTTAATGTCATTATTTAATAGAAACATGTGTAAGGTTTACATTTATACACAGGATAAGATAAGCAAATACAAACCTCAGCATAATCATTGGCGATGAGAGGGAGAGACGTACTGTAGGTGCGAGTCTCTGGGGTGGGGGGGGGGGGAGGTGGTTGTAGGCAGTGTTGCCAGTTGTACCGCTACATATTACCGCTAGATGTAGAGCTATATTTACTTTAGTTTAGCAGCCATTTTTTCATATCTAGAGACATTTACTCGGGATAATTTGAAAATTTCAGACATTCTAGTTATATTACATTGTAAAATTTGCAAAACAAACAAATCAAAACTCTTTAGGAATTGCAGCATTATTCTACCATTGTTTGACTATGTAGCAACATGCTAGCGACTTTTGAGAAAGGATCTAGCGGTATTTCGTGGTAACACTGTAGGAGGGTTAAAATACGAGTCACACGGGCAATTGCCAAAACTTTAAAGGTCCATATCATTGTTATTAAACTAAGTATTTTGGGGTAACACTTAGGCAGTGTTGCCAGTTGTATCGCTACATATTACCGCTAGATGTAGAGCTATTTACTTCAATTTAGAAGCTATTTTTTCATATCTAGAGAGATTTACTAGGGATAATTTAAAAATTTCAGACATTCTAGTCATATTACATTGTAAAATTTGCAAAACAAACAAACCAAAACTCTTTAGAAATTGCAGCATTATGCTAACATTGTTTGACTATGTAGCAACATGCTAGCGACTTTTGAGAAAGGACCTAGCGGTATTTTGTGGAGACATACTGGGAGGGTGGGAGGGAGGTGGTGGTTGCAGTGTTGCCAGTTGTAAAGCTACATATTACTGCTAAATGTAGAGCTATTTACTTCAATCTAGCAGCCATTTCTTTTATATCTAGAGACATTTACTAGGGATAATTTGAAAATTTCAGACATTCTAGTCATACTACATTGTAAAATTTGCAAAACAAACAAACCAAAACTCTTTAGAAATTGCAGCATTATCCTAACATTGTTTGGCTATGTAGCAACATGCTAGCGACTTTTGAGAAAGGATCTAGCGGTATTTCGTGGTAACACTGTAGGAGGGTTAAAATACGAGTCACACGGGCAATTGCCAAAACTTTAAAGGTCCATATCATTGTTATTAAACTAAGCATTTGGCAAAGGGAGGAATTGTTAAAAACCTTAGCCAATACTCTGTCATTCACCAAAAATAAATTTGAATTTATCATTATTATTTGGTAGGGTAGGTATGTATAGGTAGGTTGGCTAAATAATTGCTGGAATTCGTAGGGACTCGAACTGTTTTGAGAGTTAAATAAAAAAAAAATTATAGATATGAATAATAAAGAGATTATGTTATTAAGCAAAACTGGGGGATGCGTGGAAGCCTATAGACTGTAGACGGTAAACTTTGTGTGGGTAGCGAATGCGGTTTTAAAGTAATTTAAGAATAGACAATTTTCAATGTTGCGGCCAAACTATTCCACCCATTTATATTTTTTTAGTATCAAAACATTCGGAATCGCGAGCCTCACCCAACTACGCAAGCATGGCTTTGATCATCGGCGTAGTTTTCAAGATGTGGAATTTTAAGTGGAATTAGAGTTTTTTTCAAGATTGCCGGAAAAAAACCCACGTGCAAAAGCAAAACCTTCTCTATAAAATTTGCGGAGCATTAGTAGGGGAGTGCGTATGCCAAAGCCCAGTCGTTTCCTGTGAGTGGGAGAGACGGTATTTAGGCGTCAAGTTTTTCGGGAAATCGGCTGCCACGGACCTGTTTGGCCGCCATGCCAGATGTTTAGCATATCAAAAGTTGCCCAATACAAAAACGCACCTCTTGTGAAAGTTTGATCCCGATCCAAAAAGCGGTTCTGGAGTTATTGCGTCGAAACCGGCGCGTAAGAAGAATTTGGATGAAAACCCAGGTTTAATGATTACAATAGGGGTTCCCCGTAGGGGACGAACCCCTAATAATAATAATGGATACTGGTAATAATATAAATATATATATTTATATATGTGGGGGGCATGGGGAAGAGGGGGAGGGATGTATAATGGGGGAGGAGGAGGGGGCATAACATACATAAATACATAAATACGAATTATATTATATATATACAGTCCTCCCTCGGGTAGCGCGGCTTTGGACAGTGCGGTTTTGGTCTAACGCGGGTACCCCTAGTGTGCCGAGTCAGCATCTAACACGCTTTTATTTATGTAGCGCGCTCTGTGGTCGGCTGGGGGCTCGGCATCTCTCGCCATATCTCGGCCGTGACGTCAGACTCGGTAGACTCGTGACGTCAGACTCGTGACGTCAGACTCGGCTAGGCTCGGCTCGGCTCGGCCTCCCCCACGCTTGGGTAGGCCTAGTCCTACGCCGCGTGTCTCCGTGATAACATAGTGCCCGCCCAAATCGTTTCTGTTCTACTAAGTATCACCGCAACCATGCCCCCACCACTCAAGCACCGCAAGTTCACTTAGGCAGAGAAGCTAGAGGTGGTGAAGAAGGTGGAATCTGGTACCAACAAGGCACATATTGCCCATACTTATGGGGTGAATGAATCGACAATACGAACAATCTTCAAGAATAGAGACAAGATACGAAAAGTTCTCAAGGGTAACCCAGGCGTAGCGAGTCAACATGCCTTTAAGGTAGCCAACCCTGTTCTCAAGACGACTGAGAAATTTATTGGTCGTTATATTGATCGCCAAAGCAGGAGGGGGGTCCCTCTTGATGGAAAAGCTATTCGTCAGAAGGCAAAAAAACTTTATCTAGAAGTTGCTGTCAAGTTGAGCGTGCCTAACCCGCCACCATTTCAAGCGTCACACGGATGGCTCTGGTCTTTTCTTAATCGGCAGAAGGTTAAGAATGTGCGAATAACTGGAGAAGCCGCAAGTGCCAATGTTGCAGCTGCCCGAGAATTTCCTGCCTACCTACGCCAGATTATAGAAGAGGGTGGATATTCAGCTGACCAGATTTTCAACGCCGATGAGACAGGCTTTTTTTGGAAAAAAATGCCCAAACGCACCTACATTCACAGGAAGCAGAAGAGCGCCAAGGGTTTCAAAGGGGCAAAGGATAGGGTAACATTGCTCTTGACGTGCAATGCTTCAGGGTCTTGCAAGATGAAGCCCCTAGTCATCCACCGAGCTAAGACACCTCGCCCCTACAGGAACTTAGACATGTCACGTCTCAACGTGCATTGGATGTCCAACAAGAAAGCCTGGATGTCAGCTGCCCTCAGTCTTGAGTGGTTTGATAAATATCTTGTACCTGAACTTGAATAGTTTTGTCTGTGGAAAAATCTAGCTTTTAAGATCCTGTTCTTGCTGGACAACGCACCTGGTCATTCGCCCCTGCTAGTTGACAGACACCCTTCAATAAAGGTGATGTTTATGCCACCCAACACAACCTCTCTTCTACAGCCATTAGATCAAGAGATCATCGCCTCCTGTCTTAAAGCTGCCTATGCCACGAAGACCTTCTTAATGTTGGATTCTGCAACCGACACAAATGAAGAAATTGATCAGATGTCCGACCTGGATTCTGAGCCTGATGACCCCAATGCCGCCCCACAACAAGCCCAAGATCCAGCCCCTGACCAAGCCCCTGAACAAGCCCAAGATCCAGCCCCTGAACAAGCCCCTGCACAAGCCCAAGATCCCCCTGAAAATCCAGCCACCCTTAGTCTTCCAATTTTGGAAGCAATTCCACATAAAAATGGGAATTGACTTCATTGTCGAGAGTTGGAACTCAATCAACCAGCCCACTATCCACCACGCATGGAGGAATATTTTGGAGGGGTTACCTGGCCACAAGCTAGTCCTGCCAGGTGAGCGTCAGAGGGTAGAAGTGGCGGTTGAACAGGCAGTGGCAGCAGCTCGTAACGTGGCAGGCCTACAAGATATCAACGAGGAAGACGTCCGAGAGATGATTGTTCCACCTGAGCAGGATCCCGAGGACTTACTGCAGGAATTGGATGAGGAACTAGCGGATGAAGAAGCGCTTGCCGAAGATGGAGTTAACGATGGAGACCCTATCACCAG
This sequence comes from Paralithodes platypus, assembly GCA_032716605.1. NCBI lineage: Eukaryota > Metazoa > Arthropoda > Malacostraca > Decapoda > Lithodidae > Paralithodes > Paralithodes platypus. The sequence continues at coordinate 10,515,501 of CM064544.1, read as the reverse complement.
TGACTTACGTGAGATCGTCGAGTTGGCTGATCGCTTGGCTGACCGTATCCAGAACAAGGATCCAAATAGGGATAGGGCTCGAGCAACGTCTATGCAACTCTCAACTCTGCTGAGACACTACTCCGAGATGTATACTGAGAGGGTCAATGCTCGCCAACAGAGAAGGATCACAGAGTTTTTCCGTGACCGCCAGGAACAGCAGGAACGGCAGCAGGGTGACAATTCGGAGGAGGAGGAACGCCAGCTGGGTGACGATTCGGACTCCCTCCCTTCTGACGTTGACATTGACGACAACATGTCATTGTTCTCAGGGTTCGGCGATGACGACCAGAACCTGGGAAGGCCTTCAACCTCCTCTCAGTGACGCCCATCTTGGTGTCGTGGGGGAGGGGAGGGGGCAGGCGGGCGGGCGGGAGAGAGAGAGAGGGAGGCGACGCACCACATCCACAGCACCACTCGACAAGGTAATGAACAGTAACTTATCTGTGTCTCTCATTTCATAGATATGATCTGTAAAATAGGGTTAGGTTGTCTGTTACTAATGTTTGATCCATATTTGGTAAGGTTATTGGGTGGTAAATGGTAAAAAAGGTGACTTTGGGGGAGTCGTCAGAACCAATAGAATTAATCCCATAAGTTCTTTGCTTTGTGTAGCGCGTGTTTGCGTAGCACGGCGCGGTCCCAGTATGATATACCCGCGCTGTATATATATATATATATATATATATAGGGGGGGGGGGGGAGGGGGAGGGGGGGGACTATAATAATAATAATATAATAAATGGGTACTAGCCTAGTAATAATAATAATATATATGGGGGGGGGGGGGGGAAGAGGGGGGGGGGGAGGGGGGGAGTATAATAATAATAATATATAATAAATAGATACTAGCCTAGTAATAATAATATATATATGGGGGGAAGAGGGGAAGGGGGAGGGGGGGGAGTATAATAATAATATATAATAAATAGATACTAGCCTAGTAATAATAATAATAATATATATGGGGGGCAGGGGGAAGAGGAGGAGGGGGAGTATAATAATAATAATATATAATAAATAGATACTAGCCTAGTAATAATGATATATATTGTATATGGGGGGCAGGGGGAAGAGGGGGAGGGGGTATAATGGGGGAGGGGGCATAGGCCTAATAATAAAAATACAAAACATATATACAAGAGATCAAGTGACTGTCTGGAGAAGGGTCACTCAGGTCCAGGTATCCTATTGGGAGGTGTGAAGCCAAGGGAGTGGTATTCGAAGGTGTGAAAACCACCACAACTACCATAACCACCACCACCACCACAACTAACACCACCACCACAACTACCACCACCGTGTTGACAGAAATTTGGAGGCATATAATAATAATTTTTATATAATATTATATAATATATACAGTATATATATATATATATATATATATATATATATACATGTAAGCATATATATATAAGAATAGGGGGAAGGCGGGGGGGGAGGTGGGGTATAGGCAAAAAAAAAAAAAAAAAAAAAAAAATATATATATATATATATATATATAATAGAGTTTGGGGTGGGGGACATTATAATAGTAATGTTGGGTATAATAATAATAATAATAATAATAATATTGCTCTGGAACCTATGGAGTGATCCCATACACACCCTGGGGAACAGGAATAACAGGTATAATAATAAATAATAATAATAATAATAAAAATAATAAAATAAACACAAAAATAATAAAAATAATAAAATGGTGGTGGAGCAGTGGTGGAGGTGGTTGTGGTAGAGCAGTGGTGGAGATTGTGGTGGTGGAGCAGTGGTGGAGATGGTGGTGGTGTTCGACCAGGTGCGATTGACACCTACCGAAAGGGTTCATTTTCTGACCTGACCCATGGTCAGAAAAGGGACCGGACCCTATTGGTGTCAATACCAACTGATCAAACACCACCACAATCGACACCATTGCTCCACCACCACTGCTCCACCACCACAATCTCCACCACTGCTCTACCACAACCTCCACCACTCCACCACCTCCACCGCTCCACCACTCCTGCTCTACCACCACCACGACCATCACCACCACCACCGCTCCACCACCACCGCTCCACCACCACCACCACCGCACCACCACTCCTCCACCACTGCTGCTCCACCACCACCACCACCACCACCACCACCACCACCACCACCACCTCCACCTCCACCTCCACCTACTCGTGGCAACATAAATTTTGACTGTACTTACTCTGACACTGCTGAGATTCCCTCGTGGCCACCAAGCCGTATATGTAGAGTGCTTTTGCCAATAAAAAACTTACCTCCCAAGCACTTTCCACCAGTAAATTATCGAGCAAAAATGCACAGGGGGGAGGGAGCATGGCGACATATGCTCCGCCAGTTATGAAAGTTTTTCCCTAACAAACACTAATACAAGTAAGATACACTACTTGAACTGATAAATAGCAATATAATTCACTCGATATTATATGAAAGTGATCCACAAACAAGCGAAACGTATAGGCAAAAACATGGCCCCTCGTGGAGCCCACCACCTTGCTCACGTACACCAGAGACTAGCATAACACATCACTAACATGGTTATTATACCCTAAACAAGACTAACACAATAATCCATCGATAACCCAACGATATAGCACTTCGTTTGGGTTATATTAGGGCGGTAATACCAGCCAGGCTGGGCAAAATGTTTCTACCCCCGCGGGGCCCTCACAGGGACGCCAGGGGGTTGCTAGATATTTCCACATGTAGATCTAACTTATGGGACTTACCAGCCAAAAGACCGGCTCAATAGCGTCATAAACTTATTTTCTGGCAATATAATAAGTCCATATGACGCAGTAGCATCATATGAGTTTTTGGTTCACTCTGCCATATGACGCAGTAGCGTCATATGTGTCTGAAGGAGTTAACGAGTCGAGAACCAGACTAAACTATTTGAACATTTCATGCTGTTGTTTTTGTTGTGTTGTTTCCTTATGGTAAGAGATATATTTTGTTGACTGTACTCCCCTACTGTATGTTATTCCTGAAGAAGCCTACATGGCGATATGTTGAATAAACTGGGTCCCTGCTCTGCATTTGTGTCTTAATTCCCACATCTGTTGCAGCCAATGCTGTTTCTTCACCACAAGAATAATGTCTCCTCCATTAGTTGTATTTGTAGCTAAAAGCCCTCTCCGATTATAATTATTTCCACTCTAGCCCATGGACTATTGGATATAAGAGTTATAAATCATCCCATTTGATTTTACAGAGTGTGTGAGTACAATGCAGAGTTTGAGGCATGTGACTGTGGTCCAGAAGAAACCATGGACCCCATCGTGGTTGGGGTACTACTGGGGCTCCTCATATCATGCTGCTGGTGCCGCAAGATCAAGAAGACTGTTAAGGAGTAAGTTAGCTTAGTTTTAGTGTGTGTTCTGTCAGTGTAAGTGCTCTTATTAGTCGATTATTTTATGAAGAATATTTTAAGCACAAATGTTTTAGGCACATTGTCCAGTACATTAAGCCTCTTTTCAATGACAACTTTAAACATTAATAATTACAGTATTGTGCAATAGCTTTAGAATGGATAACATAAAGGATATAATGGAATAAATCCCTGCTGGAACTTCCTTATTGTATTAACACAGTTAAAGGCGAACTCCTGGCTTAGTGGGCTTCTTCTTTATGAATTTTATGTTTTTATGCCTGAACTTTACCCAGGTGTTAGTTCAAACCACACCCCTCCTGGACACCAGCCGACCACATTACCTTCTGTGCCAATAAAGTTTTACTAAATGGCTGAGACCAAACGGGTGTATTTATATATCCGATATGCATGTAAATTATTCTTGCCATTATATCACCATCTACTATTCAATAACCTTGGCTAAGTTACCCCAAATCTGGGCTTCCACCTTGTTAACTCCCACAGCCCGGCGGTTTTATTCATGCGCCACTCGCCCTACCCAGGCATATTTGGCACGCAAATGCCTTGTTTATGCATCTTGTAACTTCAGATATGATTTGAATACGATATTAAATAATATACAGTCAGGTCTCGATATACACGCGTTTCGTATACACGGATTCGTTTGGACACGGTAACCCCCAAAATATGAGTACATTTCTCCTATCATTTCCCCTGGCATCTGCTTTCTCTCTCTATTACTTATATTTCTATCTGATGATGCAGTTTTTACCACCATACACTCCCTGCTGAATAGCAAGGCTAGGGTGGGTGCCCTGATGAATCAGGGACTTAGTGAATAGTTGCCACAGATTGCTAGACCGCACCGTTCACTAACAGCACTGACGTCTGCCAATAACACACCGGCTGGCTCGAGGCTCGAACCGCCAACCTCACGGTTAGCAGGCGAACGCTCTACCAATCGAGCTACGGCCTGTATATTTATTTCTATCTCCCTTATTTATCAGCACTTATATTTTGTTATTTGATCTCAATGGAATCTGTGAATAATTTCTGATTTGATGGGCTAAATAATAATATTATTCCACTAACACATAATGAGCAAAATGACACAAGTCAATTAAAAAAAATTAAACATTATATTCCCCAATCTTTAAATATTTCAGCCGAGCTCACTGAAAAGTGAAAGCGATCAATATGTATGCGAAACTAAATGAAACCAACTTATTTTTGAAACGATAAGTTGTCAAAACCTTACGTTCACCCTACAGACAAGATGAGGTAAAAATTTATATTGTACTCTTTTGTCATAATGAATATAATTGTAATGGTAGGATATTATTCTTGTCAATTCCATGGCATTAGAAACAAAACTGTGATTAAAAAAAACATTAAACAACAAATAATTCTGTCCATTATTAAGGATGGATGGGACTCGTTAGCCTTGGTCGGCAACCCATTTAGGGGAGACAACCTTATAAAAATCCGGGTGGATTGGACTCGTCAGCCTTGGTCAGCAACCTGTCTAGGGGAGTAAACGTGATACAAATCCGTACTGCTTATCTAAGTGTAAGGCAGGTTAGTGGATGGACTAGCCGAACACCACTGTAGAAAAATAGTGCTAACAAGATACTGTACATAGAGGGCCTCGGAGTCGGACGGATCCTAAATTGAGTGGTCAATCCTGTAAGTCCTTCAGTAAACTGGCTTGGGTTGTCCCTCCACTTGGGGGCCTTCTGTGTATGGCCACCCTCATTAAGGGGAGTAAGGCATCCGGCAATAGATAGATAGACAGATAGAAAGGTCGTTAGGTCCATGCGATTGATATGTGTGCGTAAATATATGACACAGACTTAATTTTCTGAAACGATAAGTTGTCAATACCTTCGCTCAGCCTTCAGAGAAGATGGGGAATAAATTTAAATCGTACAGTATTAGTTTGTCATAATAAATATTATTGTAATGGTAGGATATTATTTTTGTCAATTCCATGGAATTAAAAACTAAACAGTGATTAAAAAAACATCAAACAACAAATAATTTTGTCCATTAATAAGCAAGATAATTTGATACAGGATATAGATACAGTAGATGGATTGGTAGGAAGAGGGAAGGGGTCATTATGGTGTGGTTTGTTTACGTTGCAGGATATTGCGTGCCTGACAAGAGAGGATCGAGGTTGCAAAAGGTCTTTTTAGAGTTCCTAATACTGTATAGCAAAGAATATCGTTGACCTCAACTGATTGGAAGGTGGAAATAGTCAAATAATTGCTGTGATGAGTTTGGAACCTAACAGAGAACTCATCTGGCTCGTTACATATATTTAATTCATCCCATATATCCGACACCTTAGAACTAAAGAAGAGGCAAAATCTGAGGCAAGCTTCATATCACACACTGATGTAGGTTTTGAAGATGTACAATATTTCAAAGTAAGTTTCTCACAATGCCGTAAAGTTTTCTCTGGTCACCGCCACAGGACACAATCCAAGAGAACAGTATTTCTAGCATTCACATATTGGGTACGAGCTTCAAATGTCCGCATCCTAAGCCAGTCACATTCAGCCTTCCTACGATGTCGCTGGAGAGAAGTGATGGACGAATCATACCAGGGGTAGTCATCGCTTACAATAATTCTCTTGTCGAACTCGGGGGCAGTATCTAGTAAAAATCAAGCTTAGCAACTGATTATGTAATGTAACCAACTCATCAGTAGAGAGATCAGACGGGTTAATAGAATCAAGAGAAATACGAACCGCACAAGACAATTGTGTATGATTGATATTCGCATAGTTTCTGAATTTGATTGTCTTGTAAGAGGGTGGTCTCAGGACACCAAAGCTAAAAGTAACCAGAGCATGATCAGACAGCACTGAATCAACAACATCCACCTCCACATCTGCAACGCAATCACGATCAGAGGGAGACAGTACTAAATCCAATATATGGCCTAAAACATGTGTGGGACTATAATCGTTAGGATCTTTGAATAGTTACGTAATGAGAGCACAGTAAAATCTGCTGAAGTTGAGAACTGCCACTTATGTATGTTCCTTTTATGGACTTGGAGAAGGCCTATGACAGAATGGATAGAGAAGGTATGTGGAAAGTACTGAGAATATACAGAGTAGATGGCAAGTTGCTGAAAGCAGTGAAGAGCATGTATCATGGTACAAAGGCGTCAGTACGTGTGGAAAATGAGCAGAGCGAGTTCTTTGATCTGAATGTTGGGTTGAAACAAGGGTGTGTGAGGTCTCCATGGTTGTTCAATATATACAGTACTGTATATGGATGGAGTCATGAAAGAAATACAAGGAAGAGCAGTGGATGTTGGTGTACCGCTGATAAGGGAGGGAAACAAGTGGAAGCTACCTGTACTGCTGTTTGCCAATGATACAGTTCTGATGAGCGATATTGAATGGGAATTGCAGGGTCTGGTAAATATGTTTGGAACAGTGTGTGAAAAACGGAATCTGAAGGTAAATGCGGGGAAGAGCAAGGTTATGGTCTTTGAAAGGGGTGCAGCCACAGAGTGTGAGGTGAGGTTGAACGATCAGGATTTTTTTTTTTTTTTTTCTATGTGAATGAGAATGTCAGCTTATTTAACCCTCGTGGCCCGGGCTGGTCCTCCAAAGGACGGAGGTCGTATCCGGGCGATCTGGCCGAAAAACGTCTAGGCCTAGGCTACCGTATTTGTGTTTATTTTAACTGCTAGAAATTTCCCACGCATCTATAAACGTAGTGCAGTTTTCAATCTGTAGACTGGCGTTGAGTAGAGCTCTGTAAGTCAACTGGTTCAGTTGTGATGACGATTTCAGTGGAGTAAATTTTTCCGCGATGTTGACAATGTCGGAGCTTTTCAGACACTAATTTCGTCTTACGTCACAACAATAACATTGATCCGACGTCTCCTTATTGTTTTCGGAGGTGCGGTGATGCAACGATCAGCTTTGTTTACATGCATCGGACGCACGGCGTTCAGACCAAGCTTAATAGGCTTTCAAGCTTACGGATTTTAATAGGACACCCGGGTACCGGCCCATCTGCCGCGGTTGCCTTTTAAAATGACATCCGGGTAGGAAGGGTTAAGTAGGGCAGTGTGTTGAGTAAAGATGGGAGTATGGATGAAGAAGTGGGTTGTAGGAATGCTGAAAGCAGTAACAAGAAATAGGGTGGTCAGCATGGAAGTAAAGAAGCCCTTGCATGACAGTGTGGTAATCCCGACTTCAAATTCCGATCCCACGTCTTTTTTGGTCCACCCCTTGGTGCAGCTCCCTCCACATTCATGGACTTGCATCTTTTCACCCAGCTTTGTTCATCCATCCTCTCCACATGTCCAAGCCATCCATGCCTGCTAGTATGCATCTCATCACTGATACTCTTGATACCTAACCTTCTCCGTAGCGAAACAGAAAACAGAAAAGGAACACCTTGAGATGGTTCGGCCTTATGGAACGTATGGGAAGCGAGAGATTGACTAAGAGAGTGTACGAGAGCGAGTTAGACCAAATGAGAGGTGGAAGGATGGAGTGAAGAAGTATATGAATGAAGGCGGTGCTGGTTGGGAGGTGGGGCGTAGATAGATAGATTATTATTATTATTATTATTGTTAATTTATTTTTATTTTTATTTTTTCAGGTTTGAGGAGAAGAAGAAGAGACGGGATCAAGGACTGACCGAGCCTGAACCTTCCCCTGCCACAGCCTCCTACCCCCTTACCCCCATCGTCACCCCCCCTCAGCCTGAACAACCCTCCGCCTCCTCGCCCCCCTCCCTCCCCCACGACTCTCCCAAACAGGCCCAACCGTTGCCCTCTAAGAAGTCACCCTTTGCTACTCCAACCTTCACCCCTGGACCTGATACGTACTTCCCCGAGGTACCCCCACCATACGCCCTGATACCACCTGATGCCCCTCCGGCTTACTCTTTATACCCTAATGGCCCACCGCCTGTCCCCTCCCCAGCATACCTAATCTCCGCTTCGGACCCCACCCCGTCATCCCCCGCGTACCCCCTCTCTAACTCAAACCCCAGCTCTCTACCCTACTCTATTACGCCCATGGGTAACCCTGCATCCCCTGCGCTCTCCCCTTACCCTTACACCTACACTCCTCTCCGCTCCCCCTCCCACTCCCGCGATGCCTCTACTGCCCATTCTCGCGGTTCTTCCCCTGCCCGTAACCCCAGCAGCCCATCTGCCCCAGTGCTCCCGCCTGATTCCGAGCCCAAGCGATTCTAAGGGGTTCTCATCACTACTCTGCCAAGTAAGTAGTTATAGACAGATGACAGAGGAAGTGAATGCAGAAAAGGATATAGGAGTAGTGATAGACAATAAGTTAAATTTCTCAGAACATTTAGCGGAAAAGATAAACAAAGCCAATAGAATTGTAGGGCTGATAAGGAGGACATTTGTGTCACTTGACGAAGAAATCTTCAGGAATCTCTATACAGCGCTGGTTAGGCCGCACCTGGAATATGCGAACCAGGTGTGGGCTCCATATATGGTAAAGGATATAGGAGCAGTGGAGAAAGTGCAGAGGAGAGCTAGCAAGCTAGTACCAACGTTGAAGAACGCGGGCTATGAGCAGAGGTTGAGGACACTGGGGCTTCCGACACTGGCATATAGGAGAAAGAGAGGGGATATGATAGAGACTTTTAAGATAGTGTCAGGAAAGTATGATGAGGATGTGTGTGAAGGTATCTTCTTGATGCGGGAGGGAACAAGAACGAGAGGACACTCTAAGAAAATTTACAAAGAAAGAAATAGGCTTGAGAAGGTAAAGAACTCATTTTGTGATAGAGTGGTAAATGAGTGGAACGCACTGCCCCAGTATGTAGTCGATTCCGAATCAATAAGGGAGTTTGAAAGTAATCTTGATAAAGCATGGGGAAGACAAGATTTGAAGTTTGATTATAAAGCAAAAATACAGAATAGTAAAGTTGTTGCGTCTGCTACCGCCGCCGCCAACACCGTGAACGACCGCAGCAGTGCAAGTACTGGTACTGAGCTGGATACACAGGCCTAGTTTGCCTTTTTCCAGAGGATCTACTGTAAGAAACTGTAAGAAATTACATAATTCCCTCCCATTTTTGCATAGTGTGAATTCATAAGCAAGGCTAATTAAAGCTTGTATCCTTCAACAAGTGCATCAAAATACTGTAATGGGGTCGTGATGTAGAGCGTAAGTATTATTTTTTTTGTTTAGGCATCAAAGCTCTCAATAGCCTATGTAAGAGGTATCCCCCTAGGATGTTCTTTTTATATATTTTGGTTGAATTAAGCATTCTCCGGGTGCCCCCTAGGGACCCGGGGAGCCCTTATATAATAATGCTCTCACGTCATTGACGGAGAGAACAGCTACTAAATATCTATATGGATGGAGTCATGGAAGAAATTCAAGGAAGAGCAGTGGATTTTGGTATACCCCTGATAAAGGAAGAAAATTAGTGGAAGGTCCGTGTACTTCTGTTTGCTGATGATACATTTCTGATGAGTGATAATGAGTTGGAATTACAGGCTGTAGCGCGGTTGGTAGAGCACTGGCCTGCAAACTGAGATTGATGGTTGGAGTCTCGGCCCGGCCAGTATGTTATTGGCAGACGCCAGTGCTGTTGGTGGCCGGCGTGGTCTAGCAATCTGTGGCAATTACTCACTGAAGTCCCTGATCATCAGGGCATCCACCCTTTCCTTGATCTTGAGCAGGGAGTGCATGGTGGTAAAAAAACGCATCATTGCAGGGTCTGGTAAATATGTTTGGAACTGTGTGTGAGAAAAGGAACCTGAAGCCTAATGCGGGGAAGAGCAATGTTATGGTTTTTTAAAGTGGTACAGTCACAGAATGTGAGGTGAGGTTGAATGGTCAGGTTATGGAGAATGTCAGCTCATTTACGTATTTGGGCAGTGTGTTGAGTAAAGATGGGAGTATGGAGGATGAAGTGCGGGAGAGGGTGCAAGAGGATTGTAGGAACCCTGAAAGTAGTTACAAGGAATAGGGTGGTCAGCATGGAAGTAAAAAAGTCATTGCATGATAGTGTAGTAATACTCATATTGACCTATTGGAGTGAAGCATGGATGTTGTTGGAGAGGCACAAATCAAGAATGAGAGGGGTGGAAATTAGTTACTTGAATAGTTCATGTGGAGTTACATGGAGGGATAGACAGACGAACGAGGAAGTAAGAGAGCAGTGTGGAGTGGATGTGGATGTGCTGGAAAGTGTGAAAAGGAACACCTTGAGATAGTTTGGCCATGTGGAACGTATAGGAAGCGAGAGAATGACTAAGAGACTGTACGAGAGTGAGGACAGAGAGCGAGAGGCAGATCGAGAGTGAGATGTAAAAATGGAGTTGAGAGGTATATTATTTTTAACATCATTCTGAACACCAATAACACCCCAAATGATATTAATGGAAGCATGTGATTTTCCCAGGAGAGAGCGGTGTTGGTTGTGAGGAGAGGTGTCTGCTGACAGGGGACAGAGATGCTTGGAGGCGATTCATTTGTGTCCATTTGTGTCTGGCAATAGATAGATAGATTATATTGGGCACATTAACCCTTTCACGCACAGGACGCGATTTGAGCCTATCCTGGGATACTTTAAAGGTGGGGGTGCATGGGTTGAGATAAACATGGAATAATAATCGCCAGCCTACACATTATTATCTTGAAAAATGCAATGGCACAGAAATAATTATTTACAATGGTATAAAGGATTTTGTGGATCGTCTACACCAGTCCTGTGACGTCATAGTGACGTTACACCAGTATCCTCATCGTGGACTGGATGGTGGACTTGCACTCCTATTACGTCACAGGTCTGGTTTAGATGATCCACAAAATCCTTTATACCATTGTTAATAATTATTTTGGTGACATTGCATTTTGCAAGATAATTATGTGTAGGCTTTCGATTATTATTCCATGTTTATCTCAACCCATGCACCCCCACCTTTAAAGTCTTTGTGACCATCAGGGGTGTTTAGAAACCTTTAGTTTATTTACTTCAACCTCTGCAGTTGTCTTTGAGTTAGCTGTGGACTGAAAACTAATTTTGGAGAGGTAATTCTAAGATTGAGAGAACTCTATTTCTGATTGCTAATCGGCAACCCCTACGTCCACTCATGCGTGAAAGGGTTAATGTACAGTAGTGCATGAAGATTCTATGCTAAAAATTGTGTAAGCTTCATGCAGAGTCACATCTCTTTACACTTTAGTAATGTACCTTTCCTACATGTTCAAAATATAGATCTGAACTTCCTCATAAATACATGTCATGGAAAAATATTCAAGTCACAAAGATAACAGATTATGGGTTGGAATTACAAAGTGTTATGAACAGCCCTACGACCGGGATTTTCTCATAAATGGGCGGAGTTTAACCCTCGCTAGTATCCCAAACATTACAATGTGATTTACAAACTAAAACACACACCCTTTCTCACGATTTTGTAGCTTTAATGGGGGATGGTTCACTTTTTGGGCGATTTTTGCATGTATTCATTATTTTTCTAATTTCCTCCCTAGACCTCAATCAAATTTTAAAAAACATCCATTAGATCCCCCTTCTAGATTAATTTGTAAATTTTTCGGTAGAAAAATTTCCCGGCCAAAGGCCGGTTCTTCCAACATTACAGGCTCACTATTGTTCGCCAGGTAAAAAATCGACACCTAAATAGCACGAAAGATCTAAATATTAACGACGAAATGGGGCGAAAGGTCTTAAAATCGACTAACTAATGGGGCAAACATCTTAACATCTGAAAACTAATGGGGCTAAACATGAGGGAGAAAGTGGTCCAGAAAACCGGCCCATGTCCCCTTAAACATACATATTATTGTATAATATTATGCCAGTACTGTGCTGCCTTTCTAATGTCATTGTGCAACGGTAAAGCCGGTATCACACGAGTGCTTTTCACTCAACATTTATCCTTAACACTGGTCTGGCAGCTTATGAGGTCAACATTTATACTATTTCTGTCACCTAAAGTCATCTACCATCAGTCTAGTTTCCGATACCAGTGTAAAATAGTCCACAAATGTTGCCAGAAAGATGTTGATCATCGAATGTTTACTATAAAAGCTCTCATGTGATACCGGCTTAAATATAATATTTGACTGTGGTGAATGCCTAATGTATTGTAAGTACAATAGAACATTGCCTTTATTAACCCTTTCACGCATATGACGCAATTTTGAGCCTATTGGGGATACTTTAAAGCCTTTGTTACCATCAGGGGTATTTAGAAACCTTTAGTTTAGTTACTTCAACCTCTGCAGTTGTCTTTGAGTTAGCTGTGGGCAGAAAACTAATTTTGGAGAGGTAATTATAAGAGTGAGAGAACTCTATTTCTTATCGCTAATCTGGCAACCTCTGCGTCATAAATGCGTGAAAGGGTTAACATAAAGTTACTCATAAGTGTCACCTTAAATATTACTGTACCTGGTGGTGTAATCTTTAACCCTTTGAGTACCAGCGACGTGTGATGTATTCTATTCTAGCTATATTCAGACCATTTTATGCAGCTTGGGAAGGATCTGTGTTAGTTAAAAGGGTTGGTTGAGATAGTTGGAAGCCTTATTATTACTAGAGGTCCTTCCTAAACTGAACACAAACGTCTAATAGTGGCTAGAATAGGATAAAAAGGACGTCCCTGGTACTCAATGGGTTAATTATCTTCCTTACTTGAATTGATGTTTTGTTGCTTCAGTATATTGATGTCGTTCTTCTTTTTACTCTGCCTGTGGTCAGTGTATGTAAATCAAAACTAGTGTCAATTTAACCAAGCCCAATTAACCGTGCAATTTGTCTTGCAAATTTTTGGGGCAAATGTAGTTTGGCAACTTCAAAATTTAAGTTTTATACAAATTTATCCACCTACCATATTTACCTTCAGTCTAGTTTCCGAAATTGATGTGAAAGAGTCCTAAAATATAGTGAAAATATTCTTGCTCATCAAAAATTGTCATAAAAATGGTTTGTGGGACATAACCTTAACTACAGTAAAGAGAGTATCACACGAGAGCATAGCCTCAATTTCAACCTCAATGTTCCTTAGTTCAAGTTTTTCAGGCATCATTTCTGGGATCCTTTACAATGTTATCGGAAACCAGACTGCAGATAGATTGCTGTACTAAGCTGACTGAAGGATGTTAAATAGTTTACCTCATAAGCAGCCAGACCAGTGTTGAAGATAAATGTTGAAGGGAAAATGGCTCATGTGATACTGGTTTGCCCAGTGCCAAAATATCACCAATATTGGTTGATTGATGGATCTTTGTTATATTCAATTATGTACTAGGCATAATTGGAACATTATACAGTAAGGCAGCACTGATAGTGAAATAATGAATAGCCAATTCTCGGATAGTGCCCGGATAGAAGCTATCTCATAGCGACTAGTGATCCTTGGATAGTGACTTTCCGCCCAGCCGGCAGAATTGCCAAGGTTGAGACCCTGGTAACGCTGATGCGGTACGCAAGCCAAGCGTCACTCATCAGACACCATGATGGTGCAGCGGAAGGTTGTTATTCAGGTGATACGATAGAGTAGTTATCATATACAGTAGTATCGAAAAAAGGAGAAAAGTGTGGCCTAGCCGAAAAAGTCCCAGACTATTGTATTTTCTAGGCAAGAAGTTTTTATCTTGCTTAGTGAATTCACAGGTAGCGAAACGACTGCCAGACCATTACGGTCGCTATCCGTACAAGAATTAATAGTAGACAGTGGAGTGCAATTATAATGTCCGTCCCTTGCCCATGTTAACTACCCTAGTACAACTATAAGACCACAAAGAGGGGTACTACTTTATGGGGGCAACTGTACCGTTGGCTTACAAGGATTTATATTCTCAGATTTTGTACTATATACGGGTAGTAATTTATTTTCCAGCTGACAGTAGTTTGCCATGTCAATATCTTTATTACTCCGCTGTTACAAAGGTTTAGTTGTGAAATACAGTATGTTATTAATTATGAAACCCTGACATACAGTACTAGTTTAATACTTTTTCTTCCTGATATTTTGGCTATTACTGTATTATACTGTACCTTTTTTCAGTTTAGGAAAGATTTGAGGGAGTCGAAAGTTAATCGATAGATTTTACTAATTTGATTTCTCAAGGACCATCCAAACATGAGTACATTTTTTTAATGTAAGCCAGATTTCAGTGAATAGGTGCCCTAAAAGACAAAAAGGGTTAAGTATAAAAAAATGTGCAGCTAAGAGGTTCGTAATGCTGTCAGAAGGAATAACACCCCTTCTCGGGAATTACGGCGTCTGGAAAAAAACAAACAAAAATACTCGTAGGTCGGCGGTCGTGAACTTTGTCTGTCATTGCCGGCCATATTGCTTTCTCAGTAACTTTAAGGGAGGTCACCGTTTTTTTTTATCTTTCTCTCCATTTCTCTTTCCCTGGCTTGTATCCATTTGGCCCCATTCAGCCAACTGTTTTAAGACATTTATCCCCATCCAGGTGTCGATTTCTTCCTGGCGAGCGATAGCGAGCCAGCATTGTATGGAGAAATTCAGCTTCGCCGGAGACATTTTTCTATCGAAAAATGTACAAATTTAGCTTGCTGTCAAAACAAAAATATATATATATGCTGGCTCGCTACCGCTCGCCAGGAAAATATTGATACTTGGATGGGGGTAAACGTCTTAAAACAGTAGGCTGAATGGGGCCGAATGGATACAAACCAAAGGGAGAGGGAGAGAAAGAGAAAAAAGCGAGGTGGGCTCCCTTAATCAACCAATTTGCAGCTCCAGTCTGTGTTTTGCCTAATGTTGTTGAATCTCATAGCTGAGGAGTTTTATTTTAGTGTCTTTCCCTATTCAACCATTTTCTATATACATTATTTTACTGTATTTTAGATTTTGTACAGAATTATATATTTTGATTATTAAGTGACAGAGAATTATATATTTTGATTATTAAGTGACAGAGAATTATATATTTTGATTATTAAGTGACAGAGAATTATATATTTTGATTATTAAGTGACAGAGAATTATATATTTTGATTATTAAGTGACAGAGAATTATATACATGTATTTTGATTATTAAGTGACAGAATTATATATTTTGATTATTAAGTGACAGAATTATATATTTTGATTATTAAGTGACAGAGAATTATATATTTTTATTATTAACCCGTTGAGACCCAGCGTCGCACGTGTTGCGTCGGCAGTCTTTGATCACCAACTCCCAGCGACGCATCACGTGCGTCCGACATATAAAAAACACTTACGTGGCTCGTAAGGTAGGAAATGGCGGGAGAATAGGAGGGGGAAGTACCGTAGTGTGTGGGGGAGCCGGGCCAGTAGGTGTGAGCGGGCCGAGACAGCCGCGCGGCTGGTGGTGGTGGGCTTAGTGGGGATAGTTTACACCCCTAGTTTACCGCCACTTTGAACCTTCATTACTCCGGTCGTATGGGAGCTAGAGGCTTGAGATTTATGTGAGATACTCCTTAGGATGTATGCCGTACAATGCCATACTCAGTTTTTACCCTAGTGCTCCCGGGCGGGTGGTCATGCGGGGGAGACGAACTATTGAAACCCCCCCCCCCGCCCCCCAAATGACCGAAATGAGTTTTTTTTTATTTGTGTGTTCATTTCTCACCATTCTCTTCCATTTTGGCTCAACAAATTTTGTTGAAGCTCCCCCCCCCCCCCCCCCCCCCCCCCCCCCCCCCCCCCAAAAAAAAAAGTCAGAGGTGATTTTTTTTTGTTTTTTTTTCATTTCTCATCCTTGTCTTCCATTTTAGCAAACAAAAAAAATAAGTGAAAATGGCTTGGGACTGGGGTGAACAAAATATTATAACTAGCCGGGGCTCAACGGGTTAAGTAACAGAGAATTATATATTTGTATTATTATTTTTATCCTAAGAATACTCTATTCTCCTGTACATGTGACACTGATATGAAATGGTGTGTAGTAGCTTTGTGTACTTTATTATACAGGTATCTGCTTTGTGTACTTTATTATACAGGTATCTGCTTTGTGTACTTTATTATACAGGTATCTGCTTTGTGTACTTTATTATACAGGTATCTGCTTTGTGTACTACTTTATTATACAGGTATCTGCTTTGTGTACTTTATTATACAGGTATCTGCTTTGTGTACTTTATTATACATGTATCTGCTTTGTGTACTTTATTATACAGGTATCTGCTTTGTGTACTTTATTATACAGGTATCTGCTTTGTGTACTTTATTATACATGTATCTGCTTTGTGTACTTTATTATACAGGTATCTGCTTTGTGTACTTTATTATACAGGTATCTGCTTTGTGTACTTTATTATACAGGTATCTGCTTTGTGTACTTTATTATACAGGTATCTGCTTTGTGTACTTTATTATACAGGTATCTGCTTTGTGTACTTTATTATACAGGTATCTGCTTTGTGTACTTTATTATACAGGTATCTGCTTTGTGTACTTTATTATACAGGTATCTGCTTTGTGTACTTTATTATACAGGTATCTGCTTCGTGTACTTTATTATACAGGTATCTGCTTTTTTATATATACTCTTGTGAAAATATTGTTATATAATAAGTATAGGTAGATAATGTGTCATTTTCGGTATAGCCACCACTACAAGTGATATATGAAATAAGTTTGGTTTGTTATACAGTAAACTCCCTTTTATCCAAAATTCAAATATCCAAAAATTTCAGTAAACCAAAGTTTTTGCTATCCATATTTTTTTACTAGTTTTCACTTATTTAAGCCTCTCTGGTTGCTTAATTACATCAATGTAAGCACTCTGAAGTAGATATAGCGTGAATTACATCAATGTAAGCACTCTGAAGTAGATATAGCGTGAATTACATCAATGTAAGCACTCTGAAGTAGATATAGCGTGAATTACATCAATGTAAGCACTCTGAAGTAGATATAGCGTGAATTACATCAATGTAAGCACTCTGAAGTAGATATAGTGTGAATTACATCAATGTAAGCACTCTGAAGTAGATATAGTGTGAATTACATCAATGTAAGCACTCTGAAGTAGATATAGCGTGAATTACATCAATGTAAGCACTCTGAAGTAGATATAGCGTGAATTACATCAATGTAAGCACTCTGAAGTAGATATAGTGTGAATTACATCAATGTAAGCACTCTGAAGTAGATATAGTGTGAATTACATCAATGTAAGCACTCTGAAGTAGATATAGCGTGAATTACATCAATGTAAGCACTCTGAAGTAGATATAGTGTGAATTACATCAATGTAAGCACTCTGAAGTAGATATAGTGTGAATTACATCAATGTAAGCACTCTGAAGTAGATATAGCGTGAATTATATCAATGTAAGCACTCTGAAGTAGATATAGTGTGAATTACATCAATGTAAGCACTCTGAAGTAGATATAGTGTGAATTACATCAATGTAAGCACTCTGAAGTAGATATAGTGTGAATTACATCAATGTAAGCACTCTGAAGTAGATATAGCGTGAATTACATCAATGTAAGCACTCTGAAGTAGATATAGCGTGAATTAGATGATAATTTGAAGTTAAGACGGCCTTGAAAACAGTATATTTGGCCATTTGTACACATATTTAGCTCTACTGTATATAGAAGGACTCGTTCATCCGTATAAATCGCTTATCCAAAATTTCAAAGGACTCATGATTTTTGGATAACAGGGAGTTTACTGTACTGTTTCTTATGTTTTTTAATGTTTCATATTGAGTTATAGCCTATATAAGGTGATTATATTGTTTATGTAGAATAGTAGTTCAATATATATTAATAGAGATTTATTGATTACATACATAGGTCTTCCTCGATTTACGATTGGGTTACGTTCCTGAAAACCCAATCTTAAATAGAAAAATCGTATAGTCTATCAAAAAATTTACAAATTTAGCTTGCTGTCAAAACAAAAATATATATATGCTGGTTCGCTACCGCTCGCCACGAAAATATTGACACCTGGATGGGGCTAAACATCTTAAAATAGTAGGCTGAATGGGGCCGAAATGATACAAGCCAAAGAGAGAGAGGGAGAGAAGGATAGTAAAAGCGAGGTGGGCTCCCTTGAAATACTGTTTCTTGCGTTATTTAAGTAGAGAGTGGTGCAGCATTTGGTTACCCTGTTGGTTCAGTTGACACCTTGACTGGGTAACCCAATTGACCACTTGCGAGTTTCGGGCTACAGTATAAGGAAGTTGGAGCCGTAGAAATCTATAATAAACAGAAATGCAAAAATAATGTAGGTTTCTGATGGATAAAGAGCATGTTGAATTGGATTTGATGTATGTATAAATTAACTACAACCGTATTTTAGCTGGTAATTCTGCTAAATAACGATGTCTAAAACTCCAACTTCCTTATAGCCTGAAACTTGCAAGTGGTCAATTCTGCATGACTGTTTGGTTGGTGTTTTCTACCTTGATAACTATTGCCAATCATGCATTAACCCCTTCTGTACCGGTCACGTCCTTTTCATCATATCCTGGCAGACATTAGGCGATTTTATTCATTTCAAGAAGAACGTCTACTAATTTAAAAGGTTACATACTGTCCTAATTAATCCTATTAGCAAACATATATATTGCCAAAGCTTCATAAAATCGTCTAAATATACCTAGAATAAAATTTAAAAGACGTGGCCGGTACAGAAGGGTTAATTATGTTGTAAAAACACAATTTCAACTTCCAATTCTCTGTGTATCTTTGAATGATAATATATTCCATTCTTTGTATGCATGTACAGTCGCGCTAATAAGTCATGTCCCAGCTGTCATTACGTTTGGCTTGCCCTGTGCTGTATTAATGTCTGTCAGATGTTTAATAGGGAGGGTAAGTGTAGGAACATCTTTATATATTTCACTCGATATGAAGAAATGAAGTTTAGATATTGCTGATACCAATTATAGATCAAAACATACTTGGTGCCGAGACATCACTTATTAGCGCGAATGTACAGTCGTCGGAATAAGTTCTTTACCACCCTGTGATTTTCATAATACAAGTATTATATATTGCTGGGAACAGTTACGAAGTATTAGTCTAAAAGCAATTCAATCAACCAGGTTAATATGCAAAGGAAAGTTTATTCAGTAAAGCATCAGCTGCTGATCAAAGGGTCGGGAGGTCAAACCCACTGTATCAAAATGTTATTGGTAGACGTCAAGCCCGGGCAACTTGACCTAGCAATTCGTGACAAACGCCTAATGTTCATGGCCACCCCTTCACGGGAATTACGGCGTCTAGAAAAAATAAATAAATAAATAAATAAATAAATAAATACTTATTTTTTTTTCACCAACCAGATTGACAGTAGGCCTACAGTACAGTATTTGCACAATGGAAGTAGTGGGGTGGTAACGAGCTTATTCTGATGATTGTACATGACCAAACTCAGGTGGTTGTGTGAGAACCTTAACCCTCCAGCCCCGGCTATTGTATTCTATAATTTCCCCAAAACCTGGGGGTTTTGGCCGAAAAACGTCTATGCCTAGGCTACCGTATCTTTGTTATTTTGACTGCTTCCGCATTCCCGCGCATCCCCAAGCGTAGATGTGTTTCGTACCTGTAGAATGGCGTTAAGTAGAGCTCTCTAAGTCAACTGGTTCAGTTTTGATGACGATTTAATTGGAGATAACTTTGTGGCTAAAACAGCCACTTTACACTACTTTTCACTACTTAACAATAACGTACAGGCACACACGAACAAGCGACGCACTCTTTCTTGTGGTCGGAGATGCGCGGCGTCGGTCCAGCCGGCTGTTGTTTACATGCGTCGGACGGACGCCTCGCACACCAAGCTTACAGGCTTTCAAGCTGCCGGAGCCTCAGAGCCCTACCGGGTAGTGCGGGGTGTGTTTTTTATGGGTTTCTCAGAGCCCAACCGGGTCTGGAGGGTTAAGGGAAGATGGTCGTATTTATTTCCTCATTTATATCTTTTTATAATTTTATTAGTTTCCTATCTAGGCCTCCATCAAGCTTATAACCCCCCCTCCCCCCAAGACCCCTCTTCAAGATAAATTTGTAAATTTTTCGATAGAAAAATGTCCCTGCCGAAGGCTGATTCCTCTTAAATTACAGGCTCGCTATCGCTCACGAGGAAGAAATCGACACCTGAATGACACAAAAAGTCTTAATATTGACAAAGAAATGGGGCGAAAGGTCTTAAAATTGCCAAACTAATGGGCCGAAGGTCTTAAAATCTGAAAACTAATGGGGCTAAACATGAAGAAGGGGGACCAGAAAAACGACTCATCCCCCCTTAAATGCAATATACCCTGTGACCGAAGCTATCACGTAACATCCAGCGTCGCAGGAGCAATTTTAACCCATTCAGTACCGGTGGTGTCCTTTTCATTGTATTCTGTCTCAATTAAACCTCTGCTACCAAAGATATTTCCTAAGCTGCATAAAGTAGTCTAATAGTTGCCAATGTGATGAAAAGGACGTCACCGGTTCTGAATGGGATAAATTATTGGCGAATTGTATAGAAATCCGCTACAAGTATATCTTTAAATGTTTTATGTGCTTATGCTATATTACTATATTTTGTCTTGTGTCTCGTGTTAGATAGGAGTATGAAAGATTTTATGATCCACAAGATGCAAGACGGCAATGCGATAGAATGGAATATCATTTGTTAATAGACTATAATTTAGAATAACTTTAACCCAGCAATCTTTCTCAAGGGACACTGCTCAGATAACTTGGATCAGGTTTCTTGTTGCTATAGTCCGTTCATTCTAGGTTGGGCAGAAATCGTAACCTCTTAACCTCTGTAACTCAAAAAGGACTAGAGTAATCGAGCTAATTTTTCTACCAGATAGGAAGACTTGGCTAAGGATTAGGTGTGGGAATTGACAGCTCATTTGCTCTAGCCCTTTTTGAGTTAAAGGGGTTAGAGGTTACGATTTCTGCCCAACCTAGAATGAACGGACTATAGTCATATTACCACGGCATTAAGCCCCTTCAATACCGGTGACGTCTTTTTAATATTATGTCAGCTACATTTAGACAATTTGATGAAGCTTAGGAATGATGTATGGTAGCTGAAAAGTTTAATCTAGATTTTATTAACTTCACCACAACACCAAACACCCCCAATGAAATTAATTAAAGTATATATGATCCACCGGGATTCAAACCCGGGTTATCACGCACAGAATTTTGCCACCTTAACCATTACACCACCAGGACGGTTAAAGGTTTATGCACACACCTATAACTTATTATCCATTCTCGAATACTGGATATTAATCTAATCATGTTAATATATTAGCACAGTCACGCCAAAGTGGCGCAGGTTGACTGGCTCGACCTGCACTAAGCTCGTCCGCCTCGAGCCAATGGCAGGCCGCCGAGTCGTAGGCTGATGACGTCATCGGCTGGATGGACGTATGGTTGGCTGTTCTATGCGGACGACTGGTAGTTGTCTCCAGGATTTTAGTGAGTGCGGTTGCTTCCGTGTATCTATTAACATTGGTAGCAGAGCGTATTATTATTATTATTATTATTAGTTCGGGCATTATGGCGTGCTCACTGAAGTGGCCTCCGAAATTAGAGCATGATGAAGAATACGAAATGTGGAAAGAGGATGTGGGTGTTTGGTGTCGACTTACAACGATTGATAAGAAAAAGAGGGCATTGGCGATCCATCTGTCACTTTCCGGGAGGGCTAGAATTGCCTCTTCTGAAATAGATAAGGCCACATTGGAGGCCGACGATGGCGTGGAAGTGTTATTGAAAAGGTTTGATGACGTATTCCTGGTCGATGAAGGTAGAAGGAAGTTTGCCGCATTTGAGGCCTTATATAGCCTACGGAGGAAGGAGAAGGCAGAGATAAAGGAATTTGTGTCAGAATTCGAACATGCGTACCACGGAGTTACCAAACAAGGATTGCAACTCGATGATTCAGTGTTGGCCTTTATGTTATTGGCCTCCTGTGTGTTGGAGGATAGGGAGAAGCAATTATTCATGTTGGCAACCCAGGTGGTATCGTACGCAAATATGAAGGCGATGCTCAACCGCATCTTTTCGAGTGGTGCGATGGGACTTAGCGCCCACATACAGGTAAAATCAGAACCTTTATTTGTGGGATATGATGGCAATGTTGGTGAAAGTGAGGAAGCTCTGTATGTGAGCGGAAACAGTCGAGGTAGACGTGGTTGGCGTGGACAGCAAGGCTATGAACGTGTGCGTGGTAATAGAGGACGTCAACGACAGGACAGGAGGAAGAAAAACCCAGTGGGGGCACATGGTAAAATAACCAAGTGTGCTATTTGTGAATCAATATATCACTGGGCACGTGATTGCCCTGATGCCTACGAGAACAGAGGGGGACATGGTGGGTACGATGAGGAACCAGTGAACTTATTCGTGGGCTATGTGAATGATAATGAGAGCGAAGACAAATTACTGAAACTAGTGAGTGAATCAAAAGGGTGTGCTCTCCTAGATACGGGTTGTACAAACACTGTGTGTGGTTCACGTTGGCTCGACGAGTACATACAGGGGTTGACTGACCATGAGCGCAGACTTGTGAAAGAGGAATGCTCTAATTCCAGCTTCAGTTTTGGCAATGGTATTAACGTGACTTCCTACAAGAAAGTTACGTTTCCCTGTTGTATAGGGGATATGCGTGCCAATATTACTACTGATGTGGTGAGATGTAATTTACCGTTGTTACTGAGTAGGGCTTCTATGAAAAGAGACAAAATGATAATAAATTGTGAAACAAATCAGATCAAAGTGAATGGAAAGAAAAAAAAATTCAATTTGAAAACATTATCAGAACACTATCTGTTGCCGCTATCGGCTTGACTAGACGGGGCAGTTGGTATCACTGTGGCTCTGGCCTTATCCAAAGATGGGGACCTAGAGAAGAAAGCTTTGAAACTTCATCGTCAGTTTGGACACCCTACAGCAGAGAAATTGAAGAAGCTTGTAAGGGATGACGATATCAGGGACTCAAACCTGGAACGGAGGATCGATAAAGTGACAAATGATTGTTCAGTGTGTAGAAGGTATAAGAAACCGAGCCCGAGACCAGTGGTAGGTGTCCCGATGGCTAACAGATTTAATGAGGTGATTGCTATGGACCTTAAGTCGTGGGGCAAGAAGTATTTCTTGGTGATAGTGGACCTGTATACAAGATATTGTACATCTGTGGTTATTCATGACAAGAATGCGGGTACTATTATTCGTGGGGTATTTCTCAGTTGGGTTGTGTTATTTGGTGCCCCAGGAAAAATATTGTCAGATAATGGCTGTGAATTTAATAATTCAGACATGAGGTCTCTGGGTGAGGCATTTAATGTTAAGATACTGACTATGGCAGCTGAAAGCCCTTGGAGTAATGGTGCTTGTGAGAGGCTCAATTCTGTGTTGGGTGGAATGGTTAGCAAGATTTTAGCGGATTGTCCTGGCTGTAGGTCTGGCTTGGGCTGTGGCTGCCAGGAACGCACTGTCAACCTTCTCAGGTTTCTCGCCTAACCAGTTGGTGTTTGGCCAGAACCCTGGGATTCCTGGAGCCTTTTATGATAACCTGCCAGCGCTAGACAGCGAGGCCACACCTGCTGGTATAGTTAAGGATAACTTGACTGCCCTTCACGCAGCAAGAAGAGCATTTACCATAGCGGAATCTAGTGAAAGGCTGACTAGAGCACTTCGTCATAATGTGCGGGAAAGCGACCCTGGAGATGATGTTTACTACAAGCGTCTAGACAGTAATAAGTGGTGCGGACCTGGTACAATAATAGGGAGAGACGGGAAGCAGTTTTTGGTGAAGCACGGTGGAATGTGTGTTAGGGTACACACATGTCGAATTGCCATGGCATCTACCCCCCTTGTCACATGACTCGTTGCCGCCGTTTGGGGGTTCCGGGCTTGTAGGTGGAGCGGCCAAGGTTCTTGGCCGCTCTCCCTATCACCTCCAACTAATTTTGTCATGTCCTTTTCTTTCTCCTCCTTTCTGGTTTTCGTTTTTCCCTCTTCCGCTTTCTCCTGGGGCTGCCATCAGAGGCCGGTCTCCCACCCTTGAACTTTTGTGGTCCCGTCCCTCCCTTCCCTTCCGGTTGACTTCCCTGTTTGCTTCCTTCCTTTCTCTTTAACTGCTTCGGAGGTTCTAGTTTCCTTAGGGCTTCGCCTTGGTGTCTCTGATCACTGCTGAGTTGGCAGAGTCCACCTGGCGACAGGTGCTGCCGGCCAGGGCTCGCAAAGCTCGTTGCTGGAGGATAGGTACTATAGGGTTGCTTTGGGGTTTCTGACTCCCTTCTCTCTTCCCAGTGAGTGTGTCAGGTGACTACGCCGGCCCCGTTCTCCGTGGGACAAAGCTGCAGGACAAATGCCCGGGTTGTACAAGGTCCCTAGCTCAAAGCCGAGACCTGTCCCATCTCAATTGGCCGCATTCTGGGTTTCGTGGCCCTGCGGAGGTCTTTCTCCCTTTCGTTGCCAGGGGCACCTGGTAACCGCAGTATCTTCTTCCGTGCTTTACCCCCTTTTCTATTGCTATGGTGACAACTTATGTTTTTTTCCCTGTTCTTCCCTGTTTATGGCTTCTGCTTTAGTGGTTCTGGTGAGTGAGCCCCTTGTGGCATGCAGCCTGCCACTTGGGGGTCTGTTGTCTGGCTGTCAGTCCGGTTCACCGCGGGAGCACGGTGAGTTGGGGATGGTTTTGGGTGCTCTCGACCGGCCCGCTGAAATATCCCTCGATCGTCGCTCGTCCCTCTCGTCCTCAGGGATCTGTGTTGGGACCACTACTGTTCGTTATATTTATCAACGACTTGCCTGAAGTTATAACTAATGGAAGTGAGGTATACCTGTATGCGGATGACACTAAGCTGTATAGAAGAGTGAGGAGTAAGGAAGATATGGGTTTGCTTCAAGGAGATGTGGAGGGCATGAAGGGATGGTCTGAACATTGGTTAATGCCTTTTCATCCAAAAAAATGCAAGTACATGCGGATTGGGACCAGCAAGATAGACAAGGCAGGATACAGTATGTATGAAGCGATGGAGGAAGTGAATGCAGAAAAGGATATAGGAGTAGTGATAGACAATAAGTTAAATTTCTCAGAACATTTAGCGGAAAAGATAAACAAAGCCAATAGAATTGTAGGGCTGATAAGGAGGACATTTGTGTCACTTGACGAAGAAATCTTCAGTAATCTCTATACAGCGCTGGTTAGGCCGCACCTAGAATATGCGAACCAGGTGTGGGCTCCATATATGGTAAAGGACATAGAAGCAGTGGAGAAAGTGCAGAGGAGAGCTAGCAAGCTGGTACCAACGTTGAAGAACGCGGGCTATGAGCAGAGGTTGAGGACACTGGGGCTTCCGACACTGGCATATAGGAGAAAGAGAGGGGATATGATAGAGACTTTTAAGATAGTGTCAGGAAAGTACGATGAGGATGTGTGTGAAGGTATCTTCTTGATGCGGGAGGGAACAAGAACGAGAGGACACTCTAAGAAAATTTACAAAGAAAGAAATAGGCTTGAGAAGGCAAAAAACTCATTTTGTGATAGAGTGGTAAATGAGTGGAACGCACTGCCCCAGTATGTAGTCGATTCCGAATCAATAAGGGAGTTTGAAAGTAATCTTGATAAAGCATGGGGAAGACAAGATTTGAAGTTTGATTATAAAACAAAAATACAGAATAGTAAAAATGTTGCGTCTGCTACCGCCGCCGCCAACACCGTGAACGACTGCAGCAGTGCAAGTACTGGTACTGAGCTGGATACACAGGCCTAGTTTGCCTTTTTCCAGAGGATCTACTGTAAGAAACTGTAAGAATTACCGTTCCGAATCCTTCTACTACCCTTCCGTCTTCGTCACGTCTTTCTCCACCCTCCACTACCCAGGCTTTCATCTCCTCTCCTGTAGTTATTTCTGCGTCTTCCTCTTCTTCCTCTTCTCCCTCTAGTCATGTCACCCTCGCCCCTTTTCTGCCCTCCCTCCCTCGTTCTCTTTCCTCTTCTTCTCCAGTTTCGTCCTCTCCTCGGTCCTCCCTCTGTCCTCTCTCTTTGCACCTCCTTCCTTTACTAAGTTTTTCTCCATCCCTGCTTCTGCGCCTCTAACCGGTGATGACCTCCTCTTCCACCTGCGTCTCCTTCAACAGGTGAGAAAGGACGTCACCTTCCACTCCCGCCATGATGCCTCCCGTCTTGTTACCGTCCAAAACAAACTTCAGGCTACTGCTATGTCCTCGTTCGTCGATTGTTCTGGCACCCCCATCCCGGCTCAAAAAGATCAACGACTCAACTCCTGTACAGGGACTGTCCTGATCCCCGCTTCCATCCGTCTCGGGGGTCGTCCATTCGCGGATTGCGCCGACCTCGTCAAGGACATCGTTGTCGCTCAAGACCACAAGGTGGTTAGTGTGGTATGCTACACTATCCCTCCTCGCGACCTTCGCCGCCATCCCGCTAACATTGCCAAGATCTCTTTTGATGGACTTTCCCTTCCTGCCCATGTTATTGTCGGTGGTACTCGCCTCCCCGTGACTGCGTCTCTTCCCCGTCCACTCCAGTGTCGCAGCTGCTGGCGTTTCGGCCACCCGGCGAAGTTCTGCCGTACAGCCGCTGAGAGCCCACTCTGCCCGCGCTGTGCGCAGTCCAGACATGCCGTTGGCGAAGGTCAGTCACCGTCCCAGTTCTACCTTAATTGCCGCGGGTCTCATTCGGCCGACTCTTAAGATTTGCCCGTTCATCTGTTCGAGTCTGAGGTTGCTGTCCTCAAAGCGAGACACGTCCTTACGCTCACCGCAGCCCGCCAAGAGGCTCGTCGCTTGGGCTTCACCCCTCAGTCATTTTCCAAGACTCTGTCTCCTCCCTCTACCACGCCCCCCCCTTTTTCTGGTTCCTCAGTTCCTTCCACCGCCTCCTCTCCCTCCGGTCGCGCCAGTTTCGTCATCTGCCTCTCTTCCTTCTACCGGTGCTTCTCCTTCCTCCTCTTCTGTCTCCTCCGTTCGTCCTTCCGTCTCTTCCTTTTCTGTCCCTTTGTCTAACACTTTCTCTGTTCTCAGTCCTTCTCCTACTGCTGCCCCTTCATCTTGCTCTCTTCCTTGTTCCTCGTCTTCTAGTCTCCCTCAACGCTCTCACCGTTCCAAGCCTCCCCCCCGTTCTCCGTCATCTTCCTCTTCTAGTCGCCCCAAATCTCCTACTCGCTCTAAACTTCCCTTCTCCTCTACCAAACGGGCTCCTGTGCTCCGTTCTTCCTCTCCCGCTTCCTCTTTTAAATGTAAGGGTGGTCTCCGTGATGTGCGGAGCTCAAGTCCCTGCGAGAAGAAGAAGAAGAAGTCGCCTACTTCTCCTTCTGTTTCCCTTTCTCCTCCCTCCGTCCAGTCTCCTCCTCCTCCCGTCACTGCGTCCCTAGATTTCTCCTACGAAACCCTACCTAAGATTGATGAATTTATCCGTTCTTCCCACCCACCGCCTTCAACTGTTCATGCCGAAGTTCATCCTACCCCCTCTTCTCTCCCCCCTTCCCCTGCCCCGTCCTCTTCCTCCACTCCCCCTTCTGGCCTTCCTCCGGGCCCTCCTCCTCTTCCTCCTCCTGACCCTCCCCCTCTTCCTTCTCCTGCCCTTACCCGCTCCTTCACTTCCCACCCGCCGTCCGTCCTTCCTACCTCTTCCGGCCCTCCTCCTTCCTCTCCTCTTTCTCTGTTAGACCTCCCTATGCCCCCAGGTTTCCAGTCTTCCCCTTCAACGTCTTCTCCAATTCCTGCTATTATTTCCCATCGTTAGCCTCTCTTGGCTATATTTTCCACCCACGGTGTTACCTGTATTTTGTAAATATGTTGTATATAGTGTACAGTACGTCTTTTCTTCCCTCTTGTACGCGTCTTCTTTTTAATCTTTTTTGTCTTTTTAATGTCCATTTTGCAATGGAACATTCGTAGTTTTGCAGCACATCGTGTTGATCTTCGTTACCTTATCTCTAGGTTTAGCCCACTTGTTATTAGTTTACAAGAATCACGTTTATCTAATGCCCCCTCCCCAATACCTTTTTACTCCTATATAAGTTCTCCCCAATCCCGGTATGATACTTGCCTCCTCGTACATCATGATGTCCCAGTGTCTCCGTTAACTATCCGTACCTCTCTTAAATGCACGCTTGCCAGAGTGTTCCTTTCACGCTGGCTTACAGTAGTTTCCATATACCTTTCCCCCTCGGTCCCGATCGATGTTCCAGAATTAAACAGGATCCTTTCTCTATTACCTCCTCCTTTCCTCCTTTTAGGGGATTTTAATTGCAGGCATTCCCTGTGGGGTGACTCTACCGTTAATACACGAGGTCGTTCCCTTGAGGCTCTGATTCGTACGCACGATTTTTTTCTTTTAAACACTGGTTCCTCTACGCATTTTGATAGCGGCACCAGTACCTTCTCATGTATTGACTTGTCTCTGTGTTCCCCTACACTATCCTTTGATTTTACTTGGAAGGTCTTTAATGATTACTGTGCGACTGACCACTTCCCGATTGTCCTCTCCCCTACGTCTTACTCCCCAGTGCCGCGCCCTCCCCGTTGGTGTTTCGATCGTGCCGACTGGTCATCTTTCGCTGATCTCGCCGTTCCGCCTAATCCGACCCCTGCTTTCCCGGACCCTGATGCCATGCTTACCAGTTTCCTGATGTTTGTGCTCCATGCTGCCTATACTTGTATTCCACGCACCACTCGGAGTATGTCTTCTAAGTGTGTACCGTGGTGGACTGCTCAGTGCACTTCGGCTTTACGCAATAAAAGAGCCTAGTGGAAGAGTTTCCGTCGGAAAAAAGGCTCTCCATATGAGCGGGATGCGTATACTCTTTTCAAACAGGCTAATGCCGTCTTCCGTCGTACAATCCGCTCTGCAAAAAAATCTAGCTGGATGTCGTATGCCTCTACTATCAACGCGGCTACACCTGTTCCGCAAGTCTGGGCTCGCGTCAGGAAGATTGCAGGGAAACATGCGCCTACGCCAGCCCCAGTCCTCCATACCAACACTGGCATTGTGGGCGATCCGTCTCTGGTGGCCAATATTTTGGGACAACATTTCAGTGATGTTAGCACTGGCTCCCATCTCCCGCCCTCCTTCCAGATGCATAAACGCCGTTCTGAACTTAAGCGACTTGACTTCGCCTTATCATCTGATCAGTTTTTCAATGCCCCCTTCTCCCGGGCTGAGCTTGAGTCTAGCCTGGGAGCCTGTAAGGATACATGTGAAGGCCCTGACGGTGTCCATTACTTGATGCTGAAGCACTTATCTCCACCTGCACTTGGCTTTCTCTTATCCATCTACAACCGTCTGTGGTCCACAGGCTTTTTTCCGGCTGAGTGGAGACATGCCATCCTTCTCCCATTCCTTAAGCCGGGTAAGTCGGGCCATGCACCAGCAGATTACCGTCCCATTGCACTGGTCAGTTGTGTAGGCAAATTATTAGAACGCATGGTTCACTCCCGCTTAATGTGGCTCCTGGAATCAAGAGGCATCCTGTCACCTTTTCAATATGGCTTTCGCAAGGGCCGTAGTACTTTGGACCCATTATTGAGATTGGCGACTTCTATCCGCGATGCCTTTTCGGACACTAAGTCGGTTTTCGCTGTATTCTTCGATCTTGAAAAAGCGTATGATACTGCCTGGAAATACAACATCCTTCATACCCTTTTACGTTCTGGTGTGTCTGGCAACATGGCGGTATTCTTGAGGAACTTTCTCCGT
The DNA here is from genome assembly GCA_032716605.1 of Paralithodes platypus. Lineage (NCBI taxonomy): Eukaryota > Metazoa > Arthropoda > Malacostraca > Decapoda > Lithodidae > Paralithodes > Paralithodes platypus. The sequence continues at coordinate 10,485,377 of CM064544.1, read as the reverse complement.
GATCGTACTTTCCGAGTCAAGCTTCAGAATACATTCTCACGAACATACCCCCAACACGACGGTGTCCCACAGGGTTGTGTTCTTAGTACCATCCTTTTTATCCTAGCTATTAATGGTATTATTTCTTCTCTCCCTCTTGGTGTCCGTGCTTCTTTGTATGTGGACGACTTCGCTATTTACGCTGTGGGTTTGGATATCGCTGCCCTACAAAATCTCATGCAGAAGGCCATTGATGCAGCTGCGCAGTGGGCTACGGCCCATGGTTTTCGGTTTTCGCCCTCGAAATCTTGTGCCGTCATCTTCACAAAAACGCCATACAGTCCCGCATCCTGTTCTTACGTTGTATAACCGCCCTCTGCCTTACAGGTCCTCAGCTCCATTCTTAGGTCTCATTTTCGATACTCGGTTGACATGGTACCCGCACATTACTTCGTTACTGACCACCACCACCCGACGGCTTCAACTCTTACAAACCCTTAGCCACTTGTCTTGGGGTGCGGACCGGGCGACTCTTCTGTGCCTCCATACAACGCTTATTCTCTCCAAGATCGATTATGGGTGCCAGGTATATGCCTCCGCTGTGCGTACAAACCTTAAGCGCCTAGACTCCCTTCACCATCACGGTCTGCGCTTGTCACTAGGGGCTTTTCGCTCTACTCCGGTTATTAGCCTTTATGCTGAATCAGGTGTCCCACCGCTATCATCCAGGCGGGATAAACTGACCCTTCGATGTCATCTTCGCCTTCTGCAACACAGTTCGGCTGGTTTTCCTCCCACGGCTTCCGGCTTAGCCCCATCAGTGTCTGCTACTTCGTTCCCCGGTCGGGTCTCTGCTTTACTAGCCTCCTTCTCTTTTCCCATTCCATCGGTGCTACCCCTCCGACAGTCAGAGTTCCCCCCATGGCTACTCCCTCGCCCTACCGTTTGTACAGCTGCCCTCCCCCCCTCTAAGGCCTCTTCAACCCCACAGTTGCTTTATGCTCAGTTTGCGGAACATATGCTACGCCACTCTTCAGCCGTTCCAGTGTACACTGATGGTTCCAAGACCTCCGCCGGTACAGGGTTTGCGGTGTGTTCCTGGACCGGACCTTCCAACGTCACATCCAATCATGTGCTAGTGTCTTTACGGCTGAGTTATTTGCTATTTTATTTGCCCTACGTACTATTTTTTGTTCACACCTGCATACCTTTGTAATTTTTAGTGACTCCCTTAGTGCTCTTCAGAGTATTCAGTCTCTTCCCCCTATTAACCCCTTAGTGCTGGAGATTCAAGAATGGTTGTTCCGCATCGCTACTAAATTGAAGTCCCTGTCTTTCTGTTGGGTCCCGAGTCATGTTGGAGTGCCTGGCAATGAGCGGGTTGATTTTTTCGCCCGCTCTGCTATTACCTCTCACCGACTCGTGCCACGGCGTATTCCTGCATCTGATTACTTCCCGCGTGTTACTCAATTACTACGTCAGCGCTGGCAGGACGAATGGACCTCCATGAGGGTGTCTGATGTCAAACTGCGTTCTGTCAAACCTTCCGTCCTACCTTGGAAGTCTTCCTCTCATCGCAATCGTCGATGGGAGACCGCTCTAGCCCGTCTTCGGCTCGGCCACACCAGGCTCACGCATGGTCCTGTGATGTCCCCACGCTCTGTCTTTGCTGCCATATTCCAGTGTCTGTCCAGCATCTCTTGATCGACTGTCCGCGTTTCTCCAATGCCCGACGGCGGGCATTCCCCTTCATATCCTCCCTTAACCGCCCCCTTGTCTTAGCCGATATGCTTGGAGAGTCCCCCACTTTCTCCCTCCCACATCTTATGCGGTTTCTCCTCCATACCCGTCTCCTTCAGCTTCTTTAATTAGTGTTTCCTTAGTCTTCTTCTCCTCTACTCCGTATTGCGCCCAGCCCCACAACGACTCTCCGATGTTTTTTTTCCACAAAGTTTCTTTTGGTGCCACATAGTCTTTTTAGGCTTGGTGCGAATCCCTATTTTAATAATAATAGCATCTACCAGTGTTGATACTGCTGCCATGTCAAATGATGAGGATGTGCCTCATTCATCTCCCCATATTCTGGACGTACCTAGTGAACGTGGTAATGTGATGCCTAGATTCGTAGATTCAGACCTAGACTCGGATGATGACGAACATACTGGTAACATTGTTGATGTTGTGGGTGGTGAGGGTCAGGTTTCTGTGGAGGTCCCCCCCGGTGACATACGTCAGACGGATACCGGTGCAATCGCCTCTGGTGTGTCTGAACGTAATGTAGTGAGTTAAAGTGGGTCAAAGGATCAAGGGTATTGATAAAGCGAGTGGTGAGTGGATATCAGGCAAAATTGTTAGTCGTGCTGGGAAGATGACTGGTAGATACCCCAACTGCTACAACATTAAGAGTGACAAAGATGGTAACATTAATTGGATGGATCTGGACAGAGATCTTACGTCGTGGGAAACTGTGGACGAGGCGACAGAAATGCTTGTGTTTTTTAATACGGATGAAGTGGTGTGTGCTAAGGAAAGAGAAATTGAGAATTGGAGGAACAATGAGGTGGATGATGTGGGTCAACGTGCCATATCTGTACGTTGGGTGGTCACAGAAAAGCTGAAGGATGGGAAGACTATTGTGAAGGCACGTTTGGTGGCCAGGGGCTTTGAAGAGGACACTGTAGAGCTGCAGAAAAATTCTCCCACTTGCTCAAAGGAGGCTGTCCGTTTGGCGATAGCCCTCGTCTCAGCTAATGGTTGGTTGTGCCACACCATGGATATACAAGCTGCGTACCTACAAGGGAACAATATAGAGCGTGAAGTGTACCTGCGACCTCCTCCCGAGTTCGACAATGGTTTATTGTGGCGTCTGCGGAAGACTGTGTATGGTTTGTGCGATGCGGCCAGGCAATGGTACATGAGGGTGAAGGACCAGCTGATATGTCTAGGTGCCAAAATCTCGTCCCTGGACCCTGCATTATTTTCGTGGAGTCGAAGTGGTGGAACAGAAGGTATCATTTGCATTTATGTGGATGACTTCTTGTGGGCTGGTACTGTGAATTTTGAGCAGCAAGTCATAAACCAGTTGCGCAGGACCTTCCAGGTCGGGACTTCAGATTCCAAGTGCTTTAAGTATGTGGGGCTCAACGTAGTTACCACAGAGGATGGCAGAGTCACAATCGACCAGTTTCAGTATGGAGCATCATTGACTCCGGTTACACTGAGCAAGCGTCGAGCATTAGAGAAGACTAGTGATTTGTCAGACCAGGAGAGAACGAAATATCGTGCATTGATCAGGCAACTGAATTGGATGGCTACTCACACTCGCCCAGATATAGCGTTCGATGTGTGCGAACTGAGTGTTTCACTTCCAAAGGCTACGGTGTCTGACATATTAAGACTAAATAAGGTGATTGGGCACATGAAATCGGATAATGTACGATTATTTATTACGAAGATTAGACCTTTAGAAGAGTGCCACATTGAGTGCTATGCTGACGCATCATTCGCCAACCTGCAGGGCCATGGGTCTCAAGGAGGCTTTATCATCTTTCTGTGCGACACTGATAATGTGAGAGGCCCTATTTACTGGCAATCAAGGAAGGTTCGACGGGTGGTCAAGTCAACTCTTGCTGCGGAGACCCTGGCACTTTTGGATGGTGCTAGTACTGCTGTGTATGTGGCGAGTATTCTGCAGGAGATCTCCGGATGTGGGAGTATCTCTATCAAGTGTTTTGTAGACAACCGTAGCCTAGTGGAAGCCCTATACTCCTATAAATTGATGGACGACAAGCGTCTGCGAATTGATATATCAGTGCTTAGAGATATTATTATGTTCCTTCCAACAACCAACCATACTCCTAAAATCGATTAATGAAATTTACAAACACATGTGGCAGTCCGTGGAGTTGAACCCAGGATGCTCACACCGAAAATCAACACCTTATACATCGCACCACGAAGACAGTGTTGGAAAAAGGGGAATTAAAGGAGGTAACATGGGTGGAAACATCAAAACAACTGGCAGACTGCCTTACCAAGAAGGGCACGTCGACGGAGCGGCTGCGGGAGGCAGTCAGTTGGGATTAGGTGTTGCCCGCAAGCAGCAACATGTAAGAAATATAAATATGTACATTGGCGAACTTACGAATGTACATACAGTAGTTATATGTACTTAAGTGGACCCGCAAAGAAAAAAAAAAAAAATAGCGAGTGTGTTAATATATTAGCACAGTCACGCCAAAGTGGCGCAGGTTGACTGGCTCGACCTGTACTAAGCTCGTCTGCCTCGAGCCAATGGCAGGCCGCCGAGTCGTAGGCTGGCTGATGACGTCATCGGCTGGATGGACGTATGGTTGGCTGTTCTATGCGGACGACCGGTAGTTGTCTCCAGGATTTCAGTGAGTGCGGTTGCTTCCGTGTATCTATTAACACTCCCAACCGGGCTATGGTAGGCCTAATGTTTAAGTGAGAGATAGTCTGTAACCTTTTAATGGGTAGACGTCCTTCCTAACCTAAATACAATCATCTATGCCAGAATATAATGAAAAGGATGTCACCGGTACTGAATGGGTTAATAGCTATGATCATATAAAAAAAAAAAAAAAATTTTTTTTTTACAGATAGCAACATTAATACAGTGGTGACTTTACTTATATTTTGATTACCACTTTTATTGTCACTTATGTGGTAATTTATAGGACAGGTGCTGAATTTACTGATGTTTACCTGACCACTAGGTAACTGTGGTCTAAGTTTTGACCTTAGAAAAATATATATAGCCTACAGTATATATTTTGGCGAGCGATAGCGAGCGTGTAATTAAGGAGGCATTGGCCTTTGGCCGGAAAATTGTATAAACAAATCTAGAAGGGGGATCTTGGAGATGTTTTTTTAAGTTCGATGGAGGTCTAGGGAGGATTGTATAAACGTAATACATAAATGAAAACATTTACCAAAAAACATACCCTTCCCCCTTAAAGTCTCCCTATTTCAAGTGGTTTCATTATTACATTGTTCTTTAATTTTGGAACAAAATTAACTTAAAATTGCTATGCTTCATTATTGATTTGTAAATGAAAAATATTATACAGTAGTGAAAAGTGGCTTGGAAATTGTAAACAGTAACTTCACTTACTGGTGGTTAGTTTAATTCCAATTTTTATTTTTTTGTTATATATTTTTTTTAGTTTGCTCACATTTAACAAAAATAAATAAAAACAAAAATCCAAGACCCGCCTTCGAGATATACTTGTACATTTTTCGGTAGATACATGTCCTGGCCAATGGCCAGTCTTATTAAATTACTGGCTCGCTATCGCTTGCCAGGAACAAATTGACACCTAAATGGCATAAAAAAGGTCTTAATATCGCCAAACTAATAAGGTGAACGTCTTAAAATCTTTTAACTTATGGGGCTAAACATGAGGGAGAAAAAAAAACTCCCCTTCAGATTGCTTCACTTTAATTTTTTTTTTTTTCAGTAAATGTTTTAATGAGGAATTACTGTAATTCCTATAGACCCAAGACATCCTTCCCAAGCTGAATAAAATAATCTGAAAGCATAGTAGCATAACTCGAAACACAGCTCTCGTAGTGTTCAAAGTCTACAGTCCATTCATTATATTTAGGCCAGAAATCCAGACCTCTGATGTCTGTAACTCTTAATATGGCTAGAACAAATGGGCTGTAAATTTCCTCACTTATTCCCTGGTTTTGACTTCCAATCAATCAGTGGGGGCATACGCAGTGACAGCACATAGCCACACTTACCCTCCAACTCCACTGTGGGGGATCGTCCTGGGCAAGAAACTCCAGGCATCACATGATTGGCCGACTTGCCTCAGCCATGAGTTCCGTGGTCTTCCGCTGGGCCTCCTCCACTCAGGGTTGTCTTTTGTAGAGACCACCTGGTGAACAGGGTCTACATACATACTTACATACAGAAATTTAAAGACCGAGTGCTCCACACGAAGCGCGGTTCCGGTCTCACATCCTAACTTCGGCATTCCAGGCAACCCTGTTAAGAGCTGCCTCACTTGTTAGGTTCTTTTATTTGAGATCAGAACGCAAAGCCCGATCCCACGTCTTTCTTGGTCCGCTCCTTGGTGCAGCTCCCTCCACATTCATGAACTTGCATCTTTTCACCCAGCTCAGTTCATCCATCCTCTCCACATGTCTAAACCATCCAAGCCTGCTAGTACGCATCTCATCACTGATACTCTTGATATCCTATCTTCTTGTTTGGCACCACACATCCATCTCACCATTCTCATTGATCACATTGCGTTCCATTCTGTTGATATCATCCGTTTTAAAAGGCCACGTTTCTGAAGCATATGTCATTGCCCTTCTAGCGCATAAAGCGTACACCCCCTTTGGCGAGCACCATTGCCACAGCCAGACCAGTAGTACAGTATGTGTAACCATCACAACTGATCTCACCCTTTTTGAGTTATAAGAGATTGAAGTTTGGATTCCTGGCCAACCTATAATGAACAGGGTATAATCAGCACATATTTTTAAGTATTTTATACCTGCAATGTACTGTACTATAGTCATTTATATTTCTACTGACAGTAAATTGAATCCTTTAGTAACAAAATTTCTCGATACTTAACCCTTTCATGCATATGACACAATTTTGAGCCTATTGGGGATACTTTACAGCCTTTGTTACCATCAGAGGTATTTATAAACCTTTAGTTTAGTTACTTCAACCTCTGCAGTTGTCTTTGAGTTAGCTGTGGGCAGAAAACTAATTCTGGAGAGGTAATTATTATGTTCCTTCCAACAACCAACTGTACTCCTAAAATCGATTAATGAAATTTACAAACACATGTGGCAGTCCGTGGATTCGAATCCAGGATGCTCACACCGAAAATCAACACCTTATGCATCGCACCACGTAGACAGTTAAAGAATGGTGGACACTGCCTACGATTTATTATGCAACTTCGAATCCTGCATATCAATCTAAGCATGTACACACATCCCAACTGCAACTCACGTAGGCTATGCATATGTGAATGGAAAGAGCAATTAATGGAGCCTTAACCACTAGGGAAGTCCTCTCGATAAATTACCCCTGAACCAATATCAATTATTATGTTCCTTCCAACAACCAACTATACTCCTAAAATCGATTAATGAAATTTACAAACACATGTGGCAGTCCGTGGATTCGAATCCAGGATGCTCACACCGAAAATCAACACCTTATGCATCGCACCACGTAGACAGTTAAAGAATGGTGGACACTGCCTACGATTTATTATGCAACTTCGAATCCTGCATATCAATCTAAGCATGTACACACATCCCAACTGCAACTCACGTAGGCTATGCATATGTGAATGGAAAGAGCAATTAATGGGGCCTTAACCACTAGGGAAGTCCTCTCGATAAATTACCCCTGAACCAATATCAATTATTATGTTCCTTCCAACAACCAACTATACTCCTAAAATCGATTAATGAAATTTACAAACACATGTGGCAGTCCGTGGATTCGAATCCAGGATGCTCACACCGAAAATCAACACCTTATGCATCGCACCACGTAGACAGTTAAAGAATGGTGGACACTGCCTACAATTTATTATGCAACTTCGAATCCTGCATATCAATCTAAGCATGTACACACATCCCAACTGCAACTCACGTAGGCTATGCATATGTGAATGGAAAGAGCAATTAATGGGGCCTTAACCACTAGGGAAGTCCTCTCGATAAATTACCCCTGAACCAATATCAATTATTATGTTCCTTCCAACAACCAACTATACTCCTAAAATCGATTAATGAAATTTACATAAATTTATAAGAGTGAGAGAACTCTATTTCTTATTGCTATTCTGGCAACCTATGCGTCATAAAAGCGTGAAAGGGTTAATACGGTAGACAAATACTGGTATAATCCTGCGTAACGGTATGCATTATATCTCAAGAACTGGGCAGTGTTATAGCATATTTGTTGTTTGTACATATATATGTATTATGTATGTTGCTTCGTAGTATACTATACCTGTAAATGGAAAATATACTTGGTAAATGAATAATTGGAGAGCATCTGTGGACTCACTTTCTACAATTTCTCAGTTCAGCTGATGGACGACGAGTCGGACGAGTGGAGGCGAGTAGAGTTGTAAACTGATATTCTATTGGTCAATAAACTGGGTGTGACGTCACAAACGATGTTGGGATATGATTGGCTGTTGCGGGAGTACGTCACTGTACAGGTGTCTAGACGGTGACATCACAAATGTTCACGATATTTGAATGGCTATAGAAATACACATCAGTCCATATAATGAGCCTCTTTTGTTTCCCAATCCCTCTATGACATCACATTAATTCATTTATTATTATCGTCCTTGGTGTTTATAACATCTCAGTGTGGGCCATATTTGAAGTGGTGGAACTGTTGTTCAATGAATAGTGAAGTGTTTTTGCTTTATGAAAACACCTACAACATCTATTTAACGGGATTATGAACGGAGCTTCCAGCTGCATTGTGTTGATTTGGCTGCAGACCATTAATCTCCACTACACACAGGGTAAGGGTTTTATACCGTCGTTATTTGGGTCCAAGCCTAGGCTATGTTTACCACGGAATCTTTAATGTACAGTATATCCTCAATACAGACTTATTTCCTTCACTTATCTCATCAATAATAACCCATATAGGTGCAGAGGGCATGAATTATATCAGAGAAAAAGTGATGTTGAAACATTATCTGCAATTTAGCCATGTTGATCAACTCTTAGCCCACTTAATATAATATTGTGGAACAGATTTACTGTACCGGCATTTAGGAGGTGGTTTCCGTTTGTGGATTTGTATATTTTTCACACAACTAGTATTATGACATAATTAATGCACTGTTCTTCGCATATTGATATTCAAACAGTAATTGAATGACCGAGGTTAGTCTGATTTTATATTGACTAAACTCGCAGTATTTTTTACCTCCAAGGTTAGTCTAATATGTAGGCTCTAGGCCTATTTGCTGACTATGAATCCTCCGAGGTTAGTCTAATTTGTATCCCACGTACTGAGTACTATGAATCCGCTGTACCTGGCATGCAAGGGCTAGTATAGTATCCCACACACTGGGTACTATGAATCCGCCGTACCTGGCATGCAAGAGCTAGTATACTATCCCACGTACTGGGTACTATGAATCCGTTGTACCTGGCATGCAAGGGCTAGTATAGTATCCCACATAGGTACCTGGAACTCTCGTCGACCGGAATTCTCGTCGACGGCGACGAGTGTTCCAATTTTCGCCGTCGACGAGTGTTCCAATTAAGTAGTGTTTTTTTCGGGGAGACATCCTTTTCAACTGTCCCCTCTATTGTCATTGTTTTATATAATATATATATATATATATAGTATATAATTTATATACCGGTATATATATTTTTTGAGACATATAATTCATAAATTATAAAAATTATACAAGATATGTACCGTAGGCTATTTGTATTATTATATATTTAGTCGTATTTTTCATACATACAAAAAAATCGGTAAGATTTTACGGTTTGACAGTTACAAGCCCCATCGATGTTTGTGTAGCCTATAGGTATGTTATATAATAGTCTTCAGTCCTATATATGTCCTTCCCGTCGGAAATGTATTATAAGAGAGATATAGGGTAAAACACAGAGTCTTGTCTGCATAATGACCAGTCCTGTTTTACGGGATTTCTGCTTTATAGATTCTTGTTTTCCCTCTTACCTTACTCGGGGGACCTTACAGTTGTGCGATCCAGTGCTGCTTTGGTAATTGCGTACATTCTAGGTTAGTTTCTATCCACGTATTACTTTTAGGTTAGGTTAGGTTAGGTTAAGTTAGGTTTCTTAGTTAGGTAAAACAACACTGTATATTTAACCCTCCAGCCCCGGCTATGTATTATATATATATTCCTCGAAACCCGGGTGTTTTGGCCGAAAAACGTCTAGGCTAGGCTACCGTATATTCGTTAATCAGACTGCTTCCCGCATTCCCGCGCATCCCCAAGCGTAGCTGTGTTATTTACCTGTAGAATGGCATTAAGTAGAGCTCTCTAAGTCAACTGGTTGAGCTGTGATGATGATTTCATTGGAGATAACTTTATGGCCAAAACAGCCACTTTACACCACTTTTCGATACTTAACAACAACATACAGGCACACACGACCAAGCGACGCTCTCCTTCTTGTGGCCGGAGATGCGGGGCGACGGTCCAGCCGGCTGTTGTTTACATGCGTCGGACCGACGCCTCGCACACGAAGCTCACAGGCTTTCAACCACTGGGCGTTCAAGAGACCATCCGGGTACCTGTTATATGCTTTTTTATGGGCGTTCAAGAGCCCTTCCGTGGTGAGAGGGTTAAAGAAAAAATGCAAAAAAAACAACACACATTCTAAAACTCGTGACTGTCACACCGATCAATTTACCAAAAAATCAAACTAAAGACGAATCGTTTATTTTTAGTCGTTATTAGTATTATGTAAAGAAGAAATGGTGGTGTATAGTTCAAATTATGTCTTTGGAAGTGATAAAATGGCCAACACGTGTTATTTCATGTTAATTTGCTTGTATTCCTTCTCATATTCGTTCAACTATTCACACAACATTGCTCCGGTTTGACACCCTGGCACTGGCTTGAAACAGGGAATGGTTTGCCTTCTGGTGCCTCTCCATCTTCTCTTGGGCCACAAGTTGATGCTGCACTTTAACAAATGAGCATTCCTTGTGCAGAACCTCAATTAGTTCATACACATTGCAGCTCGCCTCGGCTCTTTCACACAACTTGAGGTTGTTGTGCCACCCCTCCACATCATTGTTAGTTCGTACTGTCTGTCCGAATACAGACCATTGGTCTGGAGTCTAACCCCCGGCCCCATGGCTTGGATTAATCCAGGTGGTCTCAAAGTACTCTAACAACTGATGTAAACCATCAGGGTGACTGGGCAAGACCAGGGCTATGTCATTTGCTTGCATTCCTTTTTCTTAACCCTTAAAAAGCGGCTCACCACATAAGTCGAGTTGAAAAAACTGGCAAAAAACGGGTGAAAAAAGGGTGGAAATCGAGTGAAAATGGGTGGGATAGTAATGATCCATACGTCCGACATCTGTGGCCTCCCGGCCCACACTAACTCCAGTTCCCCCACCGCGCGGGAGGATGACAGTGTAACCAATAGTTCGCTAAAAGTGAGCAAGGTAGCAAAATCAGCTAAACTTCCATCTTCGAGGTAACACTGTCAGTGCTCCACGAGTGCTACGTAGCTGTATGTGGCGTCATTGTGTAGCGATTTCCACCTAGTTTTTGGCGCAATACAGTTCCTTTCATACTGATGGTTGATATAGCAGTCAGAATGGCCTGAAAAGGCCCAAAACGGCCACAGAGGACCCGCTAGACTAGGGTTAAAGCTTCACCAAAACTTCTATAATTATATAATACCATTATTATATATTATTGATATATATATATTATACATTTATACCTTAGTGGAAACTAAGAAGAAAGGCATTCGTTCAAATTGGCATTCACTCGCAATCCTTCTATCGAATCAGTTACCACTAAACAACGAACCACTACCTACACAACCACTTTTCTTAAGCTTCACCATAATTTCTAATTATAGTTTATGTATAAATATATATTTTTAAACTTTGTTTCTTTTCAACATTTTTTTTTGTAAGTGGACCTGTCGACGAGTGTTCCAACGTGGACGAGAGTTCTAGGTTCGCGCTTCGACGAGAATTCCGGTCGACGAGAGTTCCATAATTCCCCACATACTGGGTACTATGAATCCGCTGTACCTGGCATGCAAGGGCTAGTTTAGTATCCCACGTACTGAGTACTATGAATCCGCTGTACCTGGCATGCAAGGGCTGGTTTAGTATCCCACGTACTGGGTCTAGGTTAGGTTAGGTTGGGTTGTTTGGTTAGGTTAATATACTAGGTCTCAGAAACAAGATTCATAGTTTCTTGGATAATGGGTAAATAGGTTACTAATTTCCATGAACAAATTTTATTATAGAAACCTTATAAATCATATAAATAACAAATCCACAAAAATAAAATCCTTGAAAATAGCTGTGGTCCGTCTCCTTAATATTGACCGAAAAAACGCCCATTCTAATCAATCTCAGAGCTCTTTCGGACATCCTCACTGTTTACAAACGCCTTCTTTATGCAGTATAATCAATATTTACCCCCTGCTGGCAACATAGATGATGATTTCAATAATTCATGGGGGGGTGAGGGGGGGCAAAGCCCCCCCTCAACCCATCGTGTATCCAACATTGGCATTATAACTAAGACCATGAATACACTCATTTCTCAAAATCTGGAGGAAGAAACATGGAAAATAAGGGTGCGAGCCTATTCCCTATAATTACCAATATATCAGTTCATCTTGGGACGATACCGCTCTCGCAGATTAACCTTACCGTTCACGAGCCAAATACGGGGTGGGGGGGGCGTGAATACTAATTAGTATTGATAAATAGAAACACTGAATATCAAGACGCAAATTACACAGTTCACTAATGACATTATAATACACGTGTGAAACATATACACCGCTGATGTACATTTAAGCGGGTGTAAGATTAAGTGGGCTTTAAAATAAGCGGGTGTAATGACGCCATATTGGCCGAGTGCTGGAATGACGTCATCGCTGAGGCCCGCCTTGGCTGATGACGTCACGATAGTCAACAACCAATCACAAGCAAAGATACACAATGTCTTGGCTTTGTTAATCAACATGGCTATATTCTAGTTAATCGCCGTGATTCAACCCCTCTCTTTCCCTGATATATTTCATACCCTGTTTACAGGTGATGGTAAATTGCCATGTCCCCATCTTGATTACTCGGTTATTACAAAGTTGTTGAGGCAAAATATGTTGTCAATTATGAAAACTTGGCAAAATGTGAGGTAGAGACATATCAGATTCATACAGTATTTGGGTAAGTTCCTATGTAGCGGTAGGAACCGTATTATATATTCCCATTTACCTAAGAATCTTGATTTATATCCTCATATATCTTACTTATTTTCTTCACTTACCTCAACAATACTAACCCCGATAGCTGGGGAATCAAAACCAAACCAAGTACATCTGCGCTAATAAGTCATGTCCCAGTTCTCATTACGTTTGGCTTGCTCTTGAACTAGTGTTTACTGAAAATTATGATGTGATTGGTATAACAGAATCTTGGCTCAATACAGTAGATAGAGACTTTTTAGCAGAGTATTCACTTCCCGGTTATGTAATGTTTGAGAAAAGCCGAATAAATAAAAATGGAGGTGGCGTTTTATTTTATATCAAAGAAAGTCTTAACCCGACCCTCTTGTCAAAACCTCAAATTGTGAACGTCGACACATCTTTTGTGCTAATAAAGAATAATAAAGGTACAAAACTAATACTTGCATTAATATACAGACCTCCAGCTCAATCAGTGCAAACTGACTGAGAAATTTATGAACAAATTGCAGATGTAAGTAACTCACAAGATACCGTATTTTTTGGCGACTTTAATTTACCTGTGACCAAGTGGGGCGATACTCTTACTTCACACTCCGGACATGACTTGTATACGAACTTGCAAGAGAGTTCGCTTTATCAATTTGTTCGAACACCAACCCGTGGTAATAATGTTCTTGACATTGTACTTGCAACAAAAGAAGAATTAATAGAGAATTTGAATGTTGGTGATGAATTCAGTAACAGCGACCATCGTACAATAACTTTCACTTTAAACTTTACTAGTAACGAACCAAATAGTAGCATCGAAAAAGTCCCTAATTTCAAGAAAGCAAACTTTCATAAACTTAGAGCTATGTTTAAAGAAACTGACTGGAGCTTTTTAATTAACAATAACGACATAAATACATCTTGGAAGTTATTCGAAACCACTTACCTAAAAGCAGTGCAAGACTGCATACCATCGAAAATACGGCGTCCAGGCCATAATAATAAGCCCAAATGGTGGAATAAAGATATTTCAAACTGCCTGCTTGCTAAAAAATTTGCTAATGATAGATTAAAATCCTCACAAAATGACAAAGAACGGGTGAAATTTGTAGAGCTACGACGCAAAGCCAAAAAGTTAATTAAGCAAAGTAAAAAGACCCTAGAGTTACATATTGTGAATCAAAGTACAGTAAAACAAACCCGAAAGAATTCTATAGTTATATCAGAAAGAAAAAAGTAGTTACTTCAACTGTTGGACCGTTAGTCGATGAAAATGGAGAATACACCAAAGACGAAGTACAAATGAGTAATGCCCTCAATACCTTCTTTGCATCAGTTTTTACAACAGAAGACCTCAGTGATATCCCTACACCATCGCCGATTCTGATTGATAATTCAGATGTTCTAAGCAATGTCACCGTTACAGAGAGAAAAGTATTGGATTGTTTAGATAAACTCAAGGTAAATAAAACGCCTGGACCTGATACAATCTCGCCTAGAGTTCTAAAGGAAGCTAAGGATGAGCTCTCCAAACCACTGACATTACTATTCAATAAATCCTTGCAGTCTGGAACTATGCCTGATCAGTGGAAGATAGCCAACGTAACACCGATATTAAAAAAAGGCAGCAAATCCCTACCCAGTAACTATCGTCCAATTAGCTTAACCTCAGTTGTATGTAAAATGCTAGAAACGGTCATAAGAGACAGACTCGTAAATCACTTAGAGGAAAATAACATACTTAAAGATACTCAACACGGCTTTCGTAAAAAACGTTCCTGTTTAACAAACCTCTTAGACTTCTTCCACGATATCCTCAACCTCTACGATGAGAGTAAAGCTGTAGATATTATATACCTTGATTTTCAAAAGGCCTTTGACAAAGTTCCCCACAAACGTTTACTGCTAAAACTAAAAGCGCATGGAATACAAGACGGTGTGTTGAAATGGATAGAAAATTGGCTCAGCGACAGAAAGCAAAGAGTAGTCATAAACGGTAAGGCATCTAAATGGACCAATGTAAGTAGCGGGGTACCCCAGGGATCGGTACTAGGACCAATTCTCTTTCTAATTTACATCAACGACATAGATGAGGGTCTCACCTGTACAATCTCAAAATTTGCTGACGATACAAAAATTGCAAATAGCGTACTCTCAAAAGATCAAGTTGACGATATGCAACACAATCTAGATAAATTGTCACATTGGGCCCAAATTTGGCAAATGAGTTTCAATGCGGATAAATGTAAAGTACTACATATCGGATACCTAAATGAGAAAGCAAACTATTCGATGAATGGCACTCAGCTTAAGAATGTAAACAGAGAAACCGATCTGGGAGTAACAATATCGAGTAACCTAAAACCGAGTCAACAATGTTCAGAAGTTGTTAAGAAGGCAAACAAAATAATTGGCTTTATAGGCAGATCATTTGAGCATAAATCCAAAGACATAATCCTAACCCTTTACAATTCCTTAGTCCGCCCTCTTCTGGAATACTGCGTTCAATGCTGGTGCCCTTATTACCAAAAAGACATAAACAAGCTAGAACGAGTTCAACGTAGAGTTACCAAAATGATACCTAGCCTAAAGAACAAACCATACGAAGAGCGTCTTAGAGAATTAAATCTATTTCCTTTAACCCAGCGCAGATTAAGAGGTGACTTAATTCAAGTGTTCAAAATCATCAAAGGCATCGACAATATGAACTGTAGTAAGTACTTCACTATCGACCAATCTAATTAC
Organism: Paralithodes platypus; assembly: GCA_032716605.1. Taxonomy (NCBI): domain Eukaryota; kingdom Metazoa; phylum Arthropoda; class Malacostraca; order Decapoda; family Lithodidae; genus Paralithodes; species Paralithodes platypus. The sequence continues at coordinate 10,469,678 of CM064544.1, read as the reverse complement.
ACGCGGGGAAACGGTTGCAAAATTATTGGTAAATCTTTTAACTCGCACGAATCTAAGAATTTCTTCTTCAATCGAGTTGTCAACTTGTGGAATGGGCTTCCCCGAGACGTTATAGACTGCAGCACCGTTGATTCATTTAAATTCCGCCTAGACAAATATCTCGCATCAAACCCGCGACTGACTGCGTTTGTAAATTAATAACTTTATTTTATCCTCCCCTCAGTTACTAACCCATATGTCCCCTACTAACTTCCTAGTCCTGCCACATTAGTGGCAGGGCAGTAGTTCCCTTTCCAATGTTCCCTTACCCACTCTAAACCACTGTTTGGACACTTGATCCTCAGTGTTTTGGAGGACAAGCAGCCTAGAAGGGTAACTAGATCTGTTGTTGCTTGATTTCCTTTGTACTCTGTGCTGTATTAATGTCTGTCAGATGTTGAATAGAGTGTGTAAGTGTAGGAACATGTTTATATATTTCACTCGAGATGACAAAATGAAGCTTAGATATTGCTGTTACCAATTATTGATCAAAATATACTTGGTGCCAAGACATAACTTATTAGCGCCACTGTATAGTACTGTATTAATTCCTTCATAAAGACCAGCAGTTTGTGTGCTACCACCAGATAATTATATCCAGCTTAGGAAAAACTTGTAGGAATCCTATAGTTCTAAACTCTCCTAATTAATTCCTATGGGCCAGGTAGTGTCTGCCTAAGCTGAATAAAATCCTCTGACGGTAGTAAAACTATACAAAATCCTTGGAGTGTTCAAGTCTAGTCAGCAGTTATATTTACAGACATTTTATACTTTCTCTGAACAGAATGTCAAATGAAAGCAGAGCCCATTATTGTTAGTCTTTATTGTTGTACTGTACTGTATATGTAAAGATATAATTATTATTATTAGTTCTAATTATGTCTTTGGAAAGGGATAAAATGGCCAAAGCATTGCTTTTTCATGTATTCCTTCTCCCATTGATTAGTTCTTTTGTCTTTATATTTTGTCGTCCCTGTTTTGGTTTGTATATTTTGCAAGTTTTACATTATAATTCATTTAAGTCATCAAACAAAATTGCTCCGAAGTGACACCCTGGTCATGAGTATTGGAACACCTCTTAACTCATTCTGTACCGGCGACGTTCTTTTAGTTATATGTTGGTTAAATTTAGACCAATTTTTGCAGTTTAACCTCTTAAGTGCACATGGGGGTAATTAGACACCTCTGCCTGTGCGCATGTATTTGAGCTGTTTCCATCACTAAAATATTCATTTTACCATAAATAGCATTAATACTTATCCATGCGCGCCTATTATGGGTTGATTATAAAGGTATTAACCTGTTACAACAATAAAACGAGTGAAAACAGCGTTTGGATGGTCAAAATCGGAGATACAGGCCGCGAGTTATATAATGTATGGGTGAGGCAACCTGCTTTCCCACCAATTTCCCCCAAGGCCACTGAGACACAGTCGATCGATACTCTCTCTCTCTCTCTTGCACTCGCTTGCTAACAGTGATGACAATGCCCTGCTTGCAACTCGCTAATGTTAGCACGAAAATATACCTCAGAATAAGGGAATAACAGGGAAAATAGGTGATAACTGAAGGAGGGGAGGAAAGTGGGGAAGGAGGGGAGGTAGAAGAGTGATATTTTGCATGGCCCAGGGGCAATTTTTTTTTTTTTTTTTTCTCTGACTCTTAAGAGTCTTCCCGCAGTCCGCTGGGGGAACTCTTAAGAGTCTTCCCGCAGTTCCCGGGTTAAGAAGGATCTGTGGTAGTAAAAAGGGTTAAGTGAGAGAGTTCGAAGCCTGTTAATTGCTGAAGGCCCTTTCCAAACTACATGAAATCGTCTAATAGTTGCCAGAATATAATGACAAGACGTCACCGGTAAGGAAGGGGTTAATGAGATAAACAAGAAGGCCAGCAGAAGGTGGGTTTCACACAAGAGTTTTTTCCAGCAACTTTTGATCCGCACCTTTTTTCCTGGCAGCATTTTACGTTGCATCGTTATCGGCAACTATAATAGGTTTTGTTTCAGCTGCCGGTAAATTGAATCCTTTCCTTTAGCAACTGATTTTGCGATACTTGATGGAAAAATATGAAACTACTTTGTCATTGCATTATATAATTACCAGGTTTTCATAATTAACAACATATTTCACTACAAATTCTAAGTACTGTACTGTACAGTAAAGCCCCGCCCTTTCGGACTCCGCCCTTTCGGAATTCCAAGACTTTCGGACGAGCATTTCAATTCGGAATCATGGTTCAGCATTTCGGATTTGTCCGAAAGGCTGAGAAAATACCTTCGTCCTTTTCGGACTACATTTAACTTTCGGATTAAATCGCATTCGGACCAAAGAGCCGAGTTTCGGACTTGTCTGGTTAGGTGAATGTGTATTCGGACTTCTAAACTTCGGACATTATTTCAGCCATTCGGACAAGTTCGAATGGCTGAAGTGTGAAGTTCAGACGCGGCCCTTTCGGTCTTTGACACTTTCGGACAGGGGTCTCCCCCGATTAGTCCGAAAGGGCGGGGGTTTATTGTAATAGCTGAATAATCAAGCTGAGGGCATTGCAATTTACCGTCAGCTGAAAATATACCGATGACTCTAGTTATATTATAATGTATGTATATATATGTATATTTTATATATTTGTTTATATATATACAGTACTGTATAATTTATACAGTATATACTGTATATATATATTTATTTTTTAGGTGAAAACATTTGTATAAAAGTGTATTTCTGAAGCTGCCAGATCAGGAGTTGTGTGTAAATCCACCTCTTGTTATACCCTGATCCAAATAAGTAGGCTGGAAATTGTGAACCCTAACCCCTGTAACTCAGAAAAGGCTAGAGCAAATGGGCTGTACATTTTCACACCTACTTTCTACACGACTCTTCCGTAATTACTGTAGGCCAGAAATCGTAAACCCCAACCCCTGTAACTCAGAAAAGACTAGAGCAAATGGGCTGTAAATTTCCGCGCCAATTTATAGGTGACTCTTCCCAATTGGTAGAAATAAAAGCTTGATTACTCTAGTCGTAAATGAGTGAAGGAGGTTAACCCCTTCAGCACGATGACGTCTATTTACCTTTTATTCTGGCTAAAGTTAGACGATTTTATGCAGATTAACCCATTCATAGCGGGACCCGACTTAAGTCCGTATCTAAAAACCTGGACTATGTGGCGGGGCCCGACTTTAGTCCGTGTGCAATTTTGGCGCAATATTGGCTCAGAGAGAGACGAGCGACGGGAGGAGCGTAGGTTGCCTCATGACCGCTCGCCACGGCTGCCGTTGGCCTACTGACATCTACTCCACACACATCCATCCTCCCTCCCTTGCTACACACGTAATTATGTAACGAAATTACCGTATTTTAGCGATTTTGACCTTCGGTTGCACGATCGTTGCAAGACAACCAGTGATCGTAGAAGGATGGTTCAGGTGTCATTGGAAAGCTCAATTAATACCTTATTGGCAGGCTAGGCGGTCTATTTGACCGTACCAGCGTTTTTTTTATTACCCTAAATAGGGTTGTTTACGTGATCATTTTCATGCCTAAATAAGACCCAGAGCGTAAAACAAGTATCTATCCCTGAAAGGGTGTAAACAGAGCTTTCCAATGACACCCGAACCATCCTTGTACGACCACTGGTTCTCTTGCAACGATCGTGCAACACGAGTGCAAAAACCCTGAAATAAAGTAATTTCCTTACATAATTCCCTGTGTAGCGAGTGAGAAAGTGGGGAGGAAAGTAGAATACAGTTCAGTATGTCCACCGCGGTGGTGGGGAGCGGTCATAGGGTTGCTACGCTCGTCCCACCGCTCAGCTCTCTCTCTCAGCAACATTACGTGCTGAAAATGGCGTCGACAGATGTCGTGCACCGCCACATAGTCCAAATTTATTTAACTCGACATAGGTCGCGCGCCGCCAGTTAAGGGTTAACGCCCTTTCAGGGATACATAATTGTATTACGCTCTGGCTCTTGTTTATGCATGAAAAAGAGCACAGAAACAAGGCCATTTATGGTAAAACCACCCGCTGGGCGGTACGTAGAAATTACCGCCTAGGCCGCTCGTAAGGTGTTAAGAAGAACCTATGTTATCCTGATGGTTTATTGAGATTGTATTTACCCCTTTGAGTCCTAGAGGTAGATTTTAAGCTTAACCCATAAACGGCGAGAAAGCTCATAAGAAGTTTTACTGGGCGAGGGCGGCAAAGCTCTTAAGAGGGAGGCCTAAAAAAAACATTTAAACGGCCCCAGTATCTATCTATCTATCTATTGCCTGACGCCGTGATCCCCGAAGGGGTGGCCATGAACGAACCGCCCCCATGCACCTCTGTCCCCAGTCAGTCGACGCCCCTCCCCCCAACCAGCACCGACCTCGTTCATGTACTTCCTCACTCCATCCTTCCACCTCATATTCGGTCTACCTCTCCCTCTCTGTCCCTCCACCTCGCTCTCGTACACCCTCTTAGTCATTCTCTCGCTTTCCATACGTTCCATATGGCTGAACCATCTCAAGTTGTTCCTTTTCACACTTTCCAGCACATCTACCTCCACACCACACCTTCTTACTTCCTCATTAGTCTGTCTATCCCTCCATGTAACTCCGCACGCACTCCTTAAGTAATTCGGCCCCAGTAGCACTAAAAAAAAAAAAAAAAAAATTTTTTTTTCCCCTATTATTATTATTATTATATGAGATGCCGAAGTCTCCAACCAGGGTGCAGAAACACCATCAAGATCAATCCACACAAAACACCCGGAGGCACTGGAGAGAGACTATGGCAACTTAGGAAAAAATAAAAACATACACTGTATACTGTACCGTACACATACACATATTAAACACAGATAACATATTATGCAGTGGAGGATATCAAGCTTAAATATAATACAATAAAATAGAATAAAATAAGTTTAAAAATTAGAATTAATGCTGCAAAAAAGCATTAACTCTAGACTTAAAAATGGAGATATTAGCTGAATTGACTAGCTCATTTGGCAACTTATTCCACAAGTCAACCATGGCCGGCACAAAACACCGTGAAAACTGTGTAGTAGAAAAATTAACACGGCTCATGGCAAGATAATTAAGATTGCTTGTGAATCTAGTTGCACGAGCCCGGACATAGGGCCCAGGCAGAACCCAATGTAAGGGATGCTGAGGGTTGTTAAAAACTTTAAATAAAAGACTAAGGGCACCAACTTTACGTCGATGACACAGATCAAGAGACAAATTAGGTAGAATAAAACTGATGGAATTTAGCGACCTGTCAAGCAACTTGAGATGGCAGTCAGCTGCTGACAACCAGACAGGTGAGCAGTACTCGAAATGTGGCAAAATAAAAGCATAAAAAGACTTGATAACTGTGGCGTCACAAGCAAATGTTTTATAAACCTTGCGAAGCAGACCAATTTTTTGGGAAATGGAAGAGGAGAAAGAACGAATATGCTTTTCAAAAGTAAGTTTGGGATCAAGAGTAACTCCTAACAAACGCAGAGTATCCACATTCTCAATTTGCTCGCCAGAAACTTGTAGATAAGGATGGGGAGGATCCAATGTACGAGATGTGCTGATGATAATGGAGTGTGTTTTACTAGCATTAAGTTTCATGCCCCAAAGTTCACACCATGATGTAATTTTGGCTAAATCCCTATTCAGAGCAGTAGCAATTACGTGTCGATCTATTGGTGATGCAATTGACGCATATAAAGTTGTATCATCAGCATAGGAGATTAGTTTATTTTCAAGCTCGGAACACAGGTCAGCAGTAAAAATAATAAAAAGCAAAGGCCCAAGGACACTGCCTTGTGGAACACCAGAAACAACAGTAACAGAAGGGGAATGACACCCATCAATGACCACAGACTGAGATCTTTTCGTCAAAAAATCTTCAAAGATCCTTAAAAAATTGCCACCAATACCAATGAGCTCAATGTAAGTGGTATTAGATCCCAAGGTTAAGGCCTTTGATATTGATATTGATATTGATTTGGTATTGATAAATACGCTCAATGTAATGAACGTATTACATTTTTCATTACATTGAGCGTATTTATCAATACCAAATCAATATCAATATCAATATCAAAGGCCTTAACCTTGGGATCTGTCAGTAGCCACCTAACTAATACTAGACGATCTGTCCAGTCTATTGATATTGATATTGATATTGATTCAATGTAATACCACTGACAG
>CM064544.1:10334590-10463354 GCA_032716605.1 Paralithodes platypus | reverse complement strand
TGGTCGGTCCGCAGGAAGAGTGTGTTAAAATAGGGTACCATTGTCACAGGAGTCCCGGATGGGTGGACCGCGTGTGTTGTTTTATTTGTGTATGACGCCTTAGCTGTTGTGTTTACATAGCTAGAAGGCGACCACGCTACAAGGCATGATACAGACTGTCAATATTGAGGATAGTACATGCCACTTTCTACAATTATCAGGAAATGCTCTGGTTTAAGGGTGTCTGCACGTGGTGCTCCACCTTCCAGCTAGGGTTCGTGTTTTGCTTAGGCCCCTTGTTGGGGGCCTCCCTCTACATGGTGCGGCTGCGGGTTCTGGAGCGTCTTCGGCTGGGATGTGTTCGGGTCACGTGGTCGTCATAATTAGGGGTCTCCGTCATAGGCTACAGGTAATTTAGGTGTCTAAATTTTTCTGTTGTTATTGATTACGTATGTTTTCCCTCTGTGTTGGTTCGGGTATGCGAGCTCGAACCTTTGGGGCTTGGGAGACGTCCCTATATGTTATGATGCATGTTATTTATGTGTGTGGGACTGCAGGAAAAAGGCTGTGCCATCCCTGTTTCCCGGCAGTTTTTGTCTGTTCCGGCGGCCCCGTGCGGTGGGTCCAAGTAGTCCGCCTCTGGTGGATAGGAACATTCAGAAGATCCCGGCGTGGTTTGGCTGAACCACACTCTCCCGGCGGAATTGCATTCCTACCAGGGCTACCATCTCGGCTCGCCGAGTGAACTCACCCTGTCTGGCCTAGTGACACGTAACGACTTCATCGCCCGCGGCAACATCAGTCAAGTGTTCACTACGTGATATATTAGTTTTGCAAACTGGTTCGATACAGTCACAACTTAATAAGGTCAAGGGACCTGTGACAAGCGTCACAGGTAAGTTTGTGAGAAACTCAGCTAGACAGATCCGGCGGAAGGTTAGAATAGTGGTGCACTTTTCACTAAGTTTCCGGCGGATTTAAGATAGGATGTATAATACCTCGCAGGTTATCCTTATCAGCATTGATTCCTGGAAATTTTCTTTCCAGGGCCCCAGGCTACTTCTCCGGCGGAGTTGGCCATCGGATCCCGGCGGAGGAGGGGACCCTCTCTTTGAACGGCACTATGCCTAGATTTGATCTTTGCACTAGACCCACTTGTTCCCTCTTACCAGTGTTTGCTCATACTTTTTGCACTAAATGTGTCAAGTGCCTCGATCGCTCACGCGGCGTGTGGTTGTCGAAAAAGTGCGCCGTTTGTTCAGATTTAAAGTCCGCCTTGTTAGCTAAAACAGACCTTTCATGTTTGGCGGCTCTGCATGAAGTTAAAGCGACATTCAATACGTACGCTAAGGATGTTGCCCATAAGGCCCTCCAGTGTGATGACGAGGTCCTATGGGAAAAGCTTATTATAAAGTCACCTTTAGTAAAACCCGGTCCCTCTAAAGCGGTCAGACCTAAGGTCAAAACTAAAGCCATAAGCAAAGAATTTGTCAATATTAGTAGTGAGAGCGACGTCACGGAGGTCCCCTCCTCTGCCCGTGCCACGCGGCGGAAGTCGAGGTCCAGGTCGAAGTCCCCACGGCAACGCTTTCACCACTCTACCTCGGACTCTTCGAGGTCGCACAAACGCCGAAGAGAAGAGTATACTTCTTCAAGCAGCCGGCGGGAGACCCCCCAACTGTCACCACCCACACCTCCCTCTGACACTCAGACACCCACTACTAGTGAGGAACATTCTAGGCATGTAACTTCTGATGTAACGTTTGCAATACCAAAATTATCTCTAGTTACCCGGGGTGTGAGATCAACAGGCCATAGTTGGGTACTGGCCGATCAATTTAAGGGTCGTCCGGCGGGGGCACAAATTATCTCTCCAATGGTGCAGGACCCCCAGCCCTTGGCGGCAGGAGGTTACTGGCGCCATCCAGAACCATCACTCAATGTCATTCTAGAACAGACTGAGGATGGCAACACCAACGTGTTGCCATCTTCGGTGCCTGATTTGTCTTGGCCCCCTAGGGATCACGAGGACTCTCAAGAGTTAGCATCACAAGAACTCTTGGAGCAGAGTGAGGAGCCGGCGGATCCTATGTTCTCCCCGGCTCCTCAGTCGCTTCCAAGTAATTATTCTGAAGCTAGTTCAAATTCATCCAAAGATCCCTCACGACAATGGATGACTTCGGACCAGGTAAATGACTTATTACATAAGGTGTTACAGCAGTACCAACTCCCTGCCTCGTCAGATCAGCCGGTTATTACCTCAACTGCTCCCGCTAGTACTCCTGTGGTGAGACCATTAGATCTTCTGTCAATCTTGACGTCATCCCCTACCCCAGTGGTGGCAACGACCCCAGGTCCTATAGGACCGGCGGCGCTAGCTATGTCCAACCTGAGGGTGATTACTGACGTTCAACTGCCCCCCTTAGAAAAGTTACTGGTGAGGAAAGGCTCTATGGTGCTGATTGCTCTTGGGTACCTGTAGTACCAGATAACCCCCTTATAGCTCAACCATCTGTGTCAGGAGACCCTCCAGTCCCCATAGAATGGTCCATAGAGATCAATAAGAACCGAAAATTTAGGGCTAAAGATGAGGCAGGGAGGGTGCTAGATGTTCTAATTAAAGGTGTACCTAGTTCCCTTAATCCGGCATATTTTGTGTATTCAGCTGCTCTGGCAGTTCCTTCCGCCGCTTCTGCACGACTTTTTGCTGACTGGTCGAAGGCTGATGGCATCAATGATGTCAAGGCCTTAAAAGCTCTTACGCCGGAGTTGGCTACAACCCCGGCTCTGGACCAAGCTCAGAACCCGGTCCTGCAGATGCGGCAGTTAGGAGTCGGCCCGTGGGTGGATTGGGAAATAGAGGCCCAGGTATTTGCCACTACTATTACATCCAAAGTGTCACATCAAATTCCCCAAGAGAATCACACTTATTTTTCTCTACCAGTGTCCAAAGCAGAAGGGGTACCACCAGCCTTACTAACTTTTCTGGCGGCCCCCAAAGTATCATTGCATGCCTTAGATGACCCCTTTTCTCCACCACCACCTGCTCACTTGGAGCGAGATTTTAGGTTACGAAATAAGGATTACCGGATGTTCTCTCAATACTTGGTGAGCCATCAAATAGCCGCCTCTCTAGCACGTACGATCTCTGCCATCACTGACCCCCAAATTCGGAGAGCCATTGAGCTGTCTCGTAGACTGTCACTTCAAAATGCCATTCAGTCCCTAGGCGACATTAGAATCGCGATTTTGGAGGCGGTACGAGCTCGCCAAGACTTGAGAGTGCATCTGGTAAAGAAGTTGCCGGCGGACATAGGTCGCCGAGTGACTCTCTCCCCGGTGCTTACGGCCACCCTTCTTAACACTGAAACTTGGAGCTTAGTCTTTAATTTGGTAAGCGGTTGGAAACAGGTTACCTCCCAAGCGAGGAAGGACCCCCCCAAGAAACCCTTTCATAAATCAAGGGGCGGTCACAAGCAGTACCAACCACATCCAAAACAGTCATCTCGAGACCCCAGACCATCCCCTCAGCAGGGAGGTCCTCAGTACAAAACCAAACAAGGTAAGCCTCATGGGTATAAGGGTAAGGCCCCATATAAAGGTCATCAGAACACTGCACCAGCCAAAACTAGTCAAGCATCCAATGCCAACACACCTCCCCCTCCAAAAAACTAGCCACTCATCCTCCCCACATCTTGGAGTCGAGCTCAAAGACCCGGGATTGGGAAGTTGCCATGACGGACGATCCCCGGTTGTACCTGGGGTCGTTCCGTTCATTCCGCTTAGCCTGGCCCAAGCATACCTGGGCCAGAAAAGTAGTGAGCAAAGGAATTACCTGGCGATGGCTCCGGCGGCCCCGACTGCGTCAGCCGCAGGAATGTACCCCAGTGTCTCAGGAGGAGGAGGCCGTGTTACAAGAAATGATTGCCAAACGAGTCCTTATTCCAGTCAACGCATCTCAGCTAGTTTTCACGTCACACCTCTTTTTAGTGCCAAAAAGGGACAGTGTGCAGATGCGACCAGTTCTAGATCTCTCGCAACTGAACAAATTTATAGAGAATTCACCCTTCAGGATGCTGACGATACAGCAACTCAGACTCGCACTCCCGCCGCAAGGTTGGATGTGTTCGATCGATCTCAAAGATGCCTATTGGCATGTCCCTATAAACAAGAGGTTCCAAAAGTTTCTCGCTTTGAGAATCCGGCAAGAGACTTACGTCTGTCAAAGGATGCCATTCGGGCTGAACCTAGCACCAAGAGTTTTCACCAAGCTTGTCAGGCAAGCCCTTTTACCCCTATTAGTTCAAGGCAGGTGTTTTGGTATCTGGACGATTGGCTAGTAGTGGCAAACTCGTTAGAATTATGTCAGGACCATGTCAACCGAGTGTTAGCTCATGTACAAGCCCTAGGGTTCAAGGTGAACTTGGCAAAGTCACACCTTGTCCCCTCAAGGACGATTCAGTGGATAGGGCTGATCTGGGATACCGCCACTCTGACTCTTACACAGAATGCGGACAACCGCAACAGGTTTCGAAGGAAACTGTTCCGGTTCCTCCACAGTCTGGATACGACCAGGAAAACGTGGGATTCCCTGATCGGTTCTCTCAACTGGATACAATTAACTGTCAAACTAGGCCGACTGAAAACCAAGCGATTAATCCTGGAAGGCAACAAAGTGTTCCCTCTCTTGCCGGAGAAGAAATTATGGCCAATTCCTCCATTAATCCACAACTTGCTCTCGGCCTGGACCAAGCACGAAGTCCTCTACTCAGTCATGTCATGGGTTTCTCCCCCACCTACGGTATGGATAGACACGGACGCCTCGGGGTCCCCGGGGTGGGGATATCAGTCAAGTCTAGGCCACCAAGGACAAGGCATTTGGGGGGCAAACAGTCAGTCACATATCAACAAGCAGGAGCTTTTAGTTCCCCTGTTCTTTCTCCAAACTCACGGCACGACTTTGAAGAACAAATCAATAGCATTCAGAATGGACAATCAAACTGCAGTTTTTTGCATTCAGAAGCAAGGCTCAGTGAGGTCACGAGAGTTGTTGAGAGTTTCAGAACATATTTTTACCCTAGCAGACTCGCTAGGGATTCATCTGCATGCCACATACCTCCCTGGCGTGGCGAACGTCTGGGCAGACGCTCTCTTTCGCCAACGGAGCACTTTAGTAGAATGGACAATCAAACAGGCGATCTTCAACAAGATAATTGCAAAGCCGGCCCGTCCACAAGTAGACTTGTTTGCGTCAACGGAAAACCACAGACTGCCACTCTTTCTGACCCGTCACGGGGTAACCCCGGCGGGGGGACCCGATGCATTGCTGGTGGACTGGAACAAGTGGACCTCGATCTATCTGTTTCTGCCACCAGACTCTGTGTTAATGTGCAAGGTCATTCACAAACTAAGGGATTACCGGGGCCGAGTAGCGCTGATCGCGCCGCTCTGGCCGGCTCAGGTATGGTACCACCAATTGCAAAAGTGGTGCCGGACCCCGGTGTCCCTCCCGGTCTCCGTCTTCCACTTGGAAGCGATTGGCAACCTTCGGACCTCTCTCAGTTTTGCCTTATGGATATTTTCTCTGCCAAATGACTAAATAAATTTGGGCCTAGTGTCACTCAAAAGCTCATGAATCAGTACACCCCGTCTACCAGGAGACAATATCAATCACATTGGAAAACTTTTACGACCTGGATTGTGGAATCAAGGCAGACGACTGCATCGACAGCCTTAGTGTTCAAGTACTTAGATTATCTGTTTGAGAAGAAACATTTTTCGGTCATAACGTTAAAGAATCATCTGTCGGCCATTAGAACCCCTTTCCTTGATCTCACCGGCCTTTCCATACCGCAGGCGGAGGAGAAAGGTTTTATGAGGGCATGTTTCAAACTTCGTCCTCCTCCTCGCTAGCTCATGCCCACCTGGTCCCTTGATAAAGCTTTGGAATTGCTACAATCCCGCAAGTATAATCATGCGCCGGACTTTGACTCACTTTTTAAGAAAGCGGTTTTTCTCATGGCACTTGCCACTGGACACCGGGTATCAGAGCTGGCGGCGATGAGCAACAAACCAAAGTGTCTCAGGTTTGGGAGGCTGCACGACAATGTGCTAATCGCGCCGTCTCCCTCATTTATTGCTAAAAATGAACATTCAGACCATGTCTTTTCTGAATTTTCAGTCCCGGCCCTCAAGAAGGGCCTCATTCATCACATGTTATGTCCGGTGCAAGCGCTCACAAAGTTTATGAGGGCTGCGCAACCTCGCCAACCAGGTGCTTTATGGGTGAACCGAACAGGTACGCGTGCTACGAAACGGAAGTTAGCTTCATTACTAGTAGACATTATTAAGGAAAGCAACCCCGGCGTGTTAGGTCGGTCTCACGACATTAGGAAGTGGGTAGTGTCTCGCAGATTTTTACAAAAATTTTCAATTGAGGATATTGCTAAGACCCAACTTTGGGCTTCCAACCATACATTCCTGACACGCTACCTGTCGGTCGCTCTAGATAAACCAAAGCGTACTTGTGTAGCTTTACGGCAACGGGTACAGTAGGTAGTATGTTTTATTAGTTGTTTGTTAAAAGGGGGGGGGGGGGGCTGTGCGGAATAAGGCCATATCCCCCCTGTACCCTTGGAGATTGTGATATATCACGAGCTGTGATAGGACGGGTTCTACAGTCCAGTATTTATTAGTGGCCCCTCCATCATTGACGAACATGCCTATAACATAAGGCACCCTCTTCAAACACTCATCCGCCGTAGTTTGAATTTACCGCGCAGAGCATTTAAAATTTGAGGAGCCTTCATCATGAGCGCACGCGACCTCACTCATGGTTTCAGTCATAATGAATTGGGTTCTCACTACGAAAAAACTTCGTAAAAAATAAAAACAAAAAGAAAATAAGAATAACTATTCAATAAGCTTTCCATCATATCGTGGATGTACTTGTGTGGATCTTTTGACCAGACGCTACTGCAGGCGTCATTCTTCCTTCTCTGCTCTGCGCTCAGCCTGCCCGGACGTGTCTCCCAACGCTCCGCGGGTTCTGCATTTGTTGCGTCCCTAGTGAGTTTTTTCTCATTTGTTTACTCCGGGATGTATCGAGTAAGGTTAGGATATGCGTAGCAGGAGTGTCCTGGGCTAGTTGCCCACAGTGCAGTGTATTTTGGGTCATGTGTTTGGGGCATCTATTTCGGATGTACCCTCGTGGTCCTGTTGTGGACAGGTGAACTTTTTCACAGTTAGCTAGCTTTGTGATGCAGGCGGCTTTCATTACGCGTTATTGCTTCCTTTTATCTTTCTGATGAGGTAGCGTATTTTTGCTGACGTTCCCAGCGTATTTTTCTTCACTTAGTGAAGTTTTTTCTGGGTCCCGAGTCAGTTCTTCCCTTTGCCGGAAGTGTTTGCTACAGTGGTGTGTTGGCGGTGGTTCCTGTTGTGATATAATTCAGTGCTTTTTGTTTATATTCCGACATGTTACTTTTATCCGTCTGCCTAGGCCTAGCCAGCCTCTCGTAGCTTTACCACATATACAAGTGTTATTGATTTATTTTCTAAATATGTACTACTGTGTCATGTGTGTCCTGGTTTAGTTGTGCATTGGCTAATTCCACGGACTATTTATGTGTCCTGGGTTAGTTGTGTATTGGCTAATTCCACGGACTATGTTGGGCCCGGCGTTAGTTGTGTTTTGGCTATGCCTCGGTCCAGTGTTGCGTTCAGATGGTATCTGGACGGGGTGGGTTTTTTCCGGCGGGTTTTTCTCGGTTTCACCTTGATAACCCCGGCTGGTTGCCGAGTTTTGGCCACGCGTGGTTTAAAACAGGCTTGTTTCCCCGGCGAGTGGGTGTCTGTGGCTCCCCAGGACTGCGTCTCTGGGGTGCCTGTTTCAGGCTCCTTATGATTCCCGGCGGGTTGGCTGTACCCATTTAACAGCGTTCATACGGACATGTGTTGTTTGTAGTTTTTTCGGTTTTGCAAAGCCAATATAAAACTATGCTGTTGTTGTATTTCCTCCCCGGCGATCTTTTACAAAGAAGTGGGGATAGGAACAATTGGGGTTAACTTTTAAACTTTAAATCACCCGGCAGGTGCAACCTGGAAGGGTGGGATGACCGAATTTGCAAAATTCAGTTTAGTTGACCAGACAATTGAGGGATGCATTGTGTATCGCCTCCTTCAACATACGGCGCTTTAGGGCACAATTGGGGTAAACGTTTTTTAAACTATTATTCACACCCGGCGGGTGCTCCTTGGAAGGATGGGAATAACGAATTTACAATTCAGTTAGTTAACCAGACAATTGAGGGATACGTTTTGTATCGCCGCCTTCAACATACGGCGATCTAAAAAATATACTTCGGGAGAAGTTAGATCTCGTATATTTGTCAGGCTTCCCAGTTTTTGATCTACGAGATAATTCAGGGGCCGGCGTCTTTTTTATTTTGTTTTTTTCCAAAATTGAATCTTGAAACAAACACCACCGGAAAGACTTAATCAGTTATAAACGCCATGCTGGTCTTTATATATTATGTCAGAGGGTATTCATAAATCTTTTGGACAAATTAAGATATTCTGAAATCTTTTACTTAGGAAACCCCACCGCGTAGCGAGCTGTAGTCGTTGAGTATTACGTCTCGTTACCCGGCGGGTTATTTAACACTTGTGTGCGAACATGATTGGGTTAACCTTATGAGCATTAATTCCTGTATTATTCATTGCTTTATGCATTACGCCCTCCTGTAATGTCTCGTTTGGTGTGGGTTACCTTTCCGGCGTTTTTCTCGTTGCTCCGAGAACACCGTTTTTGTTTACCGAGTTTTAGTCAGGATGGCTAAAATAGGTAAATTACCCCGACGAGTTTGGTCGCTTGAGGGCTCATCAGAAACTGCATTTTCTGTGGTCGAGCCTGGGATCAGGCTTCCTGTGTTATTCCTGGCGAGGGGGGCTCCACACAGTTATCTAGGTGATCATGCTGACACCTGTTGGACATGGTTTTCTCGGCTTTTCAAAGCCATTGAAACAATGCTGTCTGTTTGTTTAGTCTTTCCCTCCCGGCGACCTTTTTACAAAGAGGTCTGGGGCAGGTATAATTGGTTTGACATTGCATATAAAACCCGGCGGTTGTACCTTCGGGTGGTTATATTAACGGATTTGCGATTCGCGATAATTTGCCAAACAATTGATTGATACAATAGGGTATCACGGCCTTCAAGACGGCGATCTATGAGGGCTTCTGGGAGAAGCCGGATTAGAGATTAAGATAGGCTTAGACTTTTTATGGGATAAAAAGATGCCTGAATCTTACTAGTGTTTCAAGTGTAAAGGGATACTTGAATGACTTCATCTTTAATAAAGATATGCTTCATCTTATGAGGATTCAGAAGTTATGCTTAATTCTTTTGGACAGGTAAAAGATATGCTGAAATCTTTAATAAGCCATTGAAACAATGCTGTTTGTTTGTTTAGTCTTTCCCTCCCGGCGACCTTTTTACAAAAAGGTCTGGGGCAGGTACAATTGGTTTGACATTGCATATAAAACCTGGCGGTTGTACCTTCGGGTGGTTATATTAACTGATTTGCAATTCGCGATAATTTGCCAAACAATTGATTGATACAATAGGGTATCACGGCCTTCAAGACGGCGATCTATGAGGGCTTCTGGGAGAAGCCGGATTAGAGATTAAGATAGGCTTAGACTTTTTATGGGATAAAAAGATGCCGGAATCTTACTAGTGTTTCAAGTGTAAAGGGATACTTGAAAGACTTCATCTTTAATAAAGATATGCTTCATCTTTATGAGGATTCAGAAGATATGCTTAAATTTTCTGGACAGGTAAAGATATGCTGAAATCTTTAATATGAAACTAAAGGAAAACGAAAAGTAGTGGTGGAGTGCTACGGTTCGTTGACCGGCGGTTTTGTGGCACATATTTTGTACCATTTTTTGGGTGTAACACTATGAGCATTAATCCCCGGAAATTTCTCTTTCCAGGGCGGAGTACCGGTGTTGCACCAGGTGACCAGGTAGTTCCCGGGGGCGGGGTAGTTTTCCCCCAGTCTCTGTCATGTCGGCACTTGAACCTCTCATTGCTGTATGTTCAACGCCGTTAAGCTCAGGTATCCCTATCTTAATTTTAATTGTTAATGAAATAATTTAATAACTGATTCATAATAAACATATATATTTTCTATGATTATATTATGATAATATTGTGTTTATTTATAGTAATTTATTTTAATACAATTAAATATAAATTAAATTAATTAGTATACTTTATGATTTTGCTCACCAGCTCTGCTTTCAATGTGTTAATGAGCTATGGGAGCTTTTAATTATCATAAACCTTTACGGGACTCGGACGAGGGCTCCCATTCAGAGAGTATACCGAGCTCGCAAGCGAGGGACAGCCACAGCTAAGGTGTATGGCGATACTCACAGTCCTGGCAGGACAGAATACATCCATTTGTGACTCAACTAGTGCTGACGTCCACCGGGATGCCGATGTATCATCTTCTATCCCAGTTTTAACATGGCAACATGTGGAGGTCCCGGCTTCGGCGGGATCTTCCCATGATAAGCCAGACTTAACGGATGAAGAACAACGATCTCTGGTCTCAGAGATGGAGGTTGAAGAGTCCAGTCACCTTCTAGGCGACTCTCAGGGTACTGTCGAATCTCCACGGAGTTCGTCATCGGCTAGGTATGTACCGGCGGAAGAGATTGATGGACTACTATTGAATGCACTTAATAGGTTCTTTGGCCCTACGCCGGAAACTCCTTTTGATACGGGAGATCCCGCGATGTCGACGAATGTGCGACCTCTGGCTACATCCTTTGCTTTAGCTAAAATACCTAACCATCCTCTTGTGTCAGATCCAATTTCCAATGTGCCAGGCACAGCAGCTCTCACTACTTCCACTGTGCGAGTCATATCAGACATATCTCCCCCTCCTTTAGACAAGGCGCCAGTCAAAAAACAGGAGCTATGCCTCTTTTATACGGGCCTGATGAGTCAGGGGTAGCAATGTTACGGAAATGTTTTGGAGGTTCATATTAAGGACATTCCAAGTTATTATAACCATGACTTATTCTTCCCACCAAATCCCTCCAGAACGCCATTCTTGGTTCTCTCTTCCGGTTTTTGGTGCCGGCGGAGTCCCCTCTGCTTGGCTGCCACCCCCCAAATAATCAATTTGGGCGAATTATAAGCTCCCTTTAGCACGCCTTCCCCAGCTTACCTAGACCGCGAGTTTAGGTTAAGAGGAAAAGCGTTTAAACTGTTTTCGCAATATATGGTTCCCAGCAAGTAACAAAGTCTCTGTTACGCTCTTCTCAGGCAATAGAAGCCGCGGAAGTCAGGAAAGCCATTGAACTTTCCCGGCGCTTGCTTCTCCAGACTTCCATCCAAGTCTTTAGGAGATATTCGGAGGCCCTTATTAGAGGCAGTTCGAGCAAGGCAGGATCTGAGGATGTTCTTAGTGAAGAAACTTCTTGACCGTATTGCAAGCCAAGTAGTTCTGTCTCCAGTTCTAATTCCTTCTTTGATTTCACCAGCAATTTGGAAGACTGTTTTCAATTTGACACAAGCATTCATGCAAGGTCCCCGCAAGCCCTGATGCCTTTGTTAGATCAAGGGATCAGGGTCTGGTGGTATCTGGGCGACTAACTGGTGGTGGCAGAAACAGAAAAGTTACGCATCATTCATGTCTACGTTACGTTAAACCATCTCATATCTCTAGGATTCAAGGTCAACTTAGTAAAAGTCAAACCCTTGTTCCCCCACGAGTATTTCAGGGGATAGGGCTGGTCGAGGACACAGCTTCTCTCACTCTGAGTCAGAGTGTGGACACTCGAAACAGATTTCGCAAAAACTTTTTATGTTTCTCCACAGTCTGACTACGACACAGAGACTTTGGGAATCTCTAGTCGGTTCTCTCAACTGGGTTCAGCTAACTGTGAAGTTGGGCCGGTTGTAAGTCTAACGTTTAATCTTGGAGGGCAACAAATTTTGTCCACTATTACCGGCGGGGATAGTATGGCCTATCCCAACGTTATTACACAACTTACTAGCGGTTTGGGCGACGAGAGAAATGTTGCACGCAGTTATGTCATGAACCTCTCCTCCGCCATCGGTATGGGTGGACATGGATGCGTCAGGAACGATAGGTTGGGGCTTTTAGTCAAACCTCGGGCATCAGGGTCAAAGGTTTTGGTCCCATTTAGAAATCTTCCACATCAATGTCAAAGACTTACTAGTCCCCTTATCTGTCCTTCAGGCTCACGGCTCTGATTTACGGGGCAAGTCGGTGGCCTTCAGAATGGACAATCTGAATGCGGTTCACTGTATTCAGAAACAAGGGTCAATGAGATCTCGGAAGTGGCTAAACGTGTCAGAAAAGATTTTTATACTAGCCAACAGGCTGGACATTCATCTTCACGCATCTTATCTCCCAGGCGTAGCAAACGTCTGGGCAGACGCTCTGTCTCAGAGACAAAGCACATCAGTAGAATGGGTGCTCTTGCGTGTGCGGAGCATTACCATCCACAAGTGGATTTGTTTGCGTCTGAGAAGACTCACAAACTCCCACTGTACCTCACCCGCCGGACGATAACGCCGGCGGGCGGACCTGACGCTCTGATGACGGACGAGAACAGGTTGAGTTCCATTTATCTATTTTCCGCCGCCAGACGCGTCTCTAATGTGCCACGTAGTCAACAAACTACAGGATTAGCGAGGCGTAGTCTCGCTAATCGCGCCCCTGTGGCCGGCGCAGTGTGGTACCAGCATTTGAACATGTGGTGCCCACACCCAGTGTCACTCCCGGTCGGGTTGTTCCACTTAGAACACAATTGGCAACCTAGAAACCTCGCGGACTTGTTCATTATGGACATTCAGGAGGCCAAGTGGCTAGCACCATATGGTAGCGACGTGACCAAGATATTCACGAATCAATATACCCAGTCTACAAAGCGACAGTTTCAATCGCATTGGCAAGCTTTTACGTCTTGGATTCTTAGAACAAAACAAACTGTGCCCTCGGTGGTGTTGGTTGTTAATTATTTCATTTATCTGTTCATGCAGAAACATTTATCTGAAAGTTATTTATGTGGGCAGGTTTTAAACTCCGCCCACCTCCCCGTCAGTTCAGGCCTACATGGTCTCTGGACAAAGCATCGTCGTTATTCTCGTTCCCGTATGTACCAAAGACTGCAGATTTTACAAAAGGGCAGTATTCCTTATGGCTTTGGCTACCGGGAACAGAGTATCTGAGCTGGCGGCGATGAGCAACACACCTAATTGCCTCAGGTTTGATAGGCTTCATGAGTGTATTCACATTGCACCTTCCCCAGGATTCATAGCCAAGAATGAGCACAGTGAACACGTGTTTTCAGAGTTCACGGTGCCGGCGTTAAAAAGGGGAAAGGTGCACCATCTTTTTTGCCCAGTGCAAGCTCTAACCAAATATTTAAGAGAGGCACCTCTAAATCACCAGGGTGCTTTATGGGTCGCAAGTCCGGGTGAACGCTTGATGGAGCGTACACTGGCTTCTCTCTTGGTCGAGAACTTTAAAGAGAAGAATCCCGGCGTTGTGGGTAAGACTCACGATTTACGCAAGGGGACAGCCTCTTTACGTTTCCTTAATAATCTTTCGGTGGAAGTTATTAAGTTCACACAGTTGTGGGCCTCTAATCAGGAGTTTTTGCCTCGATACCTTTCAGTAGCTCTGGACAAACCTTCCTTGCCATGTATAGCTTTACGGCAGAGGGTCTAGGTGGCCCT
Source organism: Paralithodes platypus (assembly GCA_032716605.1). Taxonomy (NCBI): domain Eukaryota; kingdom Metazoa; phylum Arthropoda; class Malacostraca; order Decapoda; family Lithodidae; genus Paralithodes; species Paralithodes platypus. The sequence goes on along the minus strand of CM064544.1, from coordinate 10,449,588 downwards.
TTTAGTCACGTTTTGTTTAATTTCAAGAAAAAGGGGGGGGAGGGTGAAGTCAGTGTGACATAGGACACCCTAGACCCCTCCGGAGTATGTGTTCGGAACATACGAGCTGTGATACTGTTTGTAGGCATTGTATTATAAAATTTCTCTGTAGTATTCATTGCAGGAAATTGTGCTAAAGGCCAATAGTAGTGTTACAACAATTCTTGTTGTAAGTAGCTTTGGCTGTGAAGCAATAGATTTTTGAGAAATCTCGGTAGTTGCAACTACGACTTTTACTTTTGAAGTAATTACTTCTGCATAAGTACACGAGTTCAGTACTTCTACGAATGTACAAGAATTCATTTATGTTTGGTTATATATTTAGGAATATATCCACTAGTTAATGGGGTTTATATGTGCACATGTAAACTTATAAGTTTTTAGTTTTCACCACTTACTTTAAGTGGGGTGCCTTCTTAACTAGCAGATCTGTGTACAGAGTCTCAGAGTTAACCCTTTTTCAAGCAGGCTTCTTTGAAGCACGCTCCTGCTTGTACCCCTTTTTGAAGATTTAGGCTGTATAAAGTTTATGCATCCGAATATCTCTTTTTTACAAAAGTAAGAATACTATGTGGTTGTTTGATTATCTGCTTTTCTAGAGTTATGATATGATTACGAATGTCCCCCTCCAGTCTTAGAAATCAGGCATGTTCGTCAATGATGGAGGGGCCACTAATAAATTATAGGTTTGACTCCTGTAAGGAGATAAAGAAAACCTAATATTTAGTAGTGGCCCCGTAATCATTGACGACTGGGGCCCTCCCGACCATCCCCTTCCCATTCGTTGATGTATTAAGGATTTTGGTTTACTTGATATATCAGTGAAGGAAGAATGACGCCTGCAGTAGCGTCTGGTCAAAAGATCCACACAAGTACATCCACGATATGATGGAAAGCTTATTGAATAGTTATTCTTATTTTCTTTTTGTTTTTATTTTTTACGAAGTTTTTTCGTAGTGAGAACCCAATTCATTATGACTGAAGCCATGAGTGAGGTCGCGTGCACTCATGATGAAGGCTCCTCAAATTTTAAATGCTCTGCGCGGTAGATTCAAACTACGGCGGATGAGTGTTTGAAGAGGGTGCCTTATGTAATAGGCATGTTCGTCAATGATTACGGGCCCACTACTAAATATTACGTTTTCTTTATCTCCTTACAGGAGTCAAACCTATAATTTAGTCGTGTTTAATTTTAAGAGTTATCACATAGTTGCAACTATGTCTATTTTTTACCAAAGTGCACAGTGAGATTACTGTACAATTAGTTGTATGAACAGAGCAAGTACCTACTGCAGGGTCACGCTCGGTAGAACACAGATGTGTCACACTCTTTTCATGCATAAGGTCGCCTGCAACGACCTTACCATGAGCAAGCAGTTTCTTAACCTCTGAAGTGCGCATGGGGGTAATTGGAAACGTCCCCCTGTGCTGACGTATTTGAGGTGTTTCCGTCACTAAAATATTCATTGTGCCATTAATAGCATTAATATTTATCCATATGCGCCTATTATGGGTTGATTATAAAGGTATTAACCTGAAACAACAATAAAACGAGTGAAAACAGCGTTTGGATGGTCAAAATCGGAGATATAGCCCGCGAGTTGTATAATGTATGGGTGAGGCAATCTGCTTTCCCGCCAATTTCCCCCAAGGCCACTGAGACACAGTCGATCGATACTCTCTCTCTCTCTTGCACTCGCTTGCTATCAGTGATGACCACACCCTCCAATCGGATTTCTAATGTTAGCACGAAAATATACCTCAGAATAAGGGAATAACAGAGAAAATAGGTGATAACTGAAGGAGAGGAGGAAAGTGGGGAAGGAGGGGAGGTAGAGGACTGAGATTTTGCATGGCCCAGGGGCCAAAAAAAAATAAAAAAATAAAAAAAAAAAAATATAAAAAAATATTTTTTTTCGATGTCAAAAGTTGATTTTTATTTTCTCTGACTCTTAAGAGTCTTCCCGCAGTGCGCCGGGGGAACTCTTAAGAGTCTCCCCGCAGCTCCCGGGTTAATGCCACGCACTGCTAGCAAATCTTTTATATTTTTTTTATATTTTGTATTGCATACAATAAAAATCTTAAGAAAATGTTATTCGGATTTTCTTCCCTAAGGTTAGGATATTTTACGAATGTCCCGCCTCCAGTCTTGATATTCAGGCGAAGTCGTCAATGATGGAGGGGCCCTATTAAATTATAGGTTTGATTCCCGAAGGGAAGTAGAGAAAACCTAATATTTAGTAGGGCCCCGTAATCATTGACGACTCGGGCCCTCCCAACCATCCCACTTCCCATTCATTGATTTCCATAGTTTTTTCTTGGTATATCAGTGAAGAACGAAGATGGCCGCTAGGGGGCCTGGTATCAGGGAAGGAAAGCATGAGAAATCCACGTATATGGCAAGTCATATGATAACAGATATTAAATTATCTTTTCTTTTTTCTTTTTTACAGAGTTTTTTTCTGTAGGGTACCCAATCAAAATGACGATCCCATAAGGGAATTAGGCGTGCATTTATGATGAGTACTCCATGATCTTCCGCGCGGGTTATTCAAATTGCTGGCGCAGGATGTTGAATGGAGACTATTAATGTTAATAGGCGAAGTCGTCAATGATTACGGGGCCCTACTAAATATTAGGTTTTCTCTACTTCCCTTCGGGAATCAAACCTATAATATCACCCCCCCCAGAGTTAAAAAGGACACAATTACCGCCCCCAGCCAGCACGAGTTACTACCATCGAGATGACACGCCCTCCAACACCAGGGAAAAACTTATTCATCAACATAACCAATTCCAAAGTCCAACAGAAGAAGAAAAGCGAAGAAGAGAAATCAATCAAGAAAATGGCACTATAAAGTAAGTATAAAAGTATATCACCCCTCTCCAAGCCACAAGGAGCTAACCGCCCTACAATAACCTACCCCTAGGCTTTTCTGATGCTCAGCCACACCACCGCCAAGACGCTGAGAAAAGAGGTGACCTCAGCAGGAAATTCTAAGATCGATACTCAGCCAGAGAGCTAGCTGTCCTTGCTATCCACAGACATAAGGCAGTTTCGAAACCTGAGGGCTCGATATGACAAATTGTTCTCGCTACCCACAGACGTGAGACTGTTCTAATATTGAGGCAAACCCTATTAATTGTTTTGAGTGGGTATCAACAAGGCTCGTTATTAGACTCCTTCACAGAGGCTAACTAATATCGTTCCCTTACCCCAGCTGGTGCTATGGTGGATAAAGTACGCTACCCCACAGGGCAAGTAGTTTTATCTGACATAGACCCAAAAGCTTAAAATACCCATCCACCCTCAGTTCTGTAAAGTTCTGCATCAAAGTTCTTATAAGACCAGAGTAGACAGGAGTTCTCTCCTGCGTTAACTCGATTCTATTGTACTAAGGCTACAGCCTATAGTATAGTATTCAAGGTCTTACACCAGAGAGCTCGTGGTAAACTGTGGGAACCCAGTCACGTCAGGCCAACCCCACGGCCAACGCAGCTACTCAAGATTGGATTACTAATTCTACATCCATTGGATTATTATTCTACACATCGAAAGTGAAGTTATTATACCGTAAAAGTTATAGAAGATCTAACTGTGGAAAGTATATATATACTTGGTGTATTATCAGAGAGAAAGTATATAAAGATCAAAAGTGAAAGTAGTTAAAATATATTTACCGAGTATAATTATGATAAGAAGTATTCTGGAAACATCGGATACTACGCATGTATACAAAAAGCGAGAGAAAGGAAGTTCTAGTGAAACCCAAAGAAATCAGGGAAGTACTGATAATAATTCTGTTAAAGTTAATAACAAATAAATTCAAGTTAACTTATGTGTAAGCACCACAGTGAATTAACATCAGAAAAATAATTACACTCAGCTCCCAAATCCAGAACAACTCTACGCAGGTAAATACCAAAAGTTCACATATATAATTACTACATAACCTTTCTAAGCACAAGTGTAAATCCTCGATTGAAAGGAGTGCTGTTCTTATCTCTGAAATAAATACAGGACAAGTGTAATCTTTCAGTTAGAAAGCGGTCCCTAATACTTACTTAGATAATGCATAGAATACTCCAGTCTTGCGAGTCAGACGTAGTGGAGCCTCGTTCGTGCACTATTATTGTTTTGTTCTTGACCATTGTTGTTCTAGCTTTTACGTATGTGATATTCTTGTGCAAATAAACGGAATATGAATACACGTCTTGTGATAATTATCCTCTATTGTCTTTCTGTGTCTGTGGTAAAACAATAAAACTTCTCCAGTTAGGAAGAGCCCACTTGATCAAAACCAATTAAACCCCAGTAAAAACCTGGCATAACATTGGCGGCAGCTGATGGTTCTTGATTCGGGAAGGAAGTTGTTTGACACGGTAATCAGGAAAGAGATAGAGTACACATACGTCATCATGACTTCACGTTCGTACATCCCCATACCGATGTATGACGCGGAAACTCAGGATATTCGCACGTACCTAGAGATGGTCAGCCCGCTAATCAGCCTGGCACACCAATCCGATCAAGTGAGGATCGGTTTCTTATTAATGCACCTGGGTAAGGCCGTGCCCCTGGTAACCGGAAAGTTAACCCCAGAAATGACATGGGAAGCTTGCCAAATTATTGTGATAAACACTATTCAGCCATCACTAGGCCCCGTTGCAGCCAAAATCAACGAAATCAAGTACGGAGGGAACCTAAACAGTACCTTGAGAATAGTGAACCGACAGGTAAAAGCTGCTTACCCTCTGTACACTTATGAGCAACAACAGCAACAGGTGTTCTGTGTGCTCTTAAGGATCCTTCCCTCAAGTATTAGGGAATACTTTGATGTCCACGATCCCATGGGATTTACAAAGGATATCATCACTATACGCAAGCTGTTGGCCAACCGGCCTAAAACTTCCGCAGTAGGAGCCATCAGAAGCTCCCCCACGCACCCTCAAGAGAACCGAAGACCCTGGCAACCAAAGTAGAAAAAGAAAAGACCGCAGTACTCAACCCAAGGCCGCCCCCAACCCTCCTCGTCAGGCCACCCACAGGGAAATCTGCGGAGCTACCCTAATCACCATCATCCTGGTCGATCTTACCAGAACAACCAACAGGAAAACCAAGGCCCTCAACACTGCGGCCCCCCCCCCCCCCCCCGGAAATTTACCAAATTCAAGCCATCGATGACGACCAAGAGGAAGAAGAAATAGAAGAGATGGAAGACCCTCGATTCTCGAGATTTTTTTGAAATTCAGGATCTTCGCCCGTACCTAGAGATAGCCTCGGCAATATCACCTGTACCCTGGAACACTCACCCTCAAGAGCCCATTAGGTTAAATTACCCATTCAGTTGGGAAGCTTGCGATCCCGCTTACCTGATCCCTGACACCTGTGACCCAGCTAAGACAATGAACATTGAGTGCCAGTGTGAGGAGTGCTGTCTCCAGGAAATTTACCAAATTCAAGCCATCGATGAAGACCAAGAGGAATAAGAAATAGAGAAGATGGAACACCCTCCTTGAGATTTTTTTGAGCCTCCCCCGCCCATTTATATGGCCTCGGCGAGGGAGCCTATGCTGTGGAACCCTCCACCCATCTACCACCCAGCTAAAGAATGGGACGTCGAGTACCACGATGAAGAATGCTGTCTCCCGGAAATTTACCAAATTCAAGCCATCGATGAAGACCAAGAGGAAGAAGAAATAGAGGAGATGGAAGACCCTCCTCGAGATTTTGTTGAGCCTCCCCCACCCAGTTCTATGGTCTCGGCGAGGGAGCCTGTGCCCGGAAAAACTCCACCCATCTAAGATTGAAGACGTTCCAGAAGACTCCCCTAGAAGGATCCCGAAAACCAAAATAGCGATCAGGAACAAAAGCCATAACCATCAGGCTGAAGCCAATCCTAAAGCCAAATCACCAAAGAAGAAAAAAGTCAACATCCAACCACAGCCACCTCAGAAGCCTCCACATCCTCGACCACCTACCTCCACCGGTTTTTATGGTAAAGCCTGTTCTACATCTTCACCACCAGCCTCCATGTCTACCACATCACCTTCAACACCTCCGAAACCACATGAACCTCCTCCATCCAACCCTTCTTCACCTGCCCCATCCGCCGAAGATAATCTCTCCTCCTATGATACAGTCGGGCTAAAACACCCACCTGCACACAACATTCGTCGATCGGCCCCGGGGCCCCTGTTCCTTTCGTCTCCGATCAATCATCCGTGTTCGCTCCAACCTTGAAGATAGCAAGCAATACTCACGTAATTCCAGCACCCTCATCCATCATCACTGTAATCCATCAAAATCCAGTAAAAAAAATGGTTCCCTGGCTCCCACAAGGATTAAGATAACCAACATCTCAACCAAAACTAATCCTAGTAGCTGCAACAACCCACATTCCCAGAAGTGGTCCTTACTTCAAGAAAATCATCGGGACCCAAACAAATGACGTAACTAGGATTATTAAGTCCCTACATCAACTAGAAGCAGCCCTCGGGACATAAACGGAGATACCTTGCATAACTTTATGCTAACCTGAGCAAACCAGCAGATGGAAGCTCAATGACATGGTGGGAATATCTCGATAACTGGAAATTTGTTTCCCCCAAGAAAATGCCTAGTGTGACCAGCTCCAGCCACGAGGTCGTGGCTTTGATGGGGAAGAAGGAAGTGAAATAACAGAAAAGCATTCCCACCACCACAGCCAACATACTGAGATCCCCACCCCTACCTCCACCACCATCTCCACCAACAATGTTGCCACACCACCACCACAGCCAACATACCAAGATCACCACCTAACTTCTCACCACCACCACCACAGCCAACACCTCTACCGACGACGGGATTACTTATACTACACTAATTGGATTACTTGCACTAATTAGATTATGAAATAAGACAGTTAACCAAGCATTCACCACCACCAAGCCATTTTCTCTAATCATCAAAGAAAACGGTCAAGGGCAAACAATTATATGGAGAACAACATGTGATCAGTTTCTCGCCGATTACACTCCTGCAATATCCCAAACCTACAAACTTGCAACCACTGTCCATGCCATCTACCTCCAGCCTACAAAACACATAAGCAGCCCCAGACCAAACCAGAAGACAAATGTAACTATATCACCCCACCCCAGAGTTAAAAAGGACACAACCACCCCCAGCCAACACGAGTTACTACCATCGAGATGACACGCCCTCCAACACCAGGGAAAAACTTATTCATCAACTTAACCAATTCCAAAGTCCAACAGAAGAAGAAAAGCGAAGAAGAGAAATCAATCAAGAAAATGGCACTATAAAGTAAGTATAAAGTATAAAGTATAAAGTATAAAGTATAAGTATAAAGTATAAAGTAAGTATAAAGTAAGAACTACAAGCAGTTGCAAACATACGAGTAAATAGCAAATTCTTCTATGCATATGCAAAAAGGAGACTCAGGAATACCACAACAATAGGACCACTTGCAAAACCTACGGGCGAACTTGAGAGTGACCCAACCGAAATGGCCAAGATACTCAAACAGCAGTATGAAAGTGTCTTCAGCCCGCCAAATGAAGACAAGAAAAACGAGAATGCAACGACTTTCTTTGGCAACGCTCCAGAGACACCACATCAACTCTCCTCGGTAACAGTATCAACAGAGGACATAATAGCAGCCATCGACAAGATTGGACCAAACTCTGCAGCAGGACCAGACGGCTTTCATGCCCAACTGCTAAAAAACTGCAAACATCAGCTAGCCCTGCCTCTAAAACTGCTGTGGAGCAAGTCCCTCCAAACTGGATATGTACCACAATCCCTAAAAGAAGGTAATGTCACACCAATACACAAAGGGGGTAGTAAAGGCATAGCCAAAAATTACAGACCAGTGGTGCTGACGTCACACCTTATTAAAATCATAGAAAGAACAATAAGAGCTAAGATGGTCAGCTTCCTGGAAGATAATGAGGCGTTCAACGAGGGGCAACATGGCTTTAGAAAAGGCCGCTCCTGCCTCTCACAACTACTATCACACTACGACAAAATCCTACAGGATATTCAAGACGGAGAAAATGTAGACGTCATATATCTAGATTTCGCCAAAGCTTTTGACAAGGTGGACCATGGGATCCTTCTACATAAACTCAAATCACTGGGAATAGGGGGAGACCTTGGAAGATGGCTCCATAGCTTCATCACCAACAGAAAACAAAGAGTCACGGTTCAAGGAAGCCTATCAGAAGCAGGTGGGGTCATCAGCGGAGTACCACAAGGATCAGTACTGGGACCTCTCCTATTCCTCATCATGATAGGAGACATCGACAGGGACCTGGAACACTCAACAGCCACATCGTTTGCAGACGACACCAGACTCATGAAGAAAATCACCTCACAACATGATGCTCAGCTACTACAACAAGACTTGGACAAAATCCTGAAGTGGGCAGAAGAAAACAACATGGCCCTAAACGGAGACAAGTTCGAGCTTCTAAGGTACGGGAACAAGAGAGCACTACAAAACGACACCAACTACAAAAGCGGACAGCAAGAAATTACCGCCAAGGACACAGTGAAGGACTTGGGAGTAAATATGAGCAGTGACGCCACTTTTTCCCAGCATATTACCAAAGCCACAACAACAGCAAAACAAATAGCAGGCTGGATCCTGAGAACCTTCCACACAAGAAATGAGAGGTGTATGCTAACATTGTGGAAGTCACTGGTCCTACCACGACTGGAGTACTGCTCCCAGCTCTGGTCTCCCCAAAAAGTAGGAGAAATAACAGAAATTGAAGCCACCCAGAGGACATTCACCAGTAAAATCCATGGGTTTCAACACTTTAACTACTGGGAGAGACTTAAGGAGCTGCAGCTGTACTCACTTCAAAGACGTAGGGAGAGATACATCATCATCTACGTCTGGAAGATTTTGGAAAAAAAGGTACCAAACCCAAACATCCAAGAGACTCAGCACCAAAGGCGAGGGAGGCTGTGCTATGTGAGGACTACGCCGGGATCAACACAAAAAATCAAATCCCTGATCCATCACAGCTTTACATACAATGGAACCAGACTGTTCAACTGTATACCAGCCCCTCTCAGGAACATAACCGGGGTGTCTCCAGACACCTTCAAGAAACACTTGGACATGTGGCTGGCCAAAATACCGGACCGGCCACCAACACCAGGATACCCCAGCACCAACTCCAACCGACTTCTGGAATGGAGAGTGGAAGAAAGGGAGCTGCCTGGTCGCAGTGGAACCCCAGCTCAACTGTGTCACTAACGGACGGAATACAACTAAGTGTAACTAAGTGTAAGTGTATATAAGTATATCACCCCTCTCCAAGCCACAAGGAGCTAATCGCCCTACAATACCCTACTCCTAGGCGCCTTTCTGATGCTCAGCCACACCACCGCCAAGACGCTGAGAAAAGAGGTGACCTCAGCAGGAAATTCTAAGATCGATACTCAGCCAGAGAGCTGTCCTTGCTATCCACCGACGTAAGGCAGTTTTGAAACCTGAGGGCTCGATATGACAAATTGTTCTCGCTACCCACAGACGTGAGACTGTTCTAATATTGAGGCAAACCCTATTAGTTGTTCTGAGTGGGTATCAACAAGGCTCGTTATTAGACTCCTTCACAGAGGCTAACTAATATCGTTCCCTTACCCCAGCTGGTGCTATGGTGGATAAAGTACGCTACCCCACAGGGCAAGTAGTTTTATCTGACATAGACCCAAAAGCTTAAAATACCCATCCACCCTCAGTTCTGTAAAGTTCTGCATCAAAGTTCTTATAAGACCAGAGTAGACAGGAGTTCTCTCCTGCGTTAACTCGATTCTATTGTACTAAGGCCACAGCCTATAGTATATAGTATTCAAGGTCTTACACCAGAGAGCTCGTGGTAAACTGTGGGAAACCAGTCACGTCAGGACAACCCCACGGCCAACGCAGCTTGGGTAGATTGAATTACTAATTCTACACCCATTGGATTATTATTCTACTCATCAAAAGTGAAGGTATTATACCGTAAAAGTTATAGATCTAACTGTGGAAAGTATAATTATATACTTGGTATATTATCAGAGAGAAAGTATATAAAGATCAAAAGTGAAAGTAGTTAAAATATATTTACCGAGTATATGATAAGAAGTATTCTGGAAACATCGGATATTACGCATGTATACAAAAAGCGAGAGAAAGGAAGTTCTAGTGAAACCCAAAGAAATCAGGGAAGTACTGATAATAATTCTGTTAAAGTTAATAAAAAATAAATTCAAGTTAACTTATGCGTAAGCACCACAGTGAATTAACATCAGAAAAATAATTACGCTCAGCTCCCAAATCCAGAACAACTCTACGCAGGTAAATACCAAAAGTTCACATATATAATTACTACATAACCTTTCTAAGCACAAGTGTAAATCCTCGATTGAAAGGAGTGCTGTTCTTATCTCTGAAATAAATACAGGACAAGTGTAATCTTTCAGTTAGAAAGCGGTCCCTAATACTTACTTAGATATTGCATAGAATAATCCAGTCTTGCGAGTCAGACGTAGTGGAGCCTCGTTCGTGCACTATTATTGTTTTGTTCTTGACCATTGTTGTTCTAGCTTTTACGTATGTGATATTCTTGTGCAAATAAACGGAATATGAATACACGTCTTGTGATAATTATCCTCTATTGTCTTTCTGTGTCTGTGGTAAAACAATAAAACTTCTCCAGTTAGGAAGAGCCCACATGATCAAAACCAATTAAACCCCAGTAATAACCTGGCATAACAGTAATCTTAAAGAAAAGTACAATATAACTGAAAATCTTGAAAGCATGAGTGAAATCGAAGCTAAACAATTGATTAAAGATAAAGTGCACATCAAAAATAGGGAAGAGATAATAGAAGGTATGAGAAGTGGAAGTAAAACTAGAGAAGCTGTTGAACAAGACATATCAAGTAGCCTAACTATATTGAGGACTTAATCTTTGAAAATGCCAGAACAATTTTTATGACAAGGACAAGAATGGTAGAAGTAAAAGAAAACTTCAAAAGCAAATATTCATGAACCTAACCTATTGTGTGATATTTTGTCAACGTGAAAATGAAAATCAAATGCACCTGTTCAACTGCGAATCATACGAAGACTTATACAAAGATATGAGAGGCAGGGGAAATTTGAGGGAAATATTTGAACAAAATAACTTAAAAAGGGTAGCAGAGACTATAAGAACAGTTTTAAAAAGGAGGGAGACTATCGTTAATTTGAGAAAAGAAATATATAAGTAATATGAAAACGTTTAACAAATACTAATAACAATATAAGGAAACAGCCATCGTTCATAGAACGAACTCCTGGATGGGAGAGTGCGCCAAAAACAACAACAACAACAACAACAACAATCAGCGTGAAACCATATATGTATACTGTTATGCCCTGATTTTATGCAGGTTAACAATTGGTTAAGGTGAGTTCTAGACTGGGATATTGGAATTCATGCAAGTAGACTACATATAAATAATCAACAGAGGACATGTAGGCCTATAATCTCAAAAGATAATTTGTAATACAGCTTTATTTACTTATTCACTAGAAACACATATGGTGAATTTAGAAACACTTTTAAGGAAAAAAGGAATAGAAGGAGAAGAACTAATATATGATAATAGGCCAGCGTCAGTAATTTTATTCAAAGCTAGAACTAATAACTTAAATTTAAAAGATAGAAATAGATTTGTAGAAGGGGATACAGTGTGTGAAATGTGTGGGAATGGGATAGAGGACCTAAAACATTTCATTCTGTGGTGCACAGCATACACAGAAGAAAGAAAGGAACCTCTATTCCAGCAACCATACATACAAGAAGAAGATAAATTGTTAGGACATTTGCTATTTGATAGACAGAACATAGATAGGGTAAAGAAGAAAATATATACTGTTATGCCCTGATTTTATACAGGATTAACTTGGTATAGGTGAGTTCTGCAAGACTGGGTTATTGGATTTCATGCAAAATATATAAAGGGAATCAACAGAGGACATAGATAATCTCGGATAAATGGTTTGTAATACAGCTTTATTCTAAATAACACTCAGGTATAAGGTACGTAATAGAATTCACACGAACAATAGATGTTGGAGCACTCGGATAGGTTATTGGACTTGAAATGCTGGGTGTGAAGGGAATTCATGGTCTCCTGAAATATCCCCAGGCTACCTTTAGGATCAACTTTTCCTGGTACCTGGCGCGGGGTACGAACCTCTGAAGGGAATTTATCCCCCCTAAAAACCCACAGGTTTTGAGATGCCTTGGGTGGGGTTCGAACCCTGGTTAGTGACCCAACCATCACCACCAGGCCCGCGCGCTAACCCACTGTACTACCACGGACGTACTAAAAGTATAGCAACCTTAGTCCGATTTTTAAGAACCAGGTGATAGTCTCGTGGTGTTATCACGTGATGAGTTTATTGGACTTACCATCTACGACTATTTTACGCTATACCTGACGTCAACTCGGGTTAGTATTATTGTGGGTGCGGGACATTTTCGAGGGCATTACATTACATCCTTCTTTAACTAGGCTAGTCCCTAGCCTATTTTAAGGTTGTAAGGTATCGTAGCTGTATTACCTCAGCAATCTCAATATTGTTGGTATAGGGTTCGCGTGACGGGTGCTCCATGTAGCTACCTGGTCACATTCCCTAGCTGCCACCAATGAAATGCTGGGTGTGAAGGGAATTCATGGTCTCCTGAAATATCCCCAGGCTACCTTTAGGATCAACTTTTCCTGGTACCTGGCGCGGGGTACGAACCTCTGAAGGGAATTTATCCCCCCTAAAAACCCACAGGTTTTGAGATGCCTTGGGTGGGGTTCGAACCCTGGTTAGTGACCCAACCATCACCACCAGGCCCGCGCGCTAACCCACTGTACTACCACGGACGTACTAAAAGTATAGCAACCTTAGTCCGATTTTTAAGAACCAGGTGATAGTCTCGTGGTGTTATCACGTGATGAGTTTATTGGACTTACCATCTACGACTATTTTACGCTATACCTGACGTCAACTCGGGTTAGTATTATTGTGGGTGCGGGACATTTTCGAGGGCATTACAGGACTTATTACAATCTCCTAGCACTTCTCGCGGATTTGGATAGAGACTCACTTCCCACTTCCAACGTTCAGGTATTATTCTTCTGATCACATTACTTCAACGATACGTAGGGTACACGAATCACATAGGCTAGGTATCTCGTTAATTAACTCTCTGGTAATATGACTCAAAATCAAAGATGAAATTATAAGTAATATGGTTATTTCCCAAGAATTAACGTAAAGGGAAATAACCGTAGCTAGGTTCACTGGTCTAGTATGTTCACTTGGTTAGGTAATACTTAAGACAGAATATCAGTGGGGGCGATTCAGGTTTCTGGTTAGTAATCACAATAACTTATTTCAGAATTGCTTTCACTCGAGCCGTAGTCCACTTTATTGAGACTTATTCCTTCGGCGAGGTGTAACCTGATAACAAGAATAATTACGGGAGTCAGTTCACCTAGTTTAACTTCACTGATATATTTTAGTACACACTAGCATAGAAATCACTTTCTTCTTAGCATCAGATAAATCGAAACACAACTGAATACACTGGATGATTGAGTTAATGGTACCATAACACTGATACTTCGAGAATTAGCACTGTAATAGAGTTTCCGAGTTATCTTGAGTTGGTGATGTTGGGGGTTAACAGTTGCTCTGGGGCCGTCCAAGTTGTCCGGGAGTGTAGGGAAGGTTACAGATAGGCTACTTGCTTAACCGGTGATGGCGCCCCGATATGTTACTCTTGCTGGAGATCTTAAATACACTGTTTCAGGCTCAACCGGACTAACAATGCATCGGATGATCGTAAGACAGTCGGGAGAAGCGACTTTCTTATCTATCTCTGGTCTTTATAAAAGGTTCAAGGGGCGCGGGCGGTTTTACACCTTTTTGTCAACAATGCTGATGGGGCCTGCAGTCAATTGTTGCCAAGGAGTTATTCTTGCAGAGTCCTCAATTAAGAGTTTCTCGCATAATCCCTTCTAACATAACAAGATCTTTCTGTCTTAGACCAGTTATGAGTTATGATTGCTTGTAAACTCAAGTAGAAGAGGGCACACTACAAGATGTTTATAAAACAATCAATAATTGGTGAATTTGTTGTTTGCAGATATAATATTACCTTCGTGGGTCCCGGTTGCAATAAAACATTCACAAAGGGTTAATTCACTTCCTCACAGAGTTGCACAGATTACGGAACGCCGAATTATCGAGAATCTTGAGGGGGGGGGGGGGGGGGCACACTAGACTTCAACACAGAGTGGCACAAACGTTGCTTTGATCTCTAATATTGAACTGCCCGACTGTTGTCTCTGTGTCGTATTTATAGGCTTGGTCAAGGAAGCTGCAAGAATATTCTAGAAGTACTGGATGTCGGGGTTATGAAGTAGTTAATTTATTTTGGTTAATTAGGGGGGGTAGTGAGAGGGGTCTTTATTTCGGCAGTAAGTAGCTTGTAATATGATTGGTTATTGTGGACATCTTTACTCTAGTATAAGGTACTATTAGAGTTGGTTAGGGCAGGATTTGGTCAAGGAGGTGCACTACTTTACTTGGCGCCATACGTGCCCAGGCTGGACGGGTCAGGGTAAACCTCCGCGGGGGTTGGTGGGGTCCCGGTGGGGTTGGGGGGGGGGGGGGCATGCCGCACCCTAAATACGTGTATATGGAGTTCTTTACGCTAATTGGGTTGATATATGATTTTGGGTGTTCAGGAGTTATACTCCTAGTTATGGTTGATCATTGACTCTAGTTTTCACCTACTAGGATCACTTGTGGGGGTTATGAATAGTGGTTTCGTGAAAGTGCAAGTCAGGAGGAAAAGTACACTTTTTAGGGGGGCGAGAGGCGGCTGTTCTAGTCTCGCGCCGTCCATCGTCCTGGGTCAGGTTGTGAGTTGGGCTAGTCAGTTAGAGGATAGTAAATGGTGTACAAGGATAGGTCTTTACCTTCTATTTACTGGGGCTGGGGAACGAACTGAATCGGCATGTTATAATGGTCTTATGGGCGTCTTTACAGGTGGGGGTTGTGAATTGGAAGGGTGGTGGGGTGAGGCTAAGTCACTGCGTCGCTCGTGAACTAGGACAGTGACCCTTAACGCGCGGGACATATGGGTGGCATTGCACTACGATAAAAACAGGTAGGGTGGTTTTTTGAAGGAGAAAGTGACAGGGTGATGCAGAAAGGTTACAACTGGGCATGGGGTCACGAAGCAGAGCAGTGTGAATTGTGGACTAGAAGGGGGTGATTTGAGAAGACATATAACAGATGTGGAAAGGAAAAATGGAAGAGAGAAACAACATCGGGGAAAACAGATAGCTACCCCAAGAATTGAATGCATGCATGAATAACGGTATTATAGCCGTCATCATAATAAGATGATGGAACCTGGTTGGTATGCACGTGACACAATCCGACAAAAGGACAGTGCCGCTATGTCGTATTAATATCGGTCGGGCATAACTTTGGTTAATATTATATATACACTTAGTCAATACAACCTAACCTATGGCTAGGCTAACCTAGCCAGTGATAGCCACCAGTGATAGTGCTCTTCAGTTTTCCATACTTTACTACAGAAATATCTATCCATCAACAACAAAACAGTGCAGTGTTCCACATAAGCATCCAGTGCACTTATTGCAGAAAAAATTACCAAGAAAAATTGTGTGATTATTAAGTAATAAGTGAAAATACGTTCATCCCACTCTCAAAACAAAGATGATGTCCAAGATGGCGGCGGTCACCTGTTCAGAAGAAGAAGATGTAAACAACAACATTGAGTGTGCTACATGTGGACTCTCCAGTGATATGGACTACTCCATAAGTTGTGATGACTGCAGAAAATGGCTACACTATGAATGTTGTGCTCTACCAACCTTTCAAATATTTTGTTATGCTGCCTCAAAAAGAAAATTCACTTGCCACCCATGCACCCTATTGAGGTTTGGGGACGAGGACACTGAGGAGTGGCTAAGCAATGCAGAGGAAGCTAAACACAGGCAAAGAACTGTAATTAGGGCAGAACTGAAAAAGAAAGGTGCAATCACCAAAGACACACTTCTGACAGTTAAGGCCAGGCAAATTGGCTCAAGTCAAGCTCTACCTGAAGACAAATCTGAGGATATCTTGACACAAACCGAGGCAGCTCAGACCCTAACTACACCAGAACTACCAAACAACTCTGATGACCCCAATAGGAAGCAAGAGGACAAGACTGTTGACCTAGGATTAGGGAATACACCAACAAACCTCAATCTATCGGTCGAATTGGCTCTCAGTAGGCCTAGGCCTAATTCCCAGACCCAAGGCCATGAATGCAGCCTTGCTAGAACTAGGCCTAGCCCAAGACAGAAATCCTCAGATTCCTCAGCATACCATCATTCCCATGTCACCAGAATCTCACCACAGGACAGGAGAAATGGCAGGTTGACTCAGCTTGCCCAAGAAACCCCCATATGTAGGTACCACAGACGGGGAACATGTCGGCACGGCAAATTTGGGACAAAATGTGAGTACCGTCATCCTAAGGTCTGTCGTAAACTCCTAAATCATGGGCCAAATAGAGACCAAGGATGCCAACTAGGGAAAAAATGCTCATTTCTCCACCCTAAGATGTGCGAGGACTCCATCTCCAAGCAGGAATGTTTGAATAGTAACTGTAAATTACCTCACATCAAAGGGACAAAGAGACACCAAGCCAAGCAAGATGTAAATCCAGTACTGGTACCTGCCACCGCTCAAGTGCCCCACATGGCCTCGAAGAAAGTCGACGCTGTCCAGGACACAAATTCAGCCCCTGCTTTTTTAGAATTAATGGTGGGGGTGAAAAGGACCCTCGACACGCTAACGAAAGCCATGGAGTCACAAGCGTCCATAATCAGCACACACCTAATGGGCAATCAACACAACAATGTCCCAACACATACCCAAATGTTTCCATGGCTAAATGCCATGAAATCATGCTAGAAAATGCAATGATGGGCAATATTCAAGGTCTATTCCCTAAGACAAATAAAAGCAAAATCCCCTTCATTGCTGAGCTTGCCGAAGAAAATGACCTAATGTTCATTGCCCTGACAGAGACTCATCTCCAAAGTGAGGTGAGTGATGCAGAAATAATAGTGGCAAATTACACCTCCTACAGAGCAGATCGTGAAAATAGAAGCCATGGTGGAGTCATCACATATGTAAGAAATGACCTAGCCTCAGATACAAAACCAATACTAGTCTACTCTGATACTCAAGTAGAAATGCTGGCTCTCCACATTAAGTCACTCAATGTAATTATTCTCAATTGCTATCGCCCCCCATCATGCACCCTTGAAAGTTACAATAATTCACACAGCAGAATCGACAAGCTAATCGACGATATGCCAACCCCAACACCAGACATCATCATCTGCGGAGACTTCAACTTTCCTATCATCCATTGGCCAGAAGGAAAGGTCTCAGGAGGTACCAGAGAGGAGCAAGCACAAGCCAGGCTTCTCCTTAAACTCTCTGACAAGCTTTTCCTCACACAACTGATAACCAAGCCTACCAGAGTCAATAACACACTCGACCTCCTCTTCACTAACAACCAGGATATAGTTGCCGACTACTCAGTGGAGAAGACAATATTCTCTGACCACAGCCTTGTAACTATACACACTATGTACAGGAAGGCTGGGGCTCAAGCTGAAACTGTAACTCCGCCAACAAAACCAACAAACCCATTCTCAAATTTGAACTTCTTCAGTGAAGCAATTGACTGGGTAAATCTCCAAACTTCCCTCTCCCAGACAAATTGGGACCTGATCCTCCATGACAAGGATCCAAATGCCATGCTTGACACCATCCTCAGCACTCTACTGAAGGAGTGTCAGCATCACATTCCCCAAAGGAGGAAACCTTCCAACGCTCGGCACCTCAAAATCCCGAGGGACCGAAAAATCCTAATGCAGAAAAGATCATCACTCAACAAACAGCTCAATAACACCCAAAACAAAACGAGGAAGCTTGCACTATCTACCAAGATTGCAAGCATAGAAACTCAAATTAAAGCATCCCATGAGCGTCAAAAGCAAAGAGAGGAAGATCGTGCAGTACTGAACATCAAGCGGAACCCCAAATTCTTTTACAGTTACTGCAGGCGCTTCTCAAAAATTAAGACGCAAGTGGGGCCATTAAGAACAGAGGATGGTGAAGCTGTAAACGACCCCAAAGGTGTATGTCGGATCCTGCGAACACAGTACGAGAATGTCTTCAGCACACCACGGCCAGCAACTGCAATCCAGGACCCCAAAGCTTTCTTCACGGAAGACACTCCACAACCGACTCGACTAAGTGATATTGAACTGACTGAGGCAGACCTACGAAAAGCCATTAAAGAACTGAGAACGAATGCAGCTGCTGGTCCTGACGGAGTACCAGCCATACTACTGATTAAATGCTGTGACGCCCTGATTCCTCCTATCTGCAAGCTTTGGAGACACTCAATGGACACAGGCACAATTCCATCCTCACTAAAACAGGCCATCATTACTCCAGTCTACAAGGGTGGTGAAAAGAGCCTGGCGAAGAACTATCGACCGGTAGCTCTAACATCCCACCTCATCAAGATATTTGAAAAAGTCCTGAGGAACAAGCTTGTCAACTTCCTGGAGAAAAATGGCCTTATGAACTCCAGCCAGCATGGCTTCCGGAAAGGCAGATCATGCCTTTCGAAGCTCCTGGCACATCATGACTGGCCACTCCACAGGCTTGCAGAGGGAGAAAATGTGGATGTCGTGTTTCTAGACTTTGCTAAAGCATTCGACAAGGTGGATCACGGCATCCTCCTTCACAAGATTAAGAAACTCGGCATCCAAGGCAAAATAGGTGTGTGGCTGCACAGTTTCCTCTCCGCAAGAACGCAGACTGTTGCTGTTAAGGGCCACACATCTGAAAAGTCCCACGTCATTAGTGGAGTACCCCAGGGATCAGTATTAGGACCACTGCTCTTCCTTATACTGATAGGGGACATTGATGATGGAGTTGGTCAATCAGTTATCTCTTCCTTTGCTGACGATACGAACATAAGTCGTGTCGTAAGAAATGAAGAGGATATTCATAATCTCCAGGATGACCTCGACAAAATCTACAAATGGGCAGACGAAAACAACATGACCTTCAACGAAGAAAAGTTTGAAGCGTTACGATGTGGCCCGAAACAAACCCTCAAGGACACCACCAAACTACTCACTGCAGGCGGCCACGACATCACCCCCAAGCCACATGTGAGATGCCTAGGTGTGCAATTGTCCGACGATGCCACATTTCAACACCACATTTCTGCAGCTGTCAAGAAAGCCAAGGGAATGGCCGGATGGATTCTACGGACGTTCAACTCCAGGGAACAAGAAACAATGCTAACTCTCTGGAGGTCTATGGTACAACCCTTCCTTGACTACTGTAGTCAACTATGGTCGCCACACAAAAAGGGGTACATACGAGATCTTGAGTCCGTCCAGAGGTCCTTCACTAGAAACATTCGGGGGATGAAGGACCTTAGCTACTGGGACCGGCTCAAGAAGCTAGGGCTGTACTCTCAGCAGAGAAGGCGAGACAGGTACTGCGCAATTTATGTGTGGAAAATCCTGGAGAAGCTGGTTCCAGATCCAACTGGTAATGAACTCCAGGAAAAACAAAATGGTCGGACTGGAAGGAAGTGTGAGAGGAGATCCCTCCCAACACAGGCACCAGAACGAGTGAGATCCCTCCTCGCGTCCAGCCTGGGCCACAATGGACCAAAAAATTTCAACTCGCTGCCCAAGGAAGTGCGAGACATAGTAGGTTGCCCGGTAGACAGGTTCAAAGGGTTATTAGACAAGTTTCTAAAGACCCTCCCAGATGAACCACCAGTGTCTGGATACACTGCTAACTGCCGGGCGGCCTCAAACTCTATACCGGACCAGACTAACCTCCTTCGAAGGGACGCACGGGACGGACGCAGCGGTGGCGGACCACGACTGTGAGGACGGGACCTCTAGACGACTTCAAGTAAGATTCAAGTAAGACATCAAGAATGTCAAGGATCGCCACCTTCGTAATACGCGTACTGAGGGACGGAATTGTTACATAATGCGTACATGACACGTGGGGGCGACCTTGATCTTACCTAATAGGGTACCTACACCGATTACACAATAAGGAAGAATTGACATGAAAGTAATGTGGTTTGTATATTAGAAGACTGTGATTGAAGAGACGTACAACATGTGGAATGAAGTGGAAGAGAGAAAGACCAAATCGGGGATGGAAGTGGGACCGGGGATCTCATTGGGGATGGGAGTTTCACTCCCGGGAATTTCGTTCCTGGGGTATTTTATATACATATTGGAGGTTAAGAGTTAATCACACAAACAACAATTAAAGAACCAGCAAACAAAAGAAGACTAAGAAGAATGAAGAAGAACCAAGAAGAAAGAAGAACAACCAAGATGAAAGAAGATCAACCAAGATGAAAGAAGAAACGAAAAGCACAAAAAATCCAAACATAAAACAAAAGTAAAAAGAGCACGACAAAAGGGAGGCGCCATTGTAAAGGCCAAGCTTCCCGCCCAACAACTGAACTGAACGTACAGTTCCGGACAGATCAAACAGCAACACCCCGTCCACCAGCTGTGTGGTGTGGGGCTCTGCGGATTTGGTAACACTGGCAGGAGGTGGGAGGGATGTGGGTGGATGATGAGGGGGGGTTTAGGGGGGAGTGTGGGAGGGTGAAGAGGCAGTAATCATGGTATGGCTGGTGGGAGGGGGCAAACGAGTGATGGGGTAGGGGAGAACAGAGTGACAAGCAAATTTTCCTATAGAACAAGCTACTCCCACAGGATTTTAGATTTAAATTTTTAATCGCGCACATGCCTCCTGCCAGTCTGCTCTCCCCTACCCTGTCACTTGTTTGCCCCCTCCCACCAGCCACACCATGATTGCTGCCTCTTCACCCTCCCAATTCCACCCTAAACCCCCCACATACCTCCCCTCATCACCAACCCACCCACATCCCTCCCACCTCCTGCCAGTGTTACCAAATCCGCAGAGCCCCTCACCACATAGCGGGTGGACGAGGTGTTGCTGTTTCATCTGTCCAGAACTGTACATGGGGTACTCATAAGTGGTGCCGTTGTAAAGGCTTATCCCTCAATACTTCATCTTCTTGTACAACTTCTCGTTTTAAAAATCTCCCAGTACGCTCGCGGATCTGGATAGAAATCAGGTATATCACTTCAACTATATATCTATAATTCTTCCTTGAGAATTATGCGCACTTCTCTTTTTGTGAAAAAGGTAACAATGGAAATTACTAACAATTTAGTTTGACTTCAGTTTCACTAATATATTAGGTAAACTTAATCCCGTGAATGATAGTGGACGATTGGATCCGTGTTCCCGTATTTATTGGCACTAAATACGAAAACTCAAGCATAGAGGTATTTTCAATTGTAGCTCAAGTTTGTGGACTCTAAAACATTATGGTCTCCACTGCGATATTTTCAGAGTTCATGAAGGTATAGTAAATCTCGTTATTTATATAGAAATTCAGACTTAAAGTATGCAAGGGTCGCAGACGTAATTCCTATAGGCACACTTTACTAATAGGATGGAAAGTCTCACTGGATAAGTTAACACTTCACATATATAACTCGAAATTCAGGGGAAACGGACTCTGTTTATTTTTCCACTTGACGGGAATATGACTGAGTTGCTGAACAGGTAGAAATCCGTCTAAAATCGGTATATAGGTTATCTGAAGAGTGAGAACGTCGCCTTAAAGTTCATTTATTATAGGAGATATTGATCTTCATTATTATTGATATCTGAATTTCATAGAACACTGATTATACCTTTTCACCTATTTTGAGATGGTAAAAAAACTCTGGTTATTTCGATCACTTTGAGTTCTAACTTTATAGTATCTCGTCACTGATACTGAATTCACGTATTTTCCATATTATTTCGTTTCTTGTTTGTAAAGATGCACTTCGTTGAGTTTGTCTTCTGATGTTCCTTGGGCCGTCCAGGTTGTCCGGTCGTATGGAGAAGTTACAGTTGGATTGATGGGTTTGGGGTCTTAAATATGGTTCCGTAACTTATTAGATAACAGTTGGTCACCATATCGGATTAACGCAAGTATCTCAGCATTTAGCTTCCAACGAATCTTGACTATCCTGACCTTTATATTAATCGTTGATGAAGTTCTGTTCAGGTACTCTTGAAATGAGGTTTTAAATGTATAAATTTCAGGTCTTGCCGGATTAACTTATCATCGGACGAACGTAAGATGAGCTGAGATAATTGCTCTTCTTGACTGTCCTAACCCTTATAAGAGGTTCAAAGAACTCAAGGCGGTGTTAACCTTTCAGTCACAAATTCTGGTGGATTGCCACAGACAATTTGCGCCTAGGATTTAAGTGCCCGTAAGGGTATCTCGCTAAACCCTTCTAACACAAAAGATCTTTCTATCCTAGATCTCTGTGAGAAGTGTGGGTATAATTTCTAAATAGAAAAAAACTGAAAGGGAGGTACTGCCTTACTCTTTCAATGTTTTGTCTAGATAAAAATGTAACCAATAAATATAACAGTCTTAATCTCTGTGAATGCCAGAAATAAGAAAGTTGCACTTATCTAGTTTAGCCTACTTGCATACACTATGATACATGAACTATTTTAGGGCTCTATGTTAAGAAATGGTTTTGCCACAAATAATCTATATTTTATTAATTTCACCACAACACAAAACACCCCCAATGAAATCAATTAAAGTGTATAATTATGTGATCCACCAGGATTCGAACCTGGGTTATCACACAGATTGTTGCCACCTTAACCATTACACCAATGTTTCTATAGAGCGGGTTGCCGATCCAGAGAAAAATTCTTTCTACTTATCTTCCTTCTTTCCGCTCGGAGTTTATATAGTCGTGCAAAAGGGGGGGGGGGAGGTTTTTAGAACTGAGTTTGTCGGAATTTGGGAAAAGGTTATTTATTCCAGTAGGAACTGTGCATGGGGATTGGTAATGAAAGCTATAGAAGTAAGTCGCTCTCTATTTCTGTAACATTTGTTTATTATTAGTTTAAGAGAAAATATAGAAAACATAGATTTCTATATAAATTGTGAACTTGCTGGCAAGAATGTTAAGTTGGCAGTTCTAGGTCACTGGAGGTCGGTGACGCCGCTACTGTTTGCACAAAGGGGTATTAAGGGGTGTTGACAACTGTGTGTTGCCTGAACTCGGAAAGGTAGGATTTATCTATACCTAAGTGGGCATGGGTATGATTAGCAAAATGATATGCATCACTCCTCCTCTACGTCTGGAACATTTGTTAGTATTTGTCTACAATAATAATACATAGGCAACATCTATATGGAATAATATCCTTAACCTGTTGATGCGGGTTAAGGGTCATCTTTAGGGGGTCACGAGGGGGAAGTCGGTTGGTCCGTCGTTCTTATAGGTTTCTCTGCTATACTTCATACAGCTGGCAAATCTTTAAAAGAGACTTGAAGGAATATGTTTTCAGAGTAGTTTCTTTGGTAGAGCCGAATCGACCGAGAGTCCGTCAGAGAGATGAACGGGAATGGTGAGTCAACTTCACTGAGCGGTGCACCACACGCACCTACTAACTGCTCAGTTGGCAACTCGCTTGGGCGGCTGGCAACTTCACAACCCAACCCAAGCGCGTCTCACAACACCCCCTGCATGCTCTCTCCTATCCCCTTCCTTGTCCACAGACAAAGAAGGGGATAGGAGAGAGGAGGGAGTGTATGTGAGACGCGCTTGGGTTGGGTTGTGGAGTTGCCAGCCGCTCAAGCGAGTTGCCAACTGGGCAGTTTGTAGGTGCGTGTGGTGCACCGCTCAGTGAAGTTGACTCACAATTCCCGTTCATCTCTCTGACGGACTCTCGGTCGATTCGGCTCAGGCTTCTTCCTCTCTGTTCGTTCCTCTCGGTTCGGGGCCTTTGCTTCCCGGAAGGTGAAGTAGTGTAAAGTCAGTGAAAATAGGCTAGCCTAAAACAGATCGGATGCAGAAATACCCTGAGCCGACCAGGCCAAGTTGGATATCTCTATTGGTCTAACTGGTAAGGTGTCTGCCTCACAACCCAAGGATCGAGAGTTCGTGGCCCCACCATTGCTTGATATTTTCGGGAGGCTATTCCTGCATCTAACAAAGTTTAGGTGTGCTGGTAAAATTGTTCAGATGGTTGAGAGTAAGATCGGAGCTCCATAAATCCTCTTTCGGGTAAGGTGTAAAAACCAATTCCTACAGATTCCTACACTTCCTTGTTCAGCTTCCCAAGGAATTAAGCCACACATCTTGCACTTCTTTTTCCCGGTTGTTCTGGTCATTTTCGTTGCTCGCTGGCTTTTATTTTTCAGATTATTTAAGCACGACACGGGGAGACGCCTGTTCACCATGACCACTTTGATTTGGCGTGTCTCTATAGGCTTAAGCGCGATTCCCATACCTCCGTTTGGGACGGACCTACGTCATCGATGACATAGGTCCCGTTGGCCGTGAGTGCTTTCCCAGGAGTTAAAACTTCACGAGCGTGAAATCCAATGTTGCCACACTACCTCTTAGCTCGCCCAGTTGGGCTTACTTTAAGTATAAATGGCAAATTATTCGTCTTTGTGGTACTGCTTGACACAATTTATCATAATATGCACTATGTAAACAGTCAAAATATGGGAGAGTATGTAAAAAGCCTGAAATCCAAGTTAAATTAACGAGCACTAGCATCAAAAGAAGCAATGTACTTCAAGCCTAAATTTGTTGATTTCGGAATAAATATTACACAATATCCATAATTGGTCGTCGTGACAACATGCACAGCTATCAAATTACACTATTTAATAGGGCCCCTCCATCATTGACGACTTCGCCTATTAATAATAATAGTCTCCATTCAACATCCTGCGCCAGCATTTTGAATAGCCCGCGCGGAAGAATCATTGAATACTCGTCATAAGTGCACGCTTAATTCCCTCATGGGATCGTCATTTTGATCGGGTACCCTACAGAAAAAACTCTGTAAAAAATAAAAAATAAAAAATTACTTAATATCTGTTATCTTAGGACTTGCCATATTCGTGGATTTCTCATGCTTTGCTTCCCCGACACCAGGCCCCCTAGCGGCCATCTTCATCCTTCCTTCTTCCGCGTCCCTCCCGACAACAGGGCTCGCGCCGTGTCCGCTTCATTCGACGTTCGCAGAGCTTCTAGTGAGTCCTTACCCATTTGTATACATCTGTGTTGTAGTAACAGGGTTTAGATTAGCTAGCACGGCTGCCAGATTGGTAGGTCCGGCAGGAAGAGTGTGTTAAAATAGGGTACCATTGTCACAGGCGTCTACGAGTCCCGATTGGGTGTACCGCGTGTGTTGTTTTTGTGATACGCCTTAGCTGTTGTGTTTACTTAGCTAGGAGGCGACCACT
Organism: Paralithodes platypus; assembly: GCA_032716605.1. Lineage (NCBI taxonomy): Eukaryota > Metazoa > Arthropoda > Malacostraca > Decapoda > Lithodidae > Paralithodes > Paralithodes platypus. The sequence continues at coordinate 10,424,001 of CM064544.1, read as the reverse complement.
CTACGAGGCATGATACAGACTGTCAATATTGAGGAGAGTACATGCCATTGTCTTCAAATATCATCAAAAGCTCTGGTTTAAGGGTGTCTGCACGTGGTGCTCCACCTTCCAGGGTTCGTGTTTTGCTTAGGCCCCTTGGGAGGGCCTCCCTCTGCATGGTGCGGCTGCTGGGTTCTGGAGCGTCGACTGCTGGGATGTTCTTCGGACCACGTGGTCGGCCGAATTAGGGGTCTCCGACGTAGGCTTCAGGTAATTTAGGTTTCTAAATTTCTGTTGTTATTATTACCTATGTATGCCCCCTGTTCTGGTTCATGCATGCGGGCTTGTGCCGTAGGGGGTAGGGGAGACGTCTCTATATGTCATTATGCATTTTATATATATGTGTGGGACTGCAGGAAAGGGGCTGTGCCAACCCCGTTTCCCGGCAGTTTTTGTCTGTTCCGGCGGGCCCCGTGCGGTGGGTCCAGGTTATCCGTCTCTGACGGGTAGGAACATTTAAAAGATCCCGGCGTGGTTTGGCTGAACCACACTCTCCCGGCGGAATTGCATTCCTAGAAGGGCTACCAACTCGGCCCGCCGAGTTAACTCGCCCTGACTGGCCTAGTGACACATTAAGACTTTATCGCCTGCGGCGCCACCAGTCAAGTGTACACGAAGAGATAAGATTAGTTTTGCAAACTTGTTCAGTATGATCACAACTTAAAAGGTCATGGGACCTGTGGCTCTTGTCACAGGTAAGTTATTGAAAGTCAGCTAGACAGATCCGGCAGAAGGTTAGCGTGGTGGGTCACTATCGCTAATTTTCCGGCGGATTTGGGTTAGGATGTTTAATACCTCGCAGGTTATCCTTATGAGCATTGATTCCTGGAAATTTTCTTTCCAGGCACCAGACTACTTCTCCGGCGGAGCTGGACATCTGATCCCGGCGGAGGGGGGGAACCTCTCATTTACGGCACCATGCCTAGGTTTGAACTTTACGCTACGCCCACTTGTTCCCTTTTACCCGTGTTTGCTCATACTCTTTGCATTAAATGTGTGAAGTATTTAGCTTGAAAAGGTGCGCCATCTGCTCTGAATTAAAATCCGCCTTGCTGGCGAAGAAAGACCTGTCATGTTTAGCAGCCTTGCACGAGATTAAAGCGGCGTTCAATTCTTATGCTAAGGACAGAGCCCATAAGGCACTCCAATGTGACGACGAAGTCCTGTGGGAAAAGCTAATTATCAAGTTACCTTTAGTAAAACCCGGATCCTCCAAATCGGTCAGACCCAAGGTCAAAGCTAAAGCCATCAGCAAAGAAGTTATCAGTAGCAGTAGTGAGAACGACATCTCTGAGGTCCCCTCCTCTGACCGTGCCACGCGGCGGAAGTCGAGGTCCAGGTCGAAGTCTCCCCGGAAACTCTTCCCGGTCTCACAAGCGCCGGAGAGAAGAGTATGACACATCGAGCAGCCGGCGAGAGACTCCTCAGCCGCCCCCTCCCACACCTCCCTCTGACACTCATATACGTGATTCAGGGGAGTCGGAAATGGGATCTGAGTTATTAACATCTAAATCTAGTCAGGAACATTCTGTGTGTGTACCTCCTAATGTGACTTTTGCCATACCAAAATTAACTGTAGTTCCCCGGGGTGTGAGGTCGACAGGCCCGAGTAGGGTGCTAGCCGACCAATTTAGGGGTTATCCGGCGGGGGCCCAATTCAGCTCACAGGTGACTCATGACTCCCAGCCCATAGCGGCAGGGGGGTACTGGCGCCATTCAGAACCACCTCTTAATGTCATTCCAGAACGGACTGAGGACGGCAACATCAACGTGTTGCCTTTGTCAGTGCCAGATTTGTCTTGGCCCCCGGCGGATTATGAGATAGACTCACAAGAGATAGCATCACCAGAGATCTTGGAGCAGAGTGAGGAGCCGGCGGATGGAATGTTCTCCCCGGCTCCTCAGTCTCTCCTAGTAATTATTCTGAGGCTAGTTCACATTCATCCAAAGATCCCTCTAGGAAATGGATGACTTCTGATCAGGTAAATGAATTATTACATAAAGTAATACAGCATTATCAAATCCCTGCCTCGTTGGATTCCCCGGTTACTCTCTCAGCTGCGCCCCCTAGCACTTCTGTGATTAGACCATTAGAACTCCCGACATTCACTACTTCTTGCCCAACCCCGTTGGTGACAGCTGCCCCAGGCCCTACAGTGCCGGCGGCGCTAGCAATGTCCAACCTCAGGGTTATTACTGATGTCCAACCTCCTCCTTTAGATAAAGCGCCTCTGAGGAAGGGCCCCATGCCCCTCCTCTATGGTACTGATTGCTCTTGTGTACCTGTGGTACCAGAGAATCCCCTTATAGCTCAACCTTCAGTATCAGGGGACCCACCAGTTCCCGGCGAGTGGTCCATCGAGATCAATAGGAACCGTAAATTTCGGGCCAAAGACGAGACAGGGAGGGTATTAGATGTACTGATTAAGGGTGTCCCAAGTTCACTTAACCCGGCATATTTTGTGTATTCAGCCGCGCCGGCCGTTCCTTCCGCCGCATCTGCACGGCTATTTGCTGACTGGTCGAAGGCTGATGGCATCAATGATGTCAAAGCTTTAAATGCTCTTACGCCGGAGTTGGCTACAACTCCGGCTCTGGACCAAGCTCAGACTCCGGTACTGCAGATGCGGCAGCAGGGAGTAGGCCCTTGGGTAGATTGGGAGATAGAAGCCCAAGTATTTGCCACTACTATCACCTCCAAATCTTCACATCAAATTCCCCCAGAGAATCATACTTACCTTTCTCTACCAGTATCCAAAGCAGAAGGGGTGTCCCCAGCCTTACTAACATTTCTGGCGGCCCCCAAAGTGTCTTTACATGCCCTGGATGAACCTTTCTCCCCCCCCCACCCCGGCTGCTCACTTGGAGCAAGATTTTAAGTTACGCAATAAAGCCTACCGGATGTTCTCTCAGTACTTGGTGAGTCATCAAGTAGCCGCCTCTCTTGCACGCACGATCTCGGCCATCACTGACCCCCAAATTAGAAAAGCTATGGAGCTGTCTCGTAGACTTTTGCTACAAAATGCTATTCAGTCCCTAGGAGACATTAGAATTGCAATCTTGGAGGCGGTTCGAGCTCACCAAGATCTGAGAGTCCATCTGGTGAGGAAGTTGCCGACGGACATAGGTCGCCGGGTAACTCTCTCCCCAGTTGTTACTGCCACCCTGCTTAACTCTGAAACTTGGAGTTTAGTTTTTAATATGGTAAGTGGGTGGAAGCAGGTTACCTCCCAAGCTAGGAAGGACCCACCTAAGAAACCCTTTCATAAATCAAAGGGCGGTAACAAACCGTTCCAACCCCAACCTAAACAGTCACCATGAGACCCCAGACCACCTCCTCAGCAGGGAGGTAATCAGTACAAACCCAAACACAGTAAACAGCACGGGTATAAGGGTAAGGCCCCATATAAAGGTCATCAGGGCACTGCACCAGCCAAACCTAGTCAAGCATCCGATTCCAACCTACCCCCACCTCCAAAAAACTAGCCACTCACACTCTCCACATCCCAGGGCCGAGCTCAAAGGCCCGAGATTGGGGAGTTGCCTTAAAGGACGAACCCCGGCTGCACCTGGGTTCGTTCCGTGCATTCCGCTCAGCCTGGCCCAAACATACCTGGGCCAGGAAGATAGTGAGCAAAGGAATCACCTGGTGGTGGCGCCGGCGGCCTCGACTGCGTCAGCCGCAAGAATATTCCCCAGTGTCTCAGGAGGAGGAGGTCATGTTACAAGAAATTATTGCCAAACAGATCCTTCTACAGGTCAATGCCTTTCAGCCAGTGTTCACGTCAAGACTCTTCTTAGTGCCAAAAAGGGACAGTGAGCAGATGCGACCAGTTCTAGATCTCTCGCACCTGAACACCTTTATAGAGAATTCACCCTTCAGGATGCTGACTGTACAGCAACTCAGACTCGCACTCCCGCCGCAAGGTTGGATGTGTTCGATCGATCTCAAAGATGCCTATTGGCATCTCCCTATAATCAAAAGGTTCCAAAAGTTTCTCGCTCTGAGAATCCGGCAAGAGACTTATGTCTTTCAAAGGATGCCGTTCGGGTTGAACCTAGCACCGAGAGTATTTACCAAACTCGTCCGGCAAGCTCTTTTACCCCTGTTAGTTCAAGGCATACAGGTGTTTTGGTATCTGGACGATTGGCTAGTAGTGGCAAACTCTGTAGAATTGTGTCAAGACCATGTCAACCAAGTGTTAGCTCATGTACAAGCCCTAGGGTTCAAGGTGAACTTGGCAAAGTCGCACCTTGTCCCCTCAAGGATGATTCAGTGGATAGGGCTGGTCTGGGATACCGTTGCTCTGACTCTTACTCAGAATGCGGACAACCGCAGCAGATTTCGAAGGAAACTGTTCCGGTTCCTCCACAGTCTGGATACGACCAGGAAAACGTGGGATTCCCTGATCGGTTCTCTCAACTGGGTACAATTAACTGTCAAGTTGGGCCGATTGAAAGCCAAGCGATTAATCCTGGAAGGCAACAAAGTGTTCCCTCTCTTGCCGGAGAAGAAATTATGGCCAATTCCTCCATTAATTCACACCTTACTATCGGCCTGGATCAAGCACGAAGTCCTCTACTCAGTCATATCATGGGTTTCTCCCCCACCTACGGTATGGGTAGACACGGACGCCTCGGGGACCCTGGGTTGGGGGCACCAGTCAAGCCTAGGCCACCAGTGGCAGGGCATTTGGGTGGCAGACAACCTAGCCCATATCAACAAGCAAGAGCTTTTAGTTCCCCTGTTCTTTCTCCAAACTCACGGCAGGACATTGAAGAACAAATCAATAGCATTCAGAATGGACAATCAAACCGCAGTTTTTTGCATTCAGAAGCAAGGCTCAGTGAGGTCACGAGAGTTGTTGAACGTTTCAGAACAAATTTTTACCCTAGCCGACTCGCTAGGGATTTTCCTGCATGCCACCTACCTCCCCGGCGTGGCGAACGTCTGGGCAGACGCTCTCTCTCGCCAGCGAAGCACTCTAGTAGAATGGACAATCAAACAGGCGATCTTCAACAAGATGATTGCAAAGTCCACAGGTGGACTTGTTTGCATCAACAGAGAACCACAGACTTCCACTCTTTCTTACCCGGCACAGGGTAACCCCGGCGGGGGGACCCGATGCATTGCTGGTGGACTGGAACAGGTGGACCTCAATCTATCTGTTTCCACCACCAGACTCTGTGTTAATGTGCAAGGTCATTCACAAACTGAGGGATTACCGGGGCCGGGTAGCTTTGATCGCGCCGCTTTGACCGGCCCAGGTATGGTACCACCAATTGCAACAGTGCTGCAGGACCCCAGTGTCCCTCCCGGTCTCCGTCTTCCACTTGGAAACGATTGGCAACCTTCGGACCTCGCTCAGTTTTGCCTTATGGATATTTACTCTGCCGAATGGTTAAATCAATTTGGGCCAAGTGTCACTCAGAAACTAATGAATCAGTACACACTGTCTACCAGGAGACAATATCAATCACATTGGAAAACTTTTACAACCTGGATTGTTGAGTCAGGGACGACTGCCTCGGGAGCCTTAATATTCAAGTACTTAGACTATCTATTTGAGCAGAAGTGTTTTTCGGTCATAACGTTAAAAAATCACCTGTCTGCCATTAGGACCCCCTTCCTTGATTTCACCGGCCTTTCCATACCACAGGCGGAGGAGAAAGGTTTTATGAGGGCGTGTTTTAAGCTTCGTCCACCTCCCCGCCAGCTCATGCCCACCTGGTCCCTTGATAAAGCCTTAGAATGGCTTCAATCGCGCAAGTATAATAATGCGCCGGACTTTGACTCACTTTTAAAGAAGGCTGTCTTTCTCATGGCACTTGCCACCGGAAACCGGGTATCTGAGCTGGCGGCGATGAGCAACGAACCAAACTGTCTCAGGTTTGGGAGACTGCACGACCATGTTCAAATCGCGCCGTCTCCCTCCTTTATTGCAAAGAACGAACATTGGGACCATGTTTTTTTTTAATTTACCGTCCCGGCTTTAACCCTTAATTAGCAGCGAGCAACATAAGTCGAGTTAAATAAAGCTGGACTATGTGGCGGTGCTCGACATAGGTCGAGTGGCAATTTCAGCACGTAATGTTGCTGAGAGAGAGAGACAAGTGGTGGCAGGAGAGTAGCGAGCGTATGACTGCTCCAGACCACCGCGGCGAACCTACTGACACGAATCCCACCTCCCTCCTCCCTCTCTCACTCGCTATATACGGAATTGTATGGGGAAAGTGCCTAATTACATGCTTTTTGCACTCGCGTTGCACGGTTATTGCAAGAAAACTAGCCATCATAAAAGGATCGTTATGGTGTCATTCGAAAGCTCTGTTTATGCCCTTTCAGGGATAGATACTTGTTTTACGTTCTGGGTCTTATTTAGGCATGAAAATGATCACGTAAACAGCCCTATTTTGGCTAAAAACACTCCGCTGGGCGGTACATATAAATAAACCGCATAGGCCGCTCTTAAGGTGTTAAAGAGAGGCCTTATTCATCACATTTTATGTCCTGTGCAAGCACTCACAAAGTTTATGAGGGCTGCGCGACCTCGCCAACCAGGTGCTTTATGGGTTAACCGGACAGGTAAGCGTGTTACAAAACGGAAGTTAGCTTCTTTGCTTGTCGCCGTTATCAGGGAAAGCAATCCCGGCGTGATAGGCAGGGCTCACGATATTAGGAAATGGGCGGTGTCCCTCAGATTTTTGCAAATTTTTTCAATTGATGATATTGCTAAAACCCAACTTTGGGCTTCCAATCATACGTTCCTTACACGCCACCTGTCTGTTGCTCTAGATAAACCAAAGCGTACCTGTGTAGCTATACGGCAACGGGTACAGTAGGTAATGTTATATTATAAGTTGTGTTGTTTTAACCCTTCCAGCCCGGGCAGCATTTTAAAATGACAGTGCGGCAGATGGGCCGGAGCCCACGTGTCCTTATAAAATCCCTGTGCTTGAAAGCGTGCTTCAAAATTCGCGCGGCCAAATTTTACTTTGCAGGGGCGATCGCAGCGCCACCAAGCCTCAACTACTACCGTTATCAGTTCCTACGTGGCCGCCATAGCGAGTTATAGTGACAAAATGAATTCCGACGCGTCCGATTCGGTGCAACCTCCCGCGCGCCCCACTGCTACCCCGCTCGCAACTTCGACTCCTGTTGCAACCGAGAAGAAAGCTCAACGAAAGAAAGTGAAGCGTTTGTTGAGTGATAGTGCTATACAGCGAGAACTTTTTGATATTGAAGAGAGCAGTGGCGAAAGCTTGGTGGACAAAGAACAATTTATAAGTGCAAGCGAAGATGACGATTTCGTTGGCTTTGGAGACGACGATAATGTAGATTTATTTGAGGGGGGAGACAGTAGTGATGATCCTGATGTGGAAGTGTTTCAGGAAGGTGCTATTGAACTTCCAAGTGTGCTAGAACCTAGGCCTACCCCCTCGCCATCTTTGCTAGGCCTAGCCCTAGCCCAGGACCTTCCCCTTTGCCTGCCCGTACACCCTTGAAAGTGGGCAAATATTTTTATAAACAATCTTTGGTGAAAAGTGCAGCTAAAAAAGCACGCAGGGCAGCAGCAGAAAACGCTAGGGAAGCGGAAGACAGTGATAGTGACGCCGACCCTGGTCTAGCAACCACCCGCATTCCTTTGTCCCGACGCCTTGACCAGGGACGCCGCGTGGGTCACCCACAGCCCTCAGCTTCATCTCTCCTTCAGGATGAGCAAAGGGCCTCTTCAACTGGTATTAGTAGTGTGCCACAGCCCTCAACACACCGCAGAGCATTATTTGGTGCGGAGAAGCCCTCGGCTCGCCGAAAAAGGAGCCCAACTCCCGAGGCCGAGGCTCCCATTGTTGAACCTCCCGCAGCCTCCCGCGCCCCACGCCGCCGACGCCCGGTCACTTCTTCACCAGAATTGTCTCCTGAAGAGGATGCTGATTACCCCAACATTGCCCAAGATGACCTGACGTCGCCTGAGGAGGAAGAGGAAGAGGAACAGGAACAGGAAGATGAAGAGGAAGTCCCGACAAGACGAGTAAGAGGGCGAGGTTGTGGACGTGCTGTCTGCCGACGCCGCTGCCCCTGGGCGTGGGCGTGCAGGGCGTCCGCGTGGCCATGAGTGTGTGCCAGGGCATCCAGGGCGTGTGCCTGTTGCACCTGCACGTGCTCGAGCATCAGCATCCGACCTGTTTGTGTGGACAGATGGGGCTGATTTTGAGCCAGATTGTCCTGCCTTTGACGAGGTACAGATGGGTTCCGGGGTGTCACCAACATATCCCTGTGGCCCAGATGCTACCCCCAGTGAACTTTTCTGTGGCTTCTATGACAATGTAGTCATGGAATACCTCGTCGAGGAGACCAACAACCATCATGACATCTGTGCCAACTTTCTTGGGAGGAAGACCAGTGCCAAGATGGTGGCATGGAGAGCTGTCACTTTGGCAGAACTATATGTGTTCTTGGCACTCACAATGCTGATGACACATATCAGGAAGCACGCTCTGGCAGACTACTGGATCACTGGTGACCTCATAACGACTCCAGCATTTGGCAAGTACATGTCCAGGGACAGGTACTTTGACATCCTCTCCTATCTCCACCTGACCAACAACATGCATGTCCACCTTACCGACACACTATGGAAGATCAGGAAGCTGTATGACATGATACGTCATCGGTTCACTACCTACCTGATTCCTTTCCAGAAGATATGCCTCGACGAGTCTCTGGTCCTGTTCCGTGGTAGGCTGCACTTCCGACAGTATATCCCGTCCAAGAGACACCGCTTCGGCATCAAGCTCTTCGTCCTCTGCGAATGTTTGACGGGGTATGTGCTGGACTTTGTGGTCTACAGCGGCAGGGGTGGAGAAATTGAGACTGACCCCCACATTGGTTTTGGCGGCGCTATAGTAAAGAAGATGATGGAGAGACACTTCCATAAGAACCACATCCTCTACACCGATGACTACTACACGTCGCCTCTCCTGACCAAGTACCTCCATGACCGCAAGACCGGAACTGTCGGCACAGTCAAGGCCAAGAGGAAGGGCATGCCAGGCTACCCAACCAAGACAAAGAAGACGGACATCTTCCACAAGAAGAGTGGCCCCATCCTCTCCATCCACTGGCATGACCAGCGGAAGGTCAACCTCCTCAGCACATGCCACAAGGCCGAGATGGTCGCCACAGGGAAGGTGGACCGAAGAACCAAGAACCCCGTCCAGAAACCAGCTGCTGTCCTGGATTACAACCTCAACATGCGCCTCGTTGACAAGTCCGACATGCAGATGGGCTTCATCGACTGCCTGTGAACATCTTGCAGGTGGTACAAGAAGTTTATCCTGCATACGGTAGATATGTCGGTCCTCAATGCCTACAACATCTACCGTCTGAGGACTCCAGGAGCCAAGAAGTACAAGTCCCTGCGGAAGTTCCACAAGCAGGTGATACTTGAGCTCCTGGCTAAGCATGCGGAACCTGGGAGACCACTACAAGGACCAGGCCAGCTGGACAGAATGGGGTGTGCCGACTTCTTCAGGAGGCACCAGCTCCACCCCCTTCCTTTCAAAGCACCAGGTAGTACAGTTAGGAGTCAGAAGAGGTGCCATGTGTGCAGCCACACAACTCGCAGACCCCGCAAAGTGAGCAAAACCACATGGGAATGCCTCGAGTGTGAAGTGGCACTGTGTGCTGGACGGTGCTTCAATGACTTTCACACTCTCCAACAATTTTGAAGTGCCCGTGACAATAACAGTGAAAGTGACACTATCAGTTATCATAGTCCAGTGAAAGTGACACTATAATAATAATAGAACTAATTATAAGTGAAAGAGACACACATAAGTAATAATAAGTGCCTTCATAACAATATGAACAAGTGAAAGTGACACTATATATATTATTAGCTTACATAACTAAAATGCCACAGGAACGAAAGGACTGGTGTCACAGGCCAGGATAGCTATAAGGATCACCACACCAACTTCGTTGTCTCCCTTCCACATAACTCCACATATGTATACGTCTCTCCAATCGCAGCCTTCTAGTATACAACCCACATTACTTTATTCCTTAACATTTGTATGTACCAACTAAGTATGTATATATTTAATTAAGGTACCAACCATGCATGCAGACTATAATATTTTCATTGTGTAGGTATGACGGCGATCTGAAGACACCTCAGTAAACCTATGCCCCTCCCCCTCTGTTCGGGAGTCCACCACGACTGTCCGGTAATATGAACCTCAGCCATGTGACTCGCCTAGTCATTCTGGGCAATTAATTGTTTCAATACTCCCCAGGTCTCTCAACTTGAGATATTAATTGTTTCTTTGTTGTAAATCTGTCACTTAAGACACTCGACTCATATCGATTGTAATTAGTCTATCTATCTATCTATCTATTGCCTGACGCCGTGATCCCCGAAGGGGTGGCCACGAACGAACCACCCCCATGCACCTCTGTCCCCAGTCAGTCGACGCCCCTCCCCCCAACCAGCACCGCCTTCGTTCATGTACTTCCTCACTCCATCCTTCCACCTCTCATTCGGTCTACTTCTCCCTCTCTGTCCCTCCACCTCGCTCTCGTACACCCTCTTAGTCATTTTCTCGCTTTCCATACGTTACATATGGCCGAACCATCTCAAGTTGTTCCTTTTCACACTTTCCAGCACATCTACCTCCACACCACACCTCCTTCTTACTTCCTCATTAGTCTGTCTAATCCTCCATGTAACTCCGCACGCACTCCTTAAGTAATTAATTTCCACTGCTCTCACTCTTGGTCTGAGTCTCTCAACCAACGTCCATGCTTCGCTTCCGTAAGTCAGTGTCGGGATTACCACACTGTCATGCAAGGACTTCTTCACTTCCATACTGACCACCCTATTTCTTGTTACTGCTTTTAGCGTTCCTACAACCCTCTTCCCCTGTTGTACCCTCTCCCACACTTCTTCATTCATAGTCCCATCTTTACTCAACACACTGCCCAGATACTTAAAAGAGTTGACGATCTCCATAGCCTGACCGTTCAGCTTCACCTCACACTCTGTGACTTCACCCCTTTCGAAGACCATAACCTTGCTCTTCCCCGCATTTACCTTCAAATTCCGTTTTTCGCACACTGTTCCCAACTCATTTACCAGACCGTGCAACTCCCATTCATTATCACTCATCAGAACTGTATCATCCGCAAACAGCAGTATAGGTAGCTTCCACTCAATTCCCTCCCTTTTCAGCGATACACCAACATCCACTGCTCTTGATAGTATTTCTTTCATAACTCCATCCATATATACAGTAAACAACCACGGGGACATCACACACCCCTGTTTCAAACCAACATTCAGGTCAAAGAACTCGCCCTGCTCACTCTCCACACGTACTGCCGCCTTTGCACCCTCATACATGCTCTTCACTGCTTTCAGCAACTTGCCCTCTACTCTGTATATTCTAAGTACTTTCCACAAACCTTCTCTATCCACTCTGTCATAGGCCTTCTCCAAGTCCATAAAGGCAACATACACCTTTTGTTTCTTCTCCAGATACTTCTCCACAACACAATTCAGGGTAAAAATCTGATCTACACATCCTCTTCCCTTCCTAAAACCTCCCTGCTCGTCGCCTATCCATTTCTCCGTTCTCACTCTCACTCTCTCAATCACTACCCTACTGTATACCTTCCCTACTACGCTTAGAAGACATATTCCTCGGTGGTTACCACACACTCCTCTTCCCCTTTGCCCTTATATAGGGGGACTATTATGCCAGTCTTCCAGTCATCGGGTGCACTCCCCTTCTCCCATGCTAGTTTGCACATTTTCCATACCCATTCTATCACTATCTCACCACCATACCTCAACATTTCCCCACACACTCCATCTGTTCCTGGTGCTTTCCCCAACTTCACTCTTTTCATGGCTTCCCACACTTCTGACCTCCTGATCCCCACCTCCTCCTCCACTACTTCTCTTCTTCTCCCTCCCATACCATATCCAGCTATGTTTGCTGGCTCTTCATTCCTTACATTTAGCAACTCACTGAAGTACTCCCTCCATCTTTCGACTCTCTCTTGCTTCTCGGCTAGCATTCTCCCATTCTTATCTTTCACACCCTTACTGTTTCCCATGCTACCTTCCCTAACTTTCTTGACTTCTTTCCAGAACAGTTTCTTACTCTCCCTCCATTATACACTCAGATTCCTTCCAAATTCCTCATCTACTCTTCTCTTACTTTCCTTCACTACTCTCTTCACCACCCTCTTACTCTCCACGTACCTCGCTCGTTTCTGTCTCTCGGAATCTTCATTCCCTCTACTACCCAACCACTCTCTATATGCTTTCTTCTTTTCTTCCACAGCTATTCTTACCTCTTCTGTCCACCATGCTGTACCTTTCACTCCCCTCCCTCTTCTCCTCACTCCACACACCTCCTCACATGCTGCACAGATCTCATCCTTAAACACCTTGCTCATCTCCTCCACTTCCTCCATAACTTCCAGGTCGAACCCACCTAGTCGTCTTTCCACTGCTCTCCTGTACTCCTCCCTGACTTCCTCCTCCTGCAACCTCTCCACCCTCCTCACCATTCCACCCTCCTCTCGCCTCCCTCCAGCTCTCCTCACCCACTTCTTTTGTATCCTAACCTTAGCTACCACTACATAATGATCAGACAGACCCCCTCCAATACCCCTATACACCCTAGCATCCATCACAGATTTCTTCATTCGTTCATCCACACATACATAATCAATCAATGACTTTCGTTCCACCACTGTCTTATCCTTCATCGTCAACATCCGTTTCCACGTGTACCTGTGGATCATTCTGTGTCGGAAGGTGTTGGCTATCCACAGCCTCCTCCCCACACATACGTCCACAAGTACACTACCATTCCCATTCACCTCTGATGGTACCCCCCACCCTCCCACCACTCCCTCAACTTTCCTATCACCCACCTTACCATTCATATCCCCAATCAGAAATATTCTTTCGTTCTTGTCAAACTTCTCCAGGCACGCCTCCACATTCATCCAGAACTCCTCTTTCTTTCTTTCAAGTATATCCTCTGTCGGGGCATACACGCATACAATCACCCACGTTTGTATTCCTACTTTCATTCTCACCCACACAATCCTTGAACCCACAGACCCATACTCTCTTACACATTCCTTCCATTTGCTACTTACAAACAAAGATGCACCTTCTCTCGCTGTTCCTTCACTCACTCCAGCACACACACCCATTCCACACTCCCACTCTCTCATATCTGAACCTTTCCATTTGGTCTCTGTCATTCCACATACATCCAGCCTGGCATTCACTAACACTTCCAGAACCTCTCTCTCTTTTGTGCCATCATTCATGCCACTAACATTCCACGTAGCCATTCTCAGAATGTCCGAAGGTAGTACAAAGTACAAAGGGTACAAAGGAAATCAAGCAACAACAGATCTAGTGACCCTTCTAGGTTGCTTGTCCTCCAAAACACAGGATCAAGTGTCCAAACAGTGGTTTAGAGTGGAAGGTATGTCCTTAGTCGGTCGTGGTTCGTCAACGTAGGTTCCGTCCGCATCCGAGGCTGTTCGTTCGTTTTTCTTTGCTTAGATATTTTTTCCGGGTGGGGGTCGCAAGCCCACCGACCCAACTTCTTTAGTCGCCTCTTACGACACGCAGAAGGCACGTGGGGCATATTCTATTCCCTAACCCCCAGGTGGGTTGTTATTAGTACTGGCGATTAATACGATGTTCATGTTTCACCTTTGTTGCCAGTAATTCACTGAGATTCTTAACCACATTTGTGTAGGATTTATCCTCAACCTATTATGTACCCTATCCCTTGTGTGTTACTATTACTATTGCTTCAGATGAGAAAACATATCCCCGACTACGAATCTATATTCGAGAGTTGGAGATCGAAATGATTATGTTGAGACGATTCTATAACTCCTCAAGATAGACGTTACCTGAATTAATATACCATCTACATGTCTATCTGATTACGTCAGCCCTGTACTTAGTTATATAACAATTATATGTTCCCAACCTTCCTAATGCAACCTCCATTTCACTAGACAAGATACCTAGGAGTAGTTCCGAGATTTAATTAGGCAATTACTCATTGATTTGGAAAGCCCCCAGACCAGCCCCAATTTCGTATGCAGGCTAAGGTAAGGTCGTGCCGGACAATATCGTCGTATTAAGTTCGCGTGAGTTTGGCTACGGGTCAAACTCGGTACAACCGCCTCAAAATTGTTACCCCATGAAAACCCGTTTTCCTATGTATGCCGCCGATCCACAGAAAACTAACCCTATACCCTGTGCTTGTACTAATCCATATCTGTTGATTTATATAATTAATAATATCCAATTTGCATACGATCATCTCTAGAGAAGTGCAGGAAAACTACCTAGTCTCTCTCTCTCCATTATGAGATAGATCGATGTCACTCATGCATGTACCCATTCCTAAGTTAAAGAAAAAGTTTTATCCACAATATTCTGCTTAGTGACCGCGTGCCCAGTGGTAACCTTTTGAGCCACCCTGTCCTTTTTCCTCTCCCCGTAGGCCTACCAACCCAACTTCCCAAACCTTCCCCTCGCATGACGCCCATCAGGATATTTTTATATTCTGTGCCAAGTCAGTTCCGACTCGAACCCCAGTATACAGAGAGTGCAAACCTATTCTGGTATCTCTTTCACGATCCTCTGACCTAAGTAAACCACACTCCCCACCTGAACCGTAGGGGTAGAACGCGCGAGGCTATGACCCCCTCCCACCCCCTTGAAAGAGGGTATAGGCCATAAAAATGTCACGTCCACCGACCCCAAGCTAAGCTGTTTCGTTTTAGTGCCTAGGATATTATATGAACCAGAAATTGACCGATCGATATGGATCTGACACAGAGGCACTGCCCATGTCGAATCGTATTCCGTGCATTTCAACCAGGGTTCATTCGCTTTAGTTTAACGACGACTAGTATACTGTCATTTTATGCATGCATTTCGTTTTCGTAAGTTAAGTATTTCTTTTTCCTTCACCATTGTGTTCCTCCTTTTCCGTCTCTTTCCACACCTATTATACATCTAATCAGTCATCCCTTCTAGTCCACAGTCCACACTACTCTGTTTTCGTATCTCTGTTGTTTTATATAAGATTAATTATGACAAATCTGAATACAATCCTCTCCAGAGAGCTCTAGGGAAGCCACCTAGTTTTTCTCTCCATTTAAGAATAATAATAATAATAATAGTTCTTAAAGCTAGCACATGCTAAGCTAGCTAAGGATAGCTCAATAAGGCCGATTAGGCGTATTTCCATTGGGGTCCTGATAAGAAGATAAACGTATATTACCCCATGCTCCGGGATTCGTTCTAGCACCTAAGTAGTTATACAATTGAACTTGAGTTATTCAACAAGGTTCCATACTTTTATATTAACTACGGCAAAATACCGTCCAATTCATGCATGTCACTTTTTCCTAAGTTAACTCTCATTAATCCACCAATACTTTGCGTAGTAACAAGCATGCTCAGGTAACCTTTTATCCACCCTGTCGTTTTTCCATACCAACCCGAGCTTAATAACTCCCTCTAGAAAGGATGCCATCAGGATGTTAATTTGTGCCGAGCAAGTCATTTTCTCAAGCTTCCGTAAGCAGAGAGTACAAACCTATTTGGTACCTCCTTTAACTATCCCCTAACATAACTAACCACCCCTACAACCTGGGGCAGTGAATTAATGCGCGCGAGGCTAACCCCCCCTTTCCTCCCCTCAAAGAGGCCCAGCATCTCCCCCTCGCGTAGGACTACCGACATCCACATACCCGCCAAATTCTTGCTAGAAACTCCGGGTATTTACAACCCATACCAACCTCCAAGTTTTTTATTCCAGCCTAAATCCTATTCCTATCCCGTTCCTATCTATACCCCCAAGTCCCCCTTAACCCGTCTTAGACTCCTAATAGCATTTCAGCTAGCTCAGAGGAGGATCCTAGAGATAATATTAACGTAGGCTGCCTTACCGCTTGAGTCCAAAGGCGCTGGACAAACTAGTTTTTTATTTCCCCAACATCCTCCTCTCAACTCATATTAATAATTAATAAATGTCAGAAAAAAAGGTAAATCATATTGCGGCCTACATGCTAACTTTATAAAAGACCTTTAATGCTACCCCCTTCAACCAAGGGATTAAATTAACTTGTATTCCCCTCCGACATCCAAAAGTTAGACAAAGGAACTCTGCCCCCCTCCATATATATAGTCCCGCGCCAAAAACAAACCAGTTCGAGAGGATATAAACCACGTAACGGAAGTGCCGCAATTGTGGATATATTACCCAGCTCCACCCTCAGGATATACAGTGATTTGCGGTGTTCGCGATCCAAGTGCCTCTGTGAGGGAGTGAATCAATCCTTGACAAATATATTGTTGCAACTGAGAAACCAGGGGCAAGATTATATCTTTCAACAACCGATTCATAAATTCTTTTTGATTGTCTCATAAACGTATTGTCAGCCGGTTCGCCACTACTTTGGGTTTAAGAGCAATCATAACTCATAACCGGTCCCAGATAGAAAGATCTGGTTATGTTAGAAGGGATTACGCGAGTTTAGGAGAAGACTCGACGAGAAGATTCCTGGGCAAACAATTTTCTGTTTGACCGAAAGGCGAGAAGCCGTTTGCACGTCTGAACCTCTTCATAAGGCCAGAATTAGTAAGAAAAGTCGTTCTCCCGACTGTCTTACGTTACTTCGATCCACTGTTTTCTCTGGCTATGCCGATGACAGAGGCATTTAAGGCTTTCAGTAGGAGTCCCATAACGACGTGTCATCAACGGCTTGACAAATTAGCCCAACTATACACTTCTTCTCTACACTCCCGGACAACTTGGACGGCAAAAGAGTCGCTGTTAGCCCCCAACACACCAACTCAAGATAACGAGATGCCTAGCCTTGTGATTTAAGTAATCTACGTATCGTTGAGTAATGTGATCAGAAGAATAATTCCTGAACGTTGGAAGTGGGAAGCGAAAGAACTCTATTCAAATCCGCGAGCAGAGCTAAAAGACGATACAAAGGCCACTACCTTAACCGAGTGCTCCAACATCTATTGTTCATGCGAATCCTATTACGTACTCTATACCCGAGTGTTTAACAGTTTAAATAAAGCTGTATTACAAACCATTTATCCACGATTATTTTTGTCCTCTGTTGATTTCCTTTATGTACTTTGCAATATATCCAATAGCCCAGTCTTGCAGAACTCCCCTATACCAAGTTAAACCTGTATAAAATCAGGGCATAACACTAACAATACATAAAAGTGAAAATGACACTATCGATTATCATAGTCCAGTGAAAGTGACACTATAATAATAATAAAACTAAGTATAAGTGAAAGAGATACACATAAGTAATAATAAGTGCCTTCGTAACAATATGAACAAGTGAAAGTGACACTATATATATTATTAGCTTACCTAACAATACATAAAAGTGAAAGTGACACTATCAATTATCATAGTCCAGTGAAAGTGACACTATAATAATAATAAAACTAAGTATAAGTGAAAGAGACACACATAAGTAATAATAAGTGCCTTCGTAACAATATGAACAAGTGAAAGTGACACTATAATATATTATTAGCTTACCTAACAATACATAAAAGTGAAAATGACACCATCAACTATCAAAGTCCAGTGAAAGTGACACTATAATCATAATAATATAATAAAACTAAGTAATAAGTGACAGAGACAAATAACTTCATGAAAATAACTTTATTGAGTGAAAATAACATAATAACTATAATAAATGGCATAATAAACAATAAAACACTATCAAATCGCTTCCCGGCATAATTGCGGGTGGAACGACGAGTGCAACTGGGCGTCGTAGCCGGGGCCGTGGTTGAGTGTTCGGACGCGCCGAAGTAAATACGCGGCAAAAGATACCTCCACTTCCATCACCATCACTCCGGAACCAGTTGAGCTAGAGAGCTCTACTCAACGCCATTCTACGCGGCAAGGTAAGGCGCACAATTTATATATCTTTCATTAATGTAGGTAATATATTAAGCGAGATTAGCCTTAGTTTACTTTTGTTGATTTTCAGCCAGATCGCCCGGATATGACCTCCGTTATTTAGAAAGGCAGCCCGGGCCACGAGGGTTAAAAAGGGGGGGGGGGGTGCGGAATAGTCCATATCCCCCCTGTACCCATGGAGATTGTGATATATCACGAGCTGTGATAGGACGGGTTCTACAGTCCAGTATTAGTTTACTTATTTTAAATTCTAAGAAATTATCGCATAGTTGCAACTATATCTGTTTTACCAGTGTACACAAATATTACTGTACAATTAGTTGAAGGACAGAACAAATAACTACTGCAGAGTTATAGTTCTACAGGACACATGCGTGTCACTTTTTTTCATGCATACGATCGATTGCAACGGTCTGACCATGAGCAAGCAGTTTCTTAACCTCTGAAGTGCGCATGGGGGTAATTGGAAACGTCCCCCTGTGCTGACGTATTTGAGGTGTTTCCGTCACTAAAATATTCATTGTGCCATTAATAGCATTAATACTTATCCATATGCGCCTATTATGGGTTGATTATAAAGGTATTAACCTGAAACAACAATAAAACGAGTGAAAACAGCGTTTGGATGGTCAAAATCGGAGATATAGCCCGCGAGTTAATAATAATAATAATAATAATAATAATTCTTTATTCCAGACACATAAGATAGATACAGTATAAATACAGTACGACCTAATGGTCCATATCACATACACTTCTCGTCAGAGCACAGATAATAATTATACACAAAGATATATTAATAAAGACACAATAAAATAAAAAATACAGTAGGCCTATTTACAGAATAGAGCACATATCACATTTTGTCACAATATAACACAGATAGGCTAACTAAGGCTATTGCTCAATGTTGGTTAACACCTATTGCACAGATCATTGCTCATAGTTCAATTAGACCTATATATTACATTACAGTACATACTATGTGTGCAGCAGCTTCTGCCAGTGAGATATAATACGGGATTCATAGATATGATCACTAGACCAAAGAGCTACAATCAGCGTGTTACTGGAGGATTGCAGTTGTATAATGTATGGGTGAGGCAAGCTACTTTCCTGCCAATTTCTCCCAAGGCCACTGAGACACAGTCGATCAATACTCTCTCTCTCTCTCTTGCACTCGCTTGCCATCAGTGATGACAACACCCTGCTTGCAACTCGCTAATGTTAGCACGAAAATATACCTCAGAATAAGGGAATAACAGGGAAAATAGGTGATAACTGAAGGAGAGGAGGAAAGTGGGGAAGGAGGAGAGGTAGAGGACTGAGATTTTGCATGGCCCAGGGGCCAAAAAAAAAAAAAAAAAAAAATTCGATGTCAAAAGTTGATTTTTTTTTTCACTCACTCATAAGAGTCTCCCCGCAGTCCGCCGGGGGAACTCTTAAGAGTCTCCCCGCAGTTCCCGGGTTAATGCCACGCACTGCTAGCAAATCTTTTATACCTTTTTATATTTTTGTATTACATACAATAAATCTTGAGAAAATGTTATCCGGATTCTTCTTCCCTAAGATTAGGATATTTTGCGAATGTCCCGCCTCCCGTCTTGATATTCAGGCAAAGTCGTCAATGATGGAGGGGCCCTATTAAATTATAGGTTTGATTCCCAAAGGGAAGTAGAGAAAACCTAATATTTAGTAGGGCCCCGTAATCATTGACAACTCGGGCCCTCCCGACCATCCCACTTCCCATTCGCCGATTTCTATAGTTTATTCTTGGTATATCAGTAAAGGACGAAGATGGCCGCTAGGGGGCCTGGTGTCGGGGAAGCAAAGCATGAGAAATCCACGAATATGGCAAGTCATAAGATAACAGATATTAACTTATTTTTTCTTTTTTCTTTTTTACGGAGTTTTTTCTGTAGGGTACCCGATCAAAATGACGATCCCATGAGGAAATTAAGTGTGCACTTATGACGAGTACTCCATGATTGTTCCGCGCGGGCTATTCAAAATGCTGGCGCAGGATGTTGAATGGAGACTATTATTATTAATAGGCGAAGTCGTCAATGATTACGGGGCCCTACTAAATATTAGGTTTTCTCTACTTCCCTTTGGGAATCAAACCTATATTCTATACAACTCTGGCTTCACAAAATGGAAAGTATGAGACTATTTAAAAATGTGGGCTACCTTTTCGCTTTGCTCCTGGGCTATAAACATTGGCAGTGCTTCAGAACTCGCCCAACATTGTGTCCATGGCGGAGAGGGCTAGTGTTTATCTTGTTTACATTATATATACGCACTATACGTACATTCTGTGTGTGTATGCATAGGCTATAGGGTGTGTACTATTCATTGGTGACCAGCACATGCCAATATAATATCATGGGCACCATAAATATATGTAATTGTCTTCCGTCGTCCGTCCAAAGTTAAATCCGAGTCAACTTTTCTGTGACCAGATCCGGGATCGGAAGCGTGCAAAACTGAGAACAATTAGACCTCGGTTCCCGCTTGCCGGAGCCCACGCGTGAAGGGACCTACGTCATCGTTGACGTATGTCCGTTTCAGGACCCAAACGGAAGTCAAAACGGAGGTATGGAAACCGCGCTTTACAGTCTTATGTAAGGGGGGGGGGATATTATAAAATAGAAGAGATAAATTGGGGAAAGGATAGAGGGGTGAGGGTTATCATTAGGCGTTTCGAATGAGACTGAGAGACGGTCAAGAGAAGATACCATGATAGAAAGCATATGGACAAATACAAAAATAAAAATAAATTTATTATAACCAAAAGGGATGGGCAAATTAAGGAAAGGGAACGACAATTAGGGGCGGCGAAATTTTGAGTTTTGACCGTCTAATTTGCATAAACAAAATGGCCGCCAAATTGGAAATTTTTGACACTTCTTGAACCATTTTCTCCAATATCTCTAACTAGGCAAGCAAATATCACAAGTGAAGCATCTATACCTATGTTTTGAGGGTCAGGGAATGTCACTGAGGCATTTTTAAAGGAATCAGTAATAAGCCTAGACTTTAATATACATATTAGCGGCTGTCATTAGAGAAAAATCAATGGTTCCCAACTTTACCCCAAGATACTCCTTGATGCTTATGCAGGCAAAACAGGGTAATATCTGTCACTCACCTGAACTATTTATTGGAGTAGACCATATTCATGCAATACAAGGAGTTTGATCATCACTCTGTTGCTGACATGCACACATTGCTGTGCATCGTAACCCGGATTTGCGGCATTTGCACCGACGCGTCCTGCATTGTTTCTGGCAGGCACATGAAATAATTTCCAGGCAACTTTGTGGGATCGGACTCAATGACATCAGAATGGGTTGTAGTCCTGAATCGCTATGTTTCCATCCCCTGTCTGTGGGTGCAGGAAGCTCAGGTACAGCACAGTGAGCATTTCTCCAAATCATTGCTTGATAGTGTACTCGCATCAAATGGAAGCGGAGAGCATCACGTGTTGGTGGCATTGCTTCTGGTTTGGCAGTCTTTGAGAACAGTATATGCCTTGCTGCATCAACAGAGTCTGTTTTGTGCACATCATATATTCTGCAAACAAACGTTTCTGAAGATCGAATGGTCTCCTCTGTGAGTTCACCGATTCCCAAGTTTATGAGCAATTGATGGTGCTGTTTGAAGACTTTCCATGATGACCTTTTGGTGTGATTTGCGATGTAGGAGGTGGTGTCGCACCCGGTTAATGCATGAAATGGTAAAAGAGTTGTTGTTGAATCTCTTGGTAGGTTGTTGAAAACTGCATCAATGGGTATATATCGCCTTTTCTTGGTGGTGCCAGACATCATCCAGAGGTGTTCACATTGTACACGTGGGAAGTGGGAAACCAAAAGCACGAGAACATCAGTGTCCCTTGATGACACAACAACTGTATTGAACTGGCTGTGCACAGCATGTAACACCAACCTAGTGTCAGCTTCTTCATGTGTGGCTCTCAGTTGAGTCAAATCAGTGATTGTCTTTGATGACCTAACCTCAATTTCTTCTCTGAATCCCCCGGCAACTACAATCTCCTTATCATCAGGTGCCTGAGAACACAGTTCCTCAGACAGGAAATTTGCAAGATCAGCTTTATTAGCAGGGAGCGACACAAAGTTAGTCCATTTTTTTGGAAGAGGCACATCACGTCCCTCAACAATTCGTCTGATTGGTCGATCTGCTTTCGTGCGTCGTGTCCTCGTACCACCCTTGATTGTCTCTTCTCTATATCTGTCGAACACAATGTCTACCCGTTGATAGTTAGAACCTGCCTTTAATACTGCTCTTACGTATGTGTCGGCCAAATCCCCAAAGGTCATTGCATTGTCAGGCTTTCCCAGAGCAACCACCAGTGCTTGTCCATCAATGATTAGGCAGGATGATGAGTCGTGAAGTTCAATAGCTTCAGGGCAGATTATGTCTTCCGTTAACTTATCTGCCAGTATGGACTTATTTCCAGTGCGGAGTGTACCATTCATTTCAGCGAGAGATACAGGAACTGGCAGAAGCTCGTCCTTTAGGACAGCTGGCAAGTCAACTGGACGACCTGCCTCATAGGCAGTAAGAAGGCGTTGAAGCACGTTTCTATCTGCCTTCAGGATAGTTCTCTTGTCTTTCTCTTTATTGTCTTTGACCACTTCATACAGAGATGCAAACGTTTTGGCATTACTCCTGTGTAGGGGTGCATGGATTCTGACATCTGGCTTGTCACCTTGCTCAGGTACAATCATCCTCTCCTCAACGAATGTATTCACTTTTTCTTGTCCGAGTTCTTTGGCACAAAGTAATGAGTTTTGGATTGCCTCTGTTGCTAGGTCTTTTGTGGCCAGATTCTGCAATGACGCTGGTGAAACCGATGCAAAAACCTTGAATCCCTGGAAGGCCGAGAGCAATGCCATCTCGTCATCGTTGTCCCGCTTTTGCCGTGATTTGGTAGCTTCATTGTGAACACGTGCACTACCAGGACAGTTGTTGTACATTGCATGCGTTTCAGCTGCAATGTGAGACCTCATATTATATGAAAGGGTCCATCTACAAAGCGCTGATGTTGTCTTTGTGATGCCAATGATTCCACCTGCTTTCTTTCCTGTACCATTTATCCACTCCATGGCTTGGTCTGGATCTACTTGGTTGAACTTTTGAACAGAACGTTTTACAACAAAGTTGCCCCTTTGAAACTCTGATAACACGGATTCTGGTAGTTGGTTCATCTCGGCTATATACACTGTACCCCATCTTGCATAGTTCAGGTGGTCATACCGCATGAAGTATGGCAACATCAGACTGAAGGAGTGGAGATGAAGGTCCCAGATTCCATCACGCTGAGCTTGAGTGAACTGCAACAGTATTGAGACCATGTCCATATAGTTCCACCAGAAGACAAAGTTCACATCATCAGATTTACTTGCTATGAAACCTTTCAGAAGATTGTGAAACCGTTCCTGCTTCAGACATCTTATCAGCTCTGGAATTCTTTCAGGATTGTCATCAGCAGCTATCGCAGAAACTTCATCATGGTATTCCTTTTCTGACTCTGCAGCAAACAGGAGAAATGTTGGCACCAAAAGCCGCCAAAGAGCTTGCAAAGTAAGTTTGTGAGCTCTCATAGCCTTATTGTACGCTTTTCCTGACAGGACAAGCTGCACAGCACCCTCCCCAAGCAGTCCACTCTCTAGCCACACTTCAGCTAAACCAGATCCAGCCATGTGATCTCCTATAGCCTTCAGGAAGTTCATCGCGGTATGAAGTCCACCAAGGCGAGGGATTAATTTATCCCGATATTCTTCCACAGACCACTTCAGTTCCATGAGTTTGCAGTATAAGGCTTGGTCCACTGTAAGGACTGTATGCTCCTGTCCGAAATGTGAAGATATCGCCATGCACCTCTTCACAACTGTATTTAGCGTATCTAACTCGTGAGCAGGAGCAAGAATTATGGGCAAATACCCTACTGCTGTCTGCTCTGGTTCCTCTGTTGAGACTGACTGATTGAATACTGTCCAAGAAGGTTTTGTGGCAGAATCTTGACGTCGCAGGAAAAAAGTCGTGTCCGTTGCTTGTGCTTGTTTTACACAATCACTGTCTCCTTCAGGTTTCATGAACCATACCTTGTCAACAGGGGCTGTGAATACTGGCTCACTTGTGGCAGGATTTATATTGACAGGATACAGGTTCTCTAGGACATCTGGCACGATCAGCGTATGTCTAGCAGATGGCTCTAACATCCGAAGTTCAGCATCGGCTTTCTGTCCCCGCTGCCATCAATTATCTGATCACTCATTTGTTTTGTCATTACTGAGATCAACCGTGCCTTCAAAACAACAGTTTGACAGAAAATGCATAAGTTCCAGTTTACTGGTTCCACGTGCCTTCGCAATGAACATCTGTTACCACTGCTGCTGCAACTTGCTTCTTGTTTTGAATCCACTGCCTGCATCTTCCGCAAACGTTCAAGTTTACTTTTGTCCGTGAAGTGGGCATAGCACATTTTGTGCCACACAAGAGTTTTGGCTTCAGCAGAATCCAAGACATTCTCAAGACGGTCAATCACATCGATATTCTTAGTGTCTCTAAGCTTTCTTCTGGTACTGGCAGCATCCCTGACTTTTGCGAGTCCATGGTCACTTGCATTACTAGGAATAACACTGGCTGTGTGAGTTTGGCAGAAGATGCACAAGCTGTAATCTACAGGTGAAGGCCTCTTCAAAGTAACTACTGGATCCATTGTAGTCTGCAAATAAAAGAAACAATTAGCATTAGATATTGGAGAAATTGATTTTTCTATAATTGCAGCCACTAATTTGCACATTTACGTTAAGGCTTATCACTAATCACTTTAAAGATGCCTTAATCACATTCTCTGACCCTCAAAACATAAGTATAGACACTTTATTTGTCATTTTTGCTTGCCTAGTTAGAGAGATATTGGAGAAAATGGTTCATGAAGTGTCAAAAATTTCCAATTTGGCGGCCATTTTGTTTATGCAAATTAGATGGTCAAAAACTCAAAATTTCGCTTGGGAACCGGGTTTATCGAATTCAGCATACCTGAAATATGCTAAAAAGTCTGGTTCCCAACTTTTACCTAAAAATGCTCCTAACATTCACATTTTTCAGAAACCCCACTACTCTATAATGGGTCTTCCACTGTTCGTATAGGTTCTCCTTTGATTATATTATCAGGTCCCTCAATACCTTCACCTGTAAAAGGTCATACTCTGAGCTAGCGCCGATGCAAAGGACAGTCCTGTAGAATCGCAAGAATCCGGGACGAGCTCAATTTTATTATAATACTCTTAATATAAATTCAGATATAATTAATGTTGTTATGCCCTGATTTTATACAGGTTTAACTTGGTATAGGTGAGTTCTGCAAGACTGGACCCAGATTCACTAACGGTCGTAGTACCGTAGTATGTGGTACCAAATCTGTAAATTGCTAACTGAATAAATATTATTATTAGCGTGCGATGTCGTACAGCAACCTACGCCAAAAGACTTAGAAATAGGGAAGAACTTGGAGCAAAGAAGATAGGAATATCACCAGATCTAACAAAGGAAGAAAGGTTGAAAAACAAGGAATTAGTGGTAGAACTTAAAGCCAAACGGCAGATGGGAGGAAGGTGGATAATTCGAAGGAACGAGGTGATAAGAGTTACAGAAGATGGCAGACCCAGATTTGAATACAACATCGGTAACCCTAGTCCTAGGCCAAGGCAGGAGGTCCCTAAGAGGAAGGAGGAGGAGGAGGAACCTATGCCAGAACTTGAATCGGAGGATGAGGAAGAGCAAGATAACAAAGACTGAAAAAAGACGAAGGGAAGTGAGTATTTAGTATTTAAATTAATAAATGTACAAGGATTGACTAAAGCAAAATATGAAGAATTAAAGGGTTTAGTTACCTATAATAATAATAATAAACATATTTTTCTTTGTCTAACTGAGACACAATTTAAAATACGAAACATTTTGGTGGATGGATTTGAAGTAATTGAAAGTATGAGGAATATTAATGATAGGAAGGGTGGTGGTTTAATGTTACTCTTTGAAACAACAGATAAAGTAAGTTTAAGCAAGGTAGAGTGTAAAAATAAAGATTTACTTTATGTAAAAGGATCTATACATGGGAAATTTGTACACTTGTTCTTGTTATACTTTTCTGTAAATGATAAGGTAAGGAATGATGAAATGAAGAAGGAGATAGAGAGACATTTAGACCAAATGGAAGATGAAAGAGTTATAATATTAGGTGACATGAATGCCCATGTAGGGTTCAAAGGTAAACAAAAACTAAATTATAATGGACACATTATACTAGATTTGATGGATAAATTTAAATTAAATATGTTAAATGATGACCAGGAGTGTAATGGGGAGATAACATGGCGAAGAAACGAGCAATCTAGCGTAATAGATTATGTTTTAATTTCAGATAAAATGTATGAAGATTTTAAAAATATGAAAATAGATGAAAAGCAAGACGTTTATGATCTGTCAGACCACAACCTTATTGAGGTATATTTTGAGTGGAATAATTCAAATAGTAAATCCTTTAAAGGGAAGAAATGGGAAACAAAAGAATACTATAAAATAAACGAGGAGACCATAGTCAAATTTATTAGGGAACTAGAAAATAGAATAACGAGAGAAGAGAGTAACGACATAAGAGTCTTCAATAGTGTAATGAAGGAGACAGCTGATGATATACTTAAAACTACCTATAGGAGGAGATTAGGAAGAGACAAAATAAAACAAGAGGCACCATGGATGAATGACAGTATTAGAAAAGGTATAAAAAAGAGGAGATATTATAATAGATTAAGAAGAAATGCTAAAAATAGAGAGGAAGAGGAGAGAAGTAACATACTTTTCTTGGAACAAAAAAGTAAAGTACAGAAAGAGATCAGGGAAGCCATTTATATACATGAGAGGAAAAAGACTAGAGAGATAATAGAGGGAGGAGATGCGAGTAAAAAGATGTGGAAATATATAAATAAACTAAGAAACAAAAGTCAAAACGAAATAAAAGAATTAAAACTTTATAACGATGAAGGAGAAGTATTGTCAGATAAAAGGGCTGTAGAAGAATTAAATATGTTTTGGAGTGGTATATATAAAATGCATGACAATAACATCGATGAAGTTTGGAATGAGGATATAAATAGGGAATATAGAGAATTAAAAGAGAAAGAAATGGAGGACAGGCAAGAAGGTAAATTATTTAAAATAGGGATGAATGTAAATGATGAACACAATTATAACATACAATCAGTCACAGTTAAAGAGGAGTTACGGGAACACATGGAAATGGCTTTAAAAGTTAATAAAAACATAAACTACATGGAGAAACCAAACATTACAGTGGGAGAATTAAAGGAAAATATAAAGAAATTAAAAAATAGAAAAGCAGCAGGCCTTGATGCAATGAAACCTGAGTTATATAAAGCATTGTCACAAAGTGATAAGTGCTTAGAAAAACTTGCAATGTGCTTTAATAATATTATGGACACAAATGTAATTCCAGAAGAGTGGAAGAAGTCAAAAACTGTTATGTTACCAAAAGTAAATAAACCAAAGGTAAATGAATTGAGGCCAATCGCTCTGACAGACATATCATATAAACTTTTCATGACGACAGCAATTAAAAATAAAATAGAAGAACACATTAGGGAGAATGGAGAGGTAAGGGAGACACAGAGTGGGTTTACAAATAAGGGTAGAATCGAAAATAATCTTTTTATATTGAAATACTGTATAGATAAAATATTTAAACAAAAGAGGTCACTCATAGTAATCTCAATAGACTTTAAAAAGGCCTATGACTCAATCAGAAGGGAGAAACTGATAAAAGTATTAAAAGATTACAATATAAATTCAAATGTTATAGACATAGTAAGTAACATATATAAAGAAGATAGTACAATTATAAATAAGGGGCAAGTAAATGAGACAGAGATTAAGGTAACAAGCGGCATCAGACAAGGCTGTACGGGGTCCACAACATTATTTAAATTAATAACTTATGAGATAATTAAACAGTTAGAAAATAAAAGAGGGTTTGTAGATGAGTGTTTCAAAATAAATTCATTGTTTTATGCCGATGACGGGCTACTCTTGGCTCATACAATCCAGGAAGCAGAAAGAGTAATAGATAAATTAATAGAGATAGGGGGAGAGTGTGGCTTAAGTATAAATAAAGACAAAAGTAAAATCCTAATATTTAATATGAAAAACAAACCAAACAACATACGAGAAATAGAAGTGGTAAAACAAATTAAATATCTAGGAATACAAATTAATGATAATAAAAAATGTTTTAAAACCCAGAAAATAGAAGCTTTGGATAAAGCAAATAGAATGGCTAACCTTACATACCCGGTAATATCACAAAGTTGTAATAAGATACTTATTGGAAAAACATATTGGAAAAGTATTGTGATACCAGCAGTCCTGTATGGCTCGAATGTTATAGGTTTTTCAAAAACAGAAATAAATAAATTACAAAATATAGAGAATAGGGTTTTTAGACACATATTAGGGGCACCCAGATATGCCCAAAAGGTAACCTTAAGGGGTGAAATAGGAGCCTCATCAATGGAGGCAAGAATTATGGAAGGTAACATAAAATATCTTAAATATTTAGTAGGAGAGGAAAGTAATGACTTGCTAAGAAGAATCACAGAGGAAAAACTTAGAAATAGTAAAGATCCCTGGACTGCAGAAATTAGAAAGTATGTAGGGAATTTGAAGTTAGGAGAAACAAATTTAGCAAATATTAAGAAGGACGACATTAGAAAAAGAGTTCTGGACTGGGATTCGGGAAGATGGCGAGAGGAGTTGGCAGAGAAGAGTAGCCTAGAAGTGTATAGGAGTTATAAAAAGGAGATTAAGAGCGAGGAAGATATTTATGACAACACACAGGCATCTATAATATTTTACAGATGTAGGACAAATAACTTAAATCTAAAAGATAGAAATAGGCATGTGGGAGGAGAGACACAATGCGATATGTGTAAGGAAGGAACAGAAGACCTAAAACATTTTCTACTACACTGTTCATTTTATAAAGCATGCAGAATAAAAGATCCAGGGTTCCAACAGCCTTATATTGAAAATGAAAATCAAGTCATCGGACATCTTTTATTTAACAAAGAAATAAGCGATAGAGTGAAACAGACAATCTATCAAATGTGGAGAGTACGAGAGAAAAAATTGAAAGAACTGAAATAAGAAGACTGAAGAGAGAAGAAACAAGAATGAAGGAAGACGAGAGAAGAAACAAGACTGAAGAAAGAAGATTTCAGAAAAAGGGATGAAAAATGAGATATATTTATTTTTAAACAAATGAGCACGTCACAAAGTCACAAAAAGAAAAATAACAAAACCTCTTAGGGAAGTGCCGACGTTAAGGCTAAACTTCCCGAATTCCAACTGAACTGAACTGAACCTACGATAGTTCCTAAGGGAGTGCGGAAGGTGTATTCACGAACGCATTGTTGAGCTTCCTTTCGGTTATTTTCACCAAGGCTTCTCTTGACCAATCAGGCGCTTGGCCTTTGTAAATAAACAATATGTCACCCACACCGAAGCGCCAGAAGAACCTAATATACTTTAATTTATGAGCTTGTCATTGTTTAGCATGGCTAATTCGATCCACCACAGCCAGCAGGAAGAAGAATAGAGTATCTTGTGAATTGATGATAAGAAATTAGCCTAGCTAGGCTACAGGGAAGCCTGTTAGTGGCCCAAGTTAAAGGATTTTCGACGGATTAATCATTGATAATCATGTTAGGCTAGTTGGGAGTATTATTTATACCTTAACCACAGTATATTGTTCTACTTTACCATGTCTACACCTAGACAGGGCGAGCCAAACCAAAATGCCAGACTTTACTATGTCTATGCCTACACAGGCAGTTCTAGCCAAGCCAAAATGCCAGGACCCAGATTCACTAACGGTCGTAGCGTGCGATGTCGTACAGCAACCTACGATCGTTCCTAAGGGAGTGAAGAAGGTGTATTCACGAACGCATCGTTGAGCTCCCTTACGGCTCCCTTTCGGTTATTTTCACCAAGGCTTCTCTTGACCAATCAGGCGCTTGGCCTTTGTAAATAAACAATATGTCACCCACATGACGAATCAAGAATCTGTGATTGTGTATTGCGCCCTCTCTGCCTTTATCTTGCCATATTACCCCAATAGTGACTGAAAATACCCCCACACTTCTTACCCGCTGCCCTCAACACATAGGGACAGTGGACAGGAAGCGATTCTCCAATTCTTCATCACCATGGAAGAGCCTGAAGAAGATGGAATGAGGCAGAGGCACCCGCCGCCAGAACACGCAGCCATGGACATCACAACAACCGCCGACGCTACTCCTCAAAAGAGAAGCCTTGCCTTAGACAATGAAGATTCAGTGAATGGTTCAGGAAATCATAAAAAAACGAACAGAGCCTCCTCACCAAATCTACACTTCAATGCCTCCCCAAATAGGCCTAGTGACACTGACAACGTGATAACCTACATTGTTCGAACAGCTGACAACTCCATTGCCTTCAACAATCCACACACCTTAACTAGAGCACTAAAAGATGCACATTTTGGCAAGTATATTCTACAGGCACAGGGAAGTCCTCACTTAATTGGTAAGGGATCTGCTTTCTGTTTCTCTATATTAGCCAAAGATATAGATAACCTTGCTGATTCACCGATTGAATCCATGACACAACTAGGCAGTTGGCAAGTCAAATGTCGGAAGGCCCGCTCCCCAGCCGACGCAGCAGAACATGGCATCACTTTCGGTAAGATTAGCCCTGTTTCTGAAGATTTGTCAGAAGAAGACATCTATAAATCACTAAAACTCTAGGCACACACCCAGCTAGGCTACTTGAGGTCTTGAGGATCCCCCCTAGGTATAAGAATGGTGAAAAATCAAAATCCGATGCAGTAAGGCTATGCTTCGAAGGCGAGCTCCCGCCCCGAGTAGCAATAGATATGACGAGCTACCAGGTATCCCAATACACATTCCCCATTCTGCGCTGTTACAACTGCCACCGATTCGGACACAGTGCTATATCATGCAGGAACAAGGTAAGATGCTCAATGTGCAGTGGATTCCATTCCCTAACATCAGGTTCTGACCAGCTAAGATGCCAAAATAATCCCTATTGCTATTTCTGTGGTGGCACACATAGAGTAGTCTCCTTCAAGTGCCCAATCTATATCAAAGCTTCAGAAATTCATAACAAAGCTCAGGCAGACCTCTCAGTACTAAAAGATGTTAACCGACAATTACGTGAGCTTAACCCTATCAATGCCAAGTCTACACTACCCAATACACAAATTACAACAGATCCCAAGCCCACTAGAGCCGTCAGAGACGACCTAAGCTATGCTAAACTTTCAAACCCCTTTTCAGTCCTAGAAGACGAAGTCCCCGAACAGGATGACATTGAACTGGAAGAAGACGAACACGAGGTCACCATAAATCCGACTAATCATGGTAAAATCCTGATTCACAAGGCACCAACTCCCAGATCCCAACGCCAAAATGGCCCCAAAATTCAACGCTGTACCACAGCCCACCAACTTGACTTCGACGACATCACTCCATGCTCCAACACCGGAACACAGTCCCCCAACATCACAACACCCAATGCAACCGCTAATCCAAAATGCCAGACTTATCAACACCAACGTCAACCTCAAACCCAATCTGAACAAACCACAAAATCACAATTAAACACACGCACACTGCACCAAGATGAAACCTACGCAGCTTCAGCCGACTCAGCTTCCCACACGAGTACCGGTACACAACTTCTACATCTCCTACTTCAAGCAATACAGCTATACCTCAAAGGAACAACCTTCCCAGACATAATCTCTCGGCTTTGGCCATATGCAGTCGCTATAATACTCCCTCAATAATGGACCCGTCCTCCCCACCCTTAAAGTTCATGCTATGGAATGCCAGAAGCATCTTTAATAAGACTCACGACTTTAAAACAACTGTAGATAGGGACATGCCAACTATAATAGGCCTATGCGAAACTTGGTTGAATCCATCCACCAACATAGTAATGCCAGGGTACACAATCTTCAGAGAAGACAGACTACAAGGCCTGAGAGGAGGAGGCTTGGCCATAATGGTACGTGAGAATATATCCTGCCGTATACTTGAACTCACCCCTTACAACAACAACAATAACGTAATAGAATCAATGGCCGTTCAGATAGCTCTCTCGGGAAAGTGGTGCTCCATCCTCCTCTGTTACAACCCCTGCAAAGATTTCACCATAACAGAAATCAACCATCTCTTTCAACAAGTCCCCCCCCCATGCATGATTCTAGGAGACTTCAATGCACGACACAAACTTTGGGACCCATACGCTCCACCAGGCTCCCTAAATCCTTCAGGAAAAGTGCTATTTCAGGTGCTTCTAGAATCTGTGAACTTAAATCTCCTAACACCACCCGCCTTGGGCACACGCATAGATCCACATACAGGCCGCTCATCCACAATAGACCTCTGCATCGGTTCCCACATATTCAATGACGTTGATATAAAACTAGGCCCATACATGGCAAGTGACCATCTCCCCATCTATATCACATCGACTTCACAAAAAATAACCTCGGACAACATCACTCGTCCCCACTGGAAAATAACAGACAAAGGATGGCAAAACTTCCAAACCACCCTTAGACAAACAACACCAGTAAAGAATCAATCCCTAGAAGTACTAACGACATCCTTCACCCAGACACTTACCAAAGCAGCCACATCAGCCTTCAAACTATACCACTCAAAGAAAGGGGCAAAGCCAAGAGTTCCTTGGTGGAACACAGAATGTGCTGAGGCTATAAATAGCAGACGTAAAGCCTGGTACACATGGCGGAGACAACCCACCATACATAACTGTTATAAATATAAACAGCTAAATTGTATCGCAACACGCATTATTCTCAAAGCAAAAAGAAAGGCCTGGGCAAGCTTCTGCAGTACCTTATCTTTCAACACTTCATCTACTCGAACTTGGAACTTCCTAAAAAGTATGAAAGGAAGAAATAAACATTGTCCCCTCCCCCTGAGCCAAAACGGGGTCGCATTAATGACTGACACAGCCAAAGCAAATTTTCTAGCCTCCTTCTACAAAGACCAATACAGCATTCCAGCTCCACTAATCAATCAAGATCTCCTGACTCGTCATATAAACACAGCTCTATCATCACCCTCGACACATGGCATTGACAACCCAATCACCAAACCCGAACTTCAGTACGCGATATCATCTCTCCCCGCCAAAAAAGCTATGGGAGCTGACTTAGTTGCCAATGAATTCCTCTCGCACCTTACACTCCATTGGCAAGATCACCTTATAACCTTA
Source organism: Paralithodes platypus (assembly GCA_032716605.1). NCBI lineage: Eukaryota > Metazoa > Arthropoda > Malacostraca > Decapoda > Lithodidae > Paralithodes > Paralithodes platypus. The sequence continues at coordinate 10,390,503 of CM064544.1, read as the reverse complement.
TTCAACAAAAGCTGGCAGACCGGAACATTTCCCAACGCATGGAAGCAATCTGTAATTCTCCCATTCCCAAAACCAGGCAAAGACCCCTCCAACCCTGCTTCACTACGCCCAATAGTCCTACTATCGTGCATAGGAAAATTACTGGAGAAAATAATTGCCCGACGACTCAGCTGGTGGTTTGAAACCCATCACAAACTGTCACCAGAACAAAGTGGATTCAGACCAGGCAGAGGCACAGTTGATATCCTCCTCAATTTAGAACAACGAATCCAAGAAACCTACAACAACAACAAAATAATGCTGATACTATTCCTTGACTTAAAAAGCGCCTTCGATTCAGCCTCCCACAAAGGCATATTATATACACTATCAAAGATGGGCATTGAAGGACTTCCCTTAAAATGGTTTCACAGCTTCTTAGAACACCGAACATTTAAAGTAGCAATAGGAGGCACGCTATCTCAAGAACACCCCCATCACAGAGGACTACCTCAAGGCTCCGGCATCAGTCCACCCCTATTCAATGCTCTATTGTCAGACATACCCAAAACACCTCACACCACCCACCTGATATACGCCGATGACGTAGCCATTATATGTGAAGCCACAACCCTACACGAAGCAGAACACCACCTACAGGAAGCCACAGACCTGATAGCAGAATGGTCGACAGAATGGGGACTTCAGATCAACAAGCAGAAAAGCGCCCTAATGTGCTTCACCCGCAAAAGACTTCCAAGATTACCTAACATAATCATCGAAAACACCCCAATTCAACTAGTGAGAGAACATACCTTCCTCGGCTTGAAACTAGACGGCCCTTCCCTGACGTGGAACAAACACATTGATTACCTCCGCACATCCTGTACAAAACGTCTAAACATCATGAAGTACCTGGCCGGGGCAAGATGGGGAGCCAGTAGAGAAATGCTATTAAAATTCTATAAAGTATATATCCAGAGCAAAGTACAATATGGCAGCCCCGTATACGGTTCAGCCGCTCCAACACACCTAGACAAGCTCAACACCATCCAAAACTCAGCCCTTCGAATAGCGCTGGGAGCATTCTGTTCATCGCCAATAGTCTCCCTCCAGGCCGAAGCAGGTTTACTGCCACTTAATCGTACCAGACAATTGACAGACAGCAAATGGCTATTGAAAGCTTCCCAGCTACCAGAAAACCATCCCCTACAATTGTCCGTCACCAGAGAATTGACAAACAGACCCATAAACAGGCAAGGATATCGAACATCCTTCATCTCTCGCTCCGCTCACACTCTACAAAGACTGACAGGCACCACAATCCATTCAGCACCCACAGCACCAGTTCCACCAGTGCCCCCGTGGATAACCCTAACCAACATGATCTTCACAACTCTACATCCGTCCTTCAAAAAATCACAGGACTCAGCCAAAGCCAAACACCTATTCAACGAACTACACCACACTAAATTCACAAACCACTCCCCAATCTTTACAGACGGCTCATACATCCCATCCCCCCCATCAGCTGCAGCAGCCGTCTATTATGAAGAGATAAGCATCTGCCAGTCATGGAAACTCGCTGCCACCCACTCTAACATCACCTCATAACTTTTTGCAATCCAAAAAGCACTCCAGTTTTGCCAATTACATCTCCCACTACAGAATATAGTAATATACACAGATTCCCAATCTTCACTCCATCTACTCCTCTCGCCCAATCCCGAATCGCATAGAAACATAGTCCACACCATACAACATATCCTCATCACGACACTTAACTCGCCCAGAAATATCAAACTACAATGGATCCCCTCACATGTTGGCATTAAGGGTAACGCAATCGCAGACGAGGCAGCCAAACTAGGACACCAGCTAACCTCCATCGAGCCTCTACCCCATGACATCCACACACTATCATCAGTGAGCAGAACAAGGGCAAGACAAGAATGGGACACAGAGCTTTCAAACCTCCTCCCTGAAAAGCACTTAGGCCTCTTCAGAACCGACTCATCACCCCATCCATGGACACGATCCCAAACTAGGAACATCGACGTCGTAATTACGCGCCTCAGAATCGGTCATTCCGGTTTGAACAAACATCTACACAGATTGAAATTGGCCCCGGATCCACACTGCCCTTGGTGCAGAAACACCGAAGACACCATCACTCATTTTCTTCTGCATTGCCCAAGATTTCACTCAATGAGAACAATCCTTAAAGACACCTTAAACAGGATGAATATTAATAACATAACCATCCCCGTACTACTAGGAGCAATAGACGTGACCCCAGAGAAAAGGCAGAGAGTGTTACAATGCACAATTAATTTCCTTAAAAAGTCGGGGAGAATTCCACGACTCTAAAGGCAGTCCTGACAAAACTGTCCTCGCTAGGGTTTATTAGTGACGTTCAGTTGCTACCTTCCCTCCAACACATCAACAACAACAACATCACCCACATGACTGAAGCGCCAAGAAGAACCTAATATACTTTAATTTATGAGCTTGTCATTGTTTAGCATGGCTAATTCGATCCACCACAGCCAGCAGGAAGAAGAATAGAGTATCTTGTGAATTGATGATAAGAAATTAGTCTAGCTAGGCTACAGGGAAGCCTGTTAGTGGCCCAAGTTAAAGGATTTTCGACGAATTGATCATTGATAATCATATGTTAGGCTAGTTGGGAGTGTATTATTTATACCTTAACCACAGTATATTGTTCTACTTTACCATGTCTACACCTAGACAGGGCGAGCCAAACCAAAATGCCAGACTTTACTATGTCTATGCCTACACAGGCAGTTCTAGCCAAGCAGTGCCAAAATTCGCCCATTTTCTTCGTGATCCCGAACCTAACATTGAAAAAATATTGATACTGAAATAGGCTAAGAGCCTGTGACTGTCCCGGGGCGGCCGGGAGCCCCGCTAAACCTGCCATTCTATTTCTACATTACACTCATCAAACGATAGTTGCTTTGCTCTACACTGTACTCTACATTGGCTAAGATCTTAGAACTATTATATATCACCTGTATTGAAGTCCAAATGCAGCTACTAATGTAAATATAGACGGATAAATCCAGAGCTCGAGTCATGAGAGCGATTTGTTTACACTGTGAAAACAACTTGTTCGGTTCGGATGAGGTGACTGACTTTAGTAAGTTTAGCACCAATATAACAAATATATATTACAATAAGGAAACAGCCATCGTTCATAGAACGAACTCCTGGATGGGAGAGTCCGCTAAAACAAACAAACAAACAACCAATGTACCCCTACACTCCGATGTTATATTGCGCCGAAGGCTAAGTCAAGACGAACACAACTACCGTAATTTTATTGGCACTCGAATGCTCAATAATATGTAGATTAAAGGATAATAATGGGTGTTTATCTAAAACTATGTATATATTAACTAAACTACTCCATGTGTTTAATATATTGACTAAATTTCACTGAAATGAATAATGTAAAATATTAATTTAAGTTTGAATGTTAGTTTTCTGATCTAATCTGATCTTAATTAAACTCCCACAAAATACACGATATTTTTTCGTATGTGCTAATTTTATGGGGTCTCTAATTTCTTAAAAATAGTGAATGAATATAAATTTTATGTGTTTGACAAAGAGCGCAAGACCTTGAGGCATAAGGTAAGCTATAAATTAGTACGTTTTATGATGAATTATTGGTTTTTCAGGGGTATATATGTGGTTGGATTAATGGAAAACAACGAACGAATATCAGCAATGTTTTCCATTGTGGTGTTTCCGAGAATAATCCAATGATGACGTCAAATTAGCTTGCCGCCAATCAACTGTGGAACACTTGGAAATGTGTTAGCTGTTATTTACCGATATATTTGTGGAAAAATAGAGTGAATTAAGGGGCTGGAATATAACATTGACTTCATCTGAAGTGCGAGTGCCCTACACATTCTAAAATTGTGCATATTAATCTTGGGGAACTCATTATATATAAGGTATAAGTTCAAGGTGATACTTTGGATAAACCTGACTTCTAGCAAGCACCAAACAGCGATTTTGTAAGTAGCCAAGCATATTATTTTGTCAGATAAGCCTAGGCCTACTTGTATTAGCCTAGGCCTATGATGATTTGAAGCAGAAATGAGTAGCCTAGGCTGAGGCTAGGCATATTAGGCTTAGGATAACCCATTATCCAACAATCTTAGGACTGCCCCCACTAGTGGGGCTATGTTTTTTTTTTTTTTTTCTATATTCCAACTTACTTCCTCTCGGGCATAGGCTGAGAGCCTTAACATTCACCGCTTTACAATGAACAGTGAAGCCCGTGAGGTCTTGTTCCAGTCTGTATAATGTATTGATAGGCTAATGAAGATCAAGGAAGATTTGAGGTTAAAGACAGTAAAAAATAAGGTTAGCTAGGCAGCTGGGAATCTGGTTCTGGTAGGCTAAGACTCCGAGCCCACTCTTAACCCGGGAATGGCAAAGGTCCTCAATTATGGTAATTATTTAGAAGATGACCTTTTTTTCTAGTTATTAAAAACTTACTCTATGGTGTATTATATGATATATAGAAGCAATAGAACTGTTAAAATGACCTGGGAAGTGTATATTAAACTTAGCCTAGACCAACATTCCTGTATTTTTTTTTTTTTTTTTTGTAGCTAAGGCTAGGCTAGGCTAACCTAGCCTAGGCTACTCTTGAGTTTTGGAACACAGTAGGCCTAAGCCTAGGCCTATTTTAGATGTCTAACTTTTAAAATAATAATATAAAAATACGTAGGCTAGGCCTAGGCTAGGATTAATTTTTTTTTATCATTATACAGAAAGTTGTATCACTCAAAAAAACAGCGTCATTCGACACCCTGGCTAGGCTATAGCCTATGACAATAACAGTTTGCCGTCATGCCGTGGGATTATAGGGGTAGAACTGTCACTGAAGAATACTTTCGCAGTCTTACCGTTTTTTTTTGTTTTCAAGGTATAGGCTATAGGCAGAATAGGCTACAGTAGTATCTTATCTACTGGTATCTTATTTTATTGTAGTTTATATTATGAGTGGAAGATTTGCAATAACTTACCCTAACCAAAGTCCAAACTTAGTGTCCAAAGTGGGATCTGCACCCTGCCTCTATGTTCTCATTTTGTATACCGGTAACTTTTTAGCCAGATTACCGGTACAATTTAATAAGTGTACAGCCAGCAGCTAGGCCTACCGCCTACAGTGCATTTATAGATTTCCCGGAATCCCGGCCATGACTTGGGTATCACTAAAGAATCTTTCCGCAGCCTTATGTACAATTGTTTGTTTTTATTTCTTCAAGGAATATAGTACAGTAGTTTATTGTTCAATTGTTTATCATGTTATGAGTAGATAATTTGCATTACCTTACCCTAACCTAACTTTACTTAGTCTTAGTGTCCAAAGTGGGGGCTGCCACTATCCCCACAGTCCACACACCCGCTAACTAACATATATTATTGGTATGTCTTGTCATTACTATAACCTGACTTCATGGGGGTAACGGAGACTTGATTGAATATTTTCGGAATTAGCCTCGCAGAATCTTGAGTCTTTTAAAGTTGTGAAAATTAAAGTAAGTTTCTACGTTCCTACTGATTGTACTTAACCCGAGATGGGAATAGCCTACCCAGGTATTTTTTACTCGGCCCAGGGAAAATAATAGACAAACAAATGTTCTAATCAAAGTTTATTCTTGAACTTTGTACCGGTATGTATTTTAACCAGTACTCTATAGTAACTCATGTATCATATGAAAGGATATAAATTAAGTATGTAATAGTTCTTGGAATGCAACAACAAATATACATGAAATCTTTATTGGACAAAAGTTACAAAACTAAAACAGGGACTGCTAAGAATAATTTAAAAACCTGTTTTCAATGCCTATATTAGTGGACCTGAAGTGCATCTCTTTGAGACTGAAGTACAGGCAGCCAGCTCCCCTAGTATCCTGATTAAACACCAGTAAACATACATAACATCCCTTTTACTTACAATATTATTCATTCCTTTTAATAAATTTTGAGCATGTATTGTGCATATATTTACCTTCACATCTCAAAATTTCTCCGGCGGGCCGGGGGGCTACGTCCCCCGGACCCCCTGTTATGAAGCGGGGGGCTGCGCCCCCCGCAGACGCCGCGCAAAGTTGATCCTTGTAAGCTTAGAAAAATGATCCAGAACTGGATAATTTCTGTTTTGGCACCCTGTAGCCAAGCAAAAATGCCAGACTTAGCCTAGGCCTAATTTTTCAAAATAGGCCTAGGGTAATTGTTTTGTATTCACAACACCTCAAGGCCTATCTACCTTTTCAAAATAGGCCTAGCATAGGCCTCCTCAATCTATTATCCAACAGTTGGCCATGGGAAATAATGATAGGTTGAGGGGGGCTTTGTCCCCCTCACCTCCCATGACTTATTGCCATCATCAAATATATTATCAGCATGGGACTAATAACAGCTAGTTAACAATGAGGACGGTATGCCTGCAAACACCATCTTAACCTGCTAGGCTTCTACTTTACCATGCTTAGGCTACACCAAGCTAGGCATTGCTAGCCTAACCAAAATACCATACATAGGCCTAACTTTTCTAGCCTAAATAGCCCTAACTTTTTCAAAATAAACCTAGGTTATATCCTAGGCTAGGCTAAACAAAAATATTCACAACACCATATAGGCTAGCCTATTATTTTTTGTTTAGACTATGCCTAGGGTAATTCTTTTCATAATTTTTTTCCTGTGATACTTTCAAATTTGTTGAGGAAATAGGCTACCCTAATCTAACCCAGCTAGGCATTGCTAGCCTAACCAAAATACCATACATAGGCCTAACTAGTCTAGCCTAAATAGCCCTAACTTTTTCAAAATAAACCTAGGTTATAGCCTAGGCTAGGCTAAAAAAAAATATTCACACAGCGTTTATTATTTAATCATTTTTTAGGCTAGGCCTAGGGTAATTCTTTTCATAATTTTGTTCCTGTGATACTTTCAAATTTGTTGAGGAATAGGCTACCCTAATCTAACTCAGAGGTGGTGGGGAGTTGGAATAAAACATTTCCGCAATAAATGAGGGTTAAAATCTACTAATGGTAGGCTACGTGTTGTCGCAGCACATGAATTTGTGCATCAATTAACCTTGACTAGGTCTAGGCTGGCATATGTAGGCTATTCATAGCTTAATTCGGCCTGTCATAAGACATTAAGGATACAAATATATTCATACTTTGTATTAAATGCCTTAATGGTGTTGTAAACACAAGTTAACAATCATATTGCGCTATTATTGCCTCAATAATGACTTAGTGTGTCATAAAGAGCTATACTGCAGACGAATTTGTTATGGTCGCGGGTTGTGTTATCGATATTTGTGTACCTATATCCGGGTCAAATTCATGTAAGGGTGGTCTGGACCACCCTTTGCGAAAGGGGATTTTAGGGGCTTCCTACGATCAAAGATGGCCGCTACGACGCTTCGTGAATACCAGCGTTGAGACGTAAGGGACCGGTAAGGGAGTTTTCGGATCGTACGACCGTTAGTGAATCCACCTCCTGGGCTATTGGATTTATTGCAAATTACCTAAAGGGAATCAACAGAGGACATAGAAAAGCTCGGATAAATGGTTTGTAATACAGCTTTATTTTAATAACACACTCGGGTATATGGTCCGTAATAGGATTCGCACGAACACTAGATGTTGGAGCCCGGGGGTAGGTTAGTGGCCTTTGTATCGTCTCTTAGCACTACTCGCGGATTTGAATAGAGTTCTTTCGCTTCCCACTTCCAACGTTCAGGAATTCTTCTTCTGACCACATTACTAAACGATACGTAGATTACTTAAATCACAAGGCTAGGCATCTCGTTATCTTGAGTTGGTGTGTTGGGGGCTAACAGCGACTCTTGCCGTCCAAGTTGTCCGGGAGTGTAGAGAAGTGTACAGTTGGGCTAACTTGTCTAGCCGTTGGTGGCACGTCATTATGGGACTCCTACTGAAAGCCTTAAATGCCTCTGTCATCGGCGTAGCCAGAGAAAACAGTGGATCGAATTAACGTAAGACAGTCGGGAGAACGACGTTTCTTACTATTCTGGCCTTATGGGAATTTAAGGCTTTCAGTAGGAGTCCCATAATGACGTGCCACCAACGGCTAGACAAGTTAGCCCAACTGTACACTTCTCTACACTCCCGGACAACTTGGACGGCAAAAGAGTCGCTGTTAGCCCCCAACACACCAACTCAAGATAACGAGATGCCTAGCCTTGTGATTTAAGTAATCTACGTATCGTTTAGTAATGTGGTCAGAAGAAGATAATGTGGTTCAGACGTGCGAGCGGCTTTTCGCCTTTCGGTCAAACAGAAAATTGTTTGCCCAGGAATCTTTCTCGTCGAGTCTTCTCCTAAACTCGCGTAATCCCTTCTAACATAACAAGATCTTTCTACCTTAGACCGGTTATGAGATGATTGCTCTTAAACCCAAAGTAGTGGCGAGCCGGCTGACAATACGTTTATGAGACAAAAGAATTCGTAAATCTGTTGTTGAAAGATATAATCTTGCCCCTGGTTTCCCAGTTGCAACAATATATTTGTCAAGGATTGATTCACTCCCTCACGGATGCACTTTGATGCACTTGGGGGGGCTTTGTCTAACTTTTGGATGTCGGAGGGGAACACAAGTTAATTTAAATCCCTTGGTTGAAGAGGGTAGCATTAAAGGTCTATTATAAAGTTAGCATGTAGGCCGCAATATGGTTTACCTTTTTCTGACATTTACTCTAAGAAATCATTAATAGGGGTTGAGAGGAGGATGTTGGGGGAGGAAAAAAAAATAGTTTGTTCAGTGCCTATTTGGGCTCAAGCGGTAAGGCAGTCTACGTTAATATTATCTCTAGGATCCTCCTCTGAGCTAGCTGAAATGATATTAGGAATCTAAGACGGGTTAAGGGGGACATGGGGGTTAGATAGGAATAGGATTTAGGCTGGAATTGAAACTTGGAGGTTGGTATAGGTTGTAGGCACCCGGAGTTTCTAGCAAGAATTTGGCGGGCATGCAGGATGTCTGTAGGCCTGCGCGAGGGGGAGAAGCTGGCCTCTTCGAGGGGAGGAAGGGGGGGACTAGCCTCGCACGCATTAATTCGCTGCCCCAGGTGGTAGGGGGTTAGTGAGGTTAGAGGATAGTTAAAGGAGGTACCAGAATAGGTTTGTACTCTCTGTTTACGGAAGCTTGAGAAATTACCTACTCGGCACGAAATAAAAACATCCTGATGGCGTTTTTTTAGGGGGGATTATGGATTTGGGTTGGTATGGAAGAGAAGGATGACAGGCGACTAAAAAGGTTACAACTGGGCACGCTTGTTACTACGCAAAGTATTGGTGGATAAATGAGAGTTAACTTAGGAAAAGTTGACTATGCATGAATGACGGTAGTTTTGCCGTCGTTAATATAAAAGTATAGAACCTGGTTGAATAACTCAAGTTCAATTATATAACTACTTAGGTGCTAGAAACGAATCCCGGAGCATCGGGCTACATACGTTTATCTTCTTAAATGGAGAGAGGACTAGGTGGCTTCCTGGAGCTCTCTGGAGAGGATCGTATACAGATTGGTCATAATTAATCTTATGCTGCATTTTGTGTTACCACCACTGATAAGCCATTGGGCTTTTGGCAGAAAATGCCAAAAATTATCAGTGATATCCGAGACATGTTTACATACAGTTTTCTCATCGTCCAGCATATTACTGCTTCATATTCATCAGCCAACTTAAAATAGCCCATATAATATTTAATTATCACTAGAACAATACACTATACCACGTAGGAAGTCTTCTGGAGAAATAGGGCAAATTTAGACAAAAATGCAAGATAAACTAAATCACAAATGTATGCTAGAATAGCATTGACAAATCGCTAGATAGTCACCAGACACTACAAACATGTATGTCACTAGAAAACATATGTTGAAGTGTCTAGAATAATCTTTAACAATCGAAATATCTCTCCAATTCCTTAAAATAGGGAAACTAACTTGAATATCGCTAGAATTCATCACATCTTGATGTCGCTAGATGGAAGTGATGTAAGTGATTCGCTGGAATAGCGGTAGCAGCTACATTGGCAACATCGTACCAAGAACCTTCATTCCGTTATAATGAACAAAGTCAGATTTCGAAACTATTACAATTATTTCAAAGTTCAGAGATCATCAGATTGGTTTGGAAGTCGAAGTACACAATTTCAGTTCCATTAGTTTAACAAACATTTACATAATAAATGATAATATGCTACTTAGAGGGTTTAATAAAGAAGGATTACTTTCCCGATATCGTATAAGCGTACGCAAGCTGTTGTTCTTTTGTTTTGTTTTAAGAACGTCAACAAACACTTCGTATATTTGGGGTTCTTAGTTATACATTAGAACATATTTATAGTTTGCACACTCTTATAAGTATAAACACTTACTTGTTAAAGAGGAAATACACAAAAGCCCAATTTAGAATGATCGTGAATATCTTTACTTTGGCGTATGTTTGGGCTAATTTAAGACTACATTTAGATTGATAGAATTTTTTAACACTCGCCAATGAAATATGGTGACTTGCTTACAGATATATACTTAAAGCCCGAATCGGCTTGACTTTAACCCAGTTGTTTACTTACTCAACCCTGTGGAGGAGCAGGGTTGAGTTGGCTTGATATTGGACACCCTTTTATGGCATTTGGGTGTGAAATACGACACCATTTCCAGTCTATCGGAGATAATGATGGTAAAGGAAAATGCGGTATTATATAAAACAACAGAGTAGTGTGGACTGTGGACTAGAAGGGGTGACTGGTTAGACGTATAATAGGTGTGGAAAGAGACGGAAAGGAGGAACACAATGGTGAATGAAAAAGAAGACTTAATTTACGAAACGAATGCATGCACGAATGACGGTATTTTTCTTCGTCAAAATAAAGCGAATGAAACCTGGTTGAAATGCACGGAATACGATTCGACATGGGCAGTGCCTCTGTGTCATATCCATATCGATCGGGCAATTTCTGGTTCATATAATATCCTAGGCACTAAAACGAAACAGCTGAGCTTGGGGTCGGTGGAGGGGACATTTTATGGCCTACCCTCTTTCAAGGGAGTGGGAGGGGGGCATAGCCTCGCACGCTTTACCCTACGGTTCAGGTGGTGAGCGTGGTTTACTTAGGTTAGAGGATCGTTGAAAGAGATACAAGAATAGGTTTGCACTCTCTGTAAACTGGGGTTCGAGTCTGAACTGACTCGGCACGGAATATGAAACATCCTGATGGGCGTCATGCGAGGGGAAGGGTTGTGAAGTTGGGTTGGTAGGCCTACGGGGAGAGGAAAAGGACAGGGTGGCTCAAAAGGTTACCACTGGGCACGCGGTCACTAAGCAGAGTATTGTGGATAAAACTTTTCCTTTAACTTAGGAATGGCCGGGTACATGCACGAGTGACATCGATCTATCTCATAATGGAGAGAGATAGACTAGGTAGTTTTCCTGCACTTCTCTGGAGATGATCGTATGCAAATTGGACATTATTAATTATATAAATCAACAGATATGGATTAGTACAAGCACAGGGTAGAGAGTTAGTTTTCTGTGGATCGGCGGCATACATAGAAAAACGGGTTTTCATTGGGTAACAATTTTGAGGCGGTTGTACCGAGTTTGACCCGTAGCCAATACGACGATATTGTCCGGCACGACCTTACCTAAGCACAGGCCTGCATACGAAATTGGGGATGGTCTGGGGGCTTTCCTAATCAATGAGTAATTGCCTAATTAAATCTCGGAATTACTCCTAGGTATCTTGTCTAGTGAAATGGAGGTTGCATTAGGAAGGTTGGGAACATATATAGTTAGTGGATAAAACAACGGGAGGTTAGGGACATATAATTGTTATATCACTAAGTACAGGGCTGAAGTAATCAGATAGACATGTAGATGGTATATTAATTCAGGTAACGTCTATCTTGAAGAGCTATAGAATCGTCTCAATATAATCATTTCGATCTCCAACTCTCGAATATAGATTCGTAGTCGGGGATGTTTTCTCATCTGAAGCAATAGTAATAGTAACACACAAGGGATAGAGTACATAATAGGTTGAGGAAAAATCCTACAGAAATGTGGTTAAGAATCTCAGTGAATTACTGGCAACAAAGGTGAAACATGAACATAGTATTAATCGTCAGTAGCTTACTAATAACAATCGATGAGTCGTGTGTCTTAAGTGACGGATTAACAAACAAAGAAACCATTAATATCTCAAGTTGAGAGACCTGGGTAGCATTGAAACAAAATAATTGCCCAGAATGACTAGGCGAGTCTCACGGCTGAGGTTCGTATTACCGGACAGTCGCGGTGGACTCCAGAACAGAGGGGGAGGGGCATAGGTTTACTGAGGTGTCTTCAGATCGTCGTCGTACCTACACAATGAAAATATTAGTCTGCATGCATGGTTGGTACCTTAACCCTCTCACGTTCTTGACGCAATTTTGAGCCTACTAGGGATACTTTAAAGCCTTTGTTACCATCAGGGGTATTTAGAAACCTTTAGTTTAGTTACTTCAACCTCTACAGTTGTCTTTGAGTTAGCTGTGGGCAGAAAACTAATTTTGGAGAGGTAATTATAAGAGTGAGAGAACTCTATTTAGTATTGCTAATCTGGCAACCTCTGCGTCATATGGTCGTGAGAGGGTTAATTAAATACATACTTAGTCGGTACATAAAAATATGTTAAGGAATAAAGTAATGTGCGTTGTATACTACAAGGCTGTGATTGGAGAGGCGTATACATATGTGGAGTTATGTGGAAGGGAGACAAACGAAGTTGGTGTGGTGATCCTTATAGCTATCCTGGCCTGTGGCGCCGGTCCTTTCGTTCCTGGGGCAATTGACTTCCGTCGCCATTATATGAGGTACGACCTTGTACCTCCAGGGTAATTTTTTTTTTTTTTTTTTTTTTTTAATAAAGCTATTATAAAAAGTAATAAATGCCTTGAAAATTAAAATGCCCCAGAACGAGAAGCTCACCACGGAAGCCACGAGCGAACACCACACAGAAACATCCGAAAGAAAGGCCCACAGAACGAAAGGACCAGGTGACCGAGCCAACCAGTTAAGACAGGCCGAAGCCCGCAGGACTAAGCATGCAGCTCCAAACCACACCTGCCTACCCCTTCTAAACACTGACCTTTCCCCCACCTCGCATATACACTACCCCTCGTGTCCTACACCTCTACCTACATGATGATGAACATAAATACACCTTAAGTTAATACACCCATGCCCTGTCCCTAAGTTAGGATATCAATATCAACATACCCCAAAATACCTTGTCTTGCCAGACTAAGTTTCTGAAGACCAATCGCCCCATAAATCTATGTATGTCCTTCCATCCGAGAAGTAATATGTTAACCCCTGTCTTGCCAGACTAAGTTTCTGAAGACCAACCACCCCCATAAATCTATGTATGTTCTTCCCAGGTTAAAACACCCATGCCCTGTCCCTAGGTTGAGCCAATGCCAACCAGTTCAGACAGGCCTAAATCTATGTATGTTTTTTCCCATCCAAGAAGTAATATGTTAACCCCCTGTCTTGCCAGACTCAGTTTCTGAAGACCAACCGCCCCCATAAATCTATATATGTTCTTCCATCCGAGAAGTAGTATGTTAAAACCCCATGTCCTAATTGATAAGAAACTATGATACCCACGGGTACACCAGTGCATATAGAACCATTGTTCCTGTAAGACCTAGACAGAAATGACTGAAGATGTTAGCCACCATGCAGTAACTTTAATTCTTACCCCAACCAGAGATTGTATAATTATACAACCCTCTTTTACCATTGTCTCGACGCATTTTCACCACGAAACAATATCGAAGTTACCCCTACGAACTGCCGTTTTCTTTGGGGTATATGTCATAGAAAACGCAGTTCCCAGGAACAACTAGATCAGCAAGAAATAGTGTCAGATTAACAGTGTCCATAACCATCGTATTGACGAGTAATAATACACCATGTTTTTCCCTACTTTTATCCACAGTCAAGCACACACCTACAGTTAACCTCCTCTTCCCCACAGCCCCACAGTCCACATGATTCTATCCTTTCCAGACTCATATTACCACCCCATATTGCTCATCTCCCGGTAGCGTTTGACTAACATACTTTCCCTGTCATTAACCCCCCAAGCTCCGATACCAACTGTAGTCTAATGCCACCCCTACGCCCAGAGACCTTAGGGTCAAACTTCCACATAGCCCCCCTTAACCCTCTCCCTCTCGTTAACCCCCCCACGCTCCTCAACTCCTTTCCGACCTAGCCTCTCCACCATACCTCCTTAATATCCTTGATTTTTCCGTTGCTAACATTCTCCAACCTTTTATATATATACTCTTATCCAGCCTACCTTCCCTTAGTAGGACGGAACAACATTAGAACTTTACTAACCCTTTGCATGCCATCTATTCCCTCACAACCCATTCACAACCCTGTACCAAATGATCGTCAGTGCGAGGCTAGCCGCCTCGCCAGTGACTAACTTCTATTGCCATACTTCCAGATAAATGTGGCAGAGTTAGCAACCCCGTCTCCACCACATCCAGCAAACCATGCAATTAACAACCCAACCGATTAAACCAGCTAGTCAAGGCACCTTCGGTTTTGGTATTACGAACACCCACATCTGTCTCATAAACAGAGGGTTATTACAAACACTTGTGATATGGCAAGCCCCTAGCCACAGCCGCCGGACGACCATCACAGAGAGAGGGCGCGCACCTCCCCTTTTTTACCCACCCGAGGAGGGAGACCCCCACCTCTGCGGAGGTATACCTGACCCCTGTTTTGACTTCCGGGTCATTGCCAGGTAGCACAGGAATTCTTCCTATCAATGAACTAACCATGCATGACTAACCCCTTTACTAACCTCTATTAACCCACAATAACCCATTCACCTTTCTTGCATACTCTGATAACCAAATTAGCACCTCAGCTATACCATAGAATGAAGACTGAGCAATGTAAGAGAGACGCTCCTATCACAGCTGTCCCAGTCCTCCTCGCAAAGTAGATCCAGTCTCCCTCCCCTCAATACTTCCAGTATAGCCAAAATAGTACCTCTTACTAAGGCTCAGTTATATCACATTATGAAGGCCCCTATAGCCATGTGCCACAACAGTAATCACCACCTTACCTAGTCCCCGTATCTATTGAGAGCTCAAATAATTCCATAAGACTCGAGATCCCTATGGCCTACAGGGTCCAAAAACCGAGCCTATAAATCCAGCTCCAGCCCCCAGTAAAATCAGTTGAAAGATAGACACCAACCAGTGGCTGGCCCCCTTAAGTTGACCTCTAGCTCTGCCCTTGTGTTGTTCCTGAGAATTGAGTTCCAGAGCCGGCAGACTCCGTGGCAGATTTGAGATAGAAGCATCTGTCCACGTACAAGAAATCTACGTGCACCTTATAACCTTCACACACCAGTGGGTATATAAGCGTGTAGCCAGCAACGATCGCCAAGAGATCCGTCTTGAGAACTTCCTACATATGGACCCCCTGGACGGCCGCGGAACCAGTCGTTAGCCCCCAACATCACGGACGCAAGATAACCAGGACCAGACCAACCAAATACTACCCAAGATTCACTTTATTAGTACTACAGTGTTACAGTGCTATTTAGAGACTCGCTTATTAATATTTCTATGAAGTGGTTATATCTTTGCCCCAGTATAATTCATATATAACCATTCCATCAGGAAGTGCTAAGCATATCAGTGTTCATTAATTAACAGGCGACATTAACTCTCGTAATTACCCCGATCCAGATATTATTACATAGAAGTAAAACCCTAGTGATATCTAACGTTCGCCCACTGATTTGCGTTCTACGTATTTCTGCTATAAGAATATAAAACTTAGATCAGTACCCCCCTGAGGTTACTAGAATTCTCGTGCTCTAAATATACGCGTGTCTAATCTAGTCTGTGAACTACTACTCGTGCACCAGAACTGCCAGTAATAAATCTAAATAGTGAAATTGAATCTATAAGTAACATTGATGGCTTCCAGTATATAAACTTGCGAACAAAGCCAGTGATCAGAAGAGTATACCTGAACGTTGGAAGTGGGAGACTAGGCTCCTTCCAGATCCACTAATGCTAGTTGTTCAATTCTATCATTTGTCTTGTACGAGTATTCATACCTTCTTATGCTTCCTATTAATCATCCTCAATAAACGTGATCGCGTGTCTTGTTACCGTGTGTTTATTTTGTGTTCTCTATTCCTCATACCTTGTTTTGTGCATGCAGCCTTATATACCCAGTCAGTTAGAACTCACATTACCCAAGTTAATCCTGTAGAAAAACAGGGCATAACATTGGCGGCAGCGGTGGTTCTTGATTCGGATAAAAGGTTGCATTACATTGCAAGTTTGGAACAGCCAGAACACGATAACATCATGGCGCACCGTTCTCACATTCCCATCCCACATTATGATGGAGAAACTTACGAGATCGAAACGTTCATGGACATAGTGAAACCCGTACTTGACCTAGTTTATACCACGGACGCAGAAAAGATAGCCGTGACATTAACGCACCTGGGAAAAGCCGTTTCCCTGGTTGCCTACCAAGTGCACCATGCTCTCACATGGGACGAATTTCGCCCAATAGTGATAGAAGCCATTAAGCCTTCGTTGGGCGTTTTCGTGGCCCACACCCGTATCCAAGACACTAAATTCGAAGGCGATCTAGATGCCACAGTGAATAAGATCGCCCAACATATAAAAGTTTCTTTCCCCACATTGACCAGAATCCAACAAGAGCAGCAGATTCTGGTCAACCTTGTATCAATATTGCCCTCAGCAGTAAAAGATCATTTCCGTGTGCACGATTTCGTCGGATATCAAAAAGATCTCATCACGATCCGACGTATTTTGGCCGTGCGCACAGAAGCACCCACCCAAATCGCTGTAATAAAAAAGTTTCCCACGCACCCGCAGCACCTCGACCACCAAAACCCCAAGGCCCAAACTTTCAACTCCAAGAATGCCTACCCATCCTCATCCTTCCACAACAGACCGACCTACCCTTCCGGCAAGCCCCAACCCAGTAGGCCCCGGTTCCAACCTACCCAGCCACGCAGAATCTTCAACCGGAACAAAACCTACAACACCTACCAAAGTAAAAACCCTACATTAGTAATTATTAACCCCTATGATTTCCCTGCCTGTAGTGCTCAGTGTGCCCTCCATCAAATTTGTGACTCTACCAAACCTCGCATTTCTGTAAATGAAGAGGAGTTGGGACAAGAGGAAGAAATGGAGGAAATGCACACCGGAGAAATAGCCCCTATCATGACTTCAGATGATACCGAGGAAACCCTGGAGGAGGTAGATACCGACTCCCAGGATTTTTAAAGTACCCTCCGCCTACGATGGCCTCGGTGGGGGATGCCATAACTGACCGCACTGCCCCCATTTATTACATGGCCAAAATCAAGGACATTCCTGTCCGCTTGTTAATCGACAAGTCAAGTCATGTTTGTTCAAGTCTTATTATGATCAACACCACCGACTATTTGGCCCCTTGTTAACCACCAAAGCAGAACTAATCTCAGCTGCTGATACCTACTTAAATCTCCTAGGAGACACTTTGCCCCTGTCAGTAACTACTCCTGCCCCCCATGCTCGTTGTTATCACACGTTCACAGTATTTTCCTCCCACTGTAAACATTACGATGGTTTCCTTGGACTTGACCTCCTTCAAAAACTCCAGGCCCAGGTTGACTGCGGCCAGAGGCTGATCTCATTCAAAAAAAAAAATCCAACCCAAAGCCTCTGACAAACCAATCACGCAGAAACCTATTCACAAAAAGAAAAAACACCTTCCCCCTCAACAAACTCTGAGTCAGGGTTACCAAGTTGCAGCTAGCACTAAGGTAACTCCTAACCCCTCCCCTTGCCCCGAGTTCTCTCAAAATATCACTCAATTCGTTGAAAAAATGCCTCAACAAACAAAAGAAGACAAGTCCAAGCAACTCCCTCTCGGTAATCCCCTCAATTCTCCTAACTCTGTCCAGAATAAATCCTCCCATGTTTCCAGGACAGACTCTGATGTATGTAACAACAATTCTATCAAATATTTATGTACACGTGTTTCCAGGGAAAATGTCGACCTATGTACCCAACAATGTTTCCCCCATGCCCCCAGAAATGTTCAGCTATTCCACAACCAACAAAATTCCCCTTGTGACAGTTTTCTGTCAGTAGATCCCTTCCACCCCCACACAATTCACACCCCTAGAAAACTTCAAAACCCCACACTTGACTCGCCCTCTCATGACAGACAAACTCACCAATCCCAGATAACCACTAAACAGACCGTGACTGCCACCAAGAAAATTCCCCAAATTCGTCCTGTTAACAACCACAAATCAATACATCAGTCCTCCACCAATAACCCATGTTCTACACCTAACTCTTCCCCCACCAACCCTCCGCAGTCCCACCAACAAATTCCGTTTTCTAACTCGCTCACCTCTCACCACCCTGACCCTCCCACACGCACCGTTAATCCTCCCCTCATGCGTGACGACCTAGGGACCCAACCATGTTCCCCCCATGCCCCCAGAAATGTCCAGCTATTCCACAACCAACCAAATTCCCCTTGTGACAGTTTTCCGTCAGTAGCTCCCTTCCACCCCCACACAATTCACACCCCTAAAAAACTTCAAAACCCCACACTTGACTCGCCCTCTCATGACAGACAAACCCACCAATCCCATATAAACTCCAAACAAACCGTCACTGCCACCGACAAAACTCCCCAAATTCGTCCTTCTAACAACCACAAACCAGTACATCAGTCCTCCACCAATAACCCATCTTCTATACCTCACTCTTCCCCCACCAACCCTCCACAGTCCCACCAACAAATTCCGTTTTCTAAATCACTCACACCTCGCCACGCTGATCCTCCCACACGCGCCGTTAATCCCCCCTCACGCGTGACCCTCACCAAAGTGATCTTTCCCCCCTTATGCGTACCGAGCACCTGCTCGCCAGTCGATCCCCCACCATCATTAGCCCAGCTGTAGTTCAAGATAAATGTCAAATTCCCCCCCGCCATCAAAAATGGGTTAACCTTCGACCCATACCCTAAACTCACATGATATTTTCCCCCACTACCACATCCACCAACCCCAATCGTTGCCTCTTACAACCCGCTATCATTTCCGCTCGCATCAACCACATTCTCGTGGCAAATATCTCTGAGGAATCCCTGACATTACCAAAAGGTCTCATCATAGGAGACCTCGAAACTTTTGATGACCTCCCCATAGATTCCAATGACACCCCTACCAGCCTCAAATTGCCCCCTCTCCCGGACACATTATCTGACCACCAAAAACACAACATGTACGACCTATTGCTAGAGTTCAGTGACGTGTTTGCCCAACAACCCACTGAAATCGGACAAACCGATGTAGAGCAACACATCATTAGCACCACAGGCCCCCCCATAAGACAACCATCCCGTAGAAAAAATCCCATACAACGCCAGGAAGAGGAACGCCAAGTCCAAGAGATGTTAGAGGCCGGTATTGCCACCCCGTCCCCTAGTCCCTGGTCTTCCCCTGTTGTCCTAGTAAAAAAGAAAGATGGGTCAACCCGTTTTTGCGTCGATTACAGGAGATTGAATGACGTAACCATTAAGGACGCTACGCCATTACCCAGGATAGACGATTCCCTCGACTCCCTATACGGATCCAGATGGTTCACTACCCTCGACTTGCAAGCAGGGTATTGGCAAGTGCCTATCAAGGCAGAGGACCAAGAGAAAACAGCATTTTCCACTAGTGGTGGCCACCACTACGAATTTAATGTCCTACCTTTTGGCCTCTGTAACGGACCCGCCACTTTCTCCCGTTTGATGGAAGCGGTATTACATGGCCTAACCTGGGAGACCTGCCTAGCCTATCTAGACGATATTATTGTGTACTCACAAACCTGGGAAGAACACCTCCTCAGGTTGAGACAAGTTCTTCAAAGAATCCGAGCTGCCGGGTTGAAATTAAAACCCTCAAAGTTCGAGATTGCACGAAATAAGGTAGATTTCCTCGGCCACGTAATATCTGAACATGGTATTGCACCAGATCCAAAGAAACTTCAAGCCATACAAAACCAACCCCCACCCACCACCGTTAAAGGAGTACGTTCTTTTCTAGGTTTAGCCACATACTACAGACGTTTCGTCCCACACTTTGCCACAATAGCCAGACCCCTCCACCAACTCACCCACAAAGACACATTCACCTGGACACCTGAAAGAGACCTCGCTTTTAACACTTTGAAACAAAAGCTAATCCAAGCCCCTATTGTCGCTTTCCCTGAATACCATAAACCTTTCCGTCTTTATACCGACGTATCTCTCTACGCCATTGGTGCAGTTTTAGCTCAAGTAAGAGACGGAGAGGAACATGTGATAGCGTATGCCAGCTCCACCCTCAACCAAGCACAACAGAATTATGCAGCCACCAGGAGAGAGTGCTTAGGGATCATTTGGGCACTCAGCCACTTCCGGTCATTTGTGTTGGGCGCAAAACTTGATATAATAACCGACCATCAATCTTTGCAATGGTTGCGTAAGTGCGAAACCAACTCAGCCATTTTGGTACGTTGGAGGGAGACACTAGAGGACTACGATTTTACAATACAGTATCGTCCAGGCAAACTTCACAGCAATGCAGACGCCCTGTCACGTTTGCCAGTACCAAAAGACCCCCCCACCAACCTAGCCGCCTTACAAAACACTGAGCTTTTATCTACCCCCATCCACCAACATAATTCCCCCCCCCAGCCCCCTCACTAATTCAATCTTGGGAAACAAGAATCCGACCACCCTGGATACCGTTAAATGTCTTCAGGAAACTGACTCGCTGGGGAGATCAACTTGCCACAGACTCCGGTCATATAGTCTTAGACCCCACCATTGCCCACGACTACATGATTGCCATCCACGAGGGAAACGGCATACACCTTGGACAAAAGAAGATGTTAAAAATCTTCGCAGATCAATACTGGACCCCCAACCCCTCCAAAATTGCACGAGTGACAGAATCCTGCAAACCTTGTTTATTGGGGAAGGATAGATCACACACCCCAGGCCCAGCTGGTACCATTTCTGCCAACAAACCGTTCCAAGTCCTATCCCTCGACATCATGGGCCCGTTTCCTTCTTACGCTGGCAACCGCTATATCGTCACATTTGTTGACGTATATTCAAAAATTTTAATAGCCTGCCCAGTTAAAGACCAAACAGTCACCACAGTCGCCACACTGCTTGCCACAGAAGTGTTCCCTATATTCGGCCTTCCCCTTGCTCTTCTATCCAACAATGCCCCCGAATTTAGTAGACACGTTTGGCACCAGTTCACCCAACAATGCGGTATTAAGATCAAACACTCATCCCCGTACTGGCCTCAAGGAAATGATATATGCGAACGCAGCCATCGCACCATCAACAACCAGTTACGTACAAAAATGATTGCTCTTAACACCTCAGACTGGCCATCACAAATAAAGATGATACAATGGGGCATGAACACCTGTCCCCGAGAAGACGGTATTTCCCCTCATGAACGTGTTTACGGCGTACCCCCCCTGTTACTGCCGTTCCACCATCACGCTCACCTCCCCTCCAACACCTCCACAATTGACCCATTGCAACATCTGCAAAACACCCTCCATACCGCCCAAACCTGTCAAGACACCAAAACTGATAACCCCGATGATAAAAACCCTTTCGCCATCCACGACACCGTAGTGGTAGCCAACCTCCCTGTCACCAACAAATTAGGCCCTCGCTATGTCGGGCCCTACACCATCATACAAGTCCGAAATGCCTACCAAGTCACCATCGATTATCACGGCGTGACTCGCACGTTCCAAACTAGATTCGTCCGAGCGTTTAAACCTCTAAAACCACAAGACATTACCCCACCCCACACGTCCGACCCTGAATTAAACACCCCTACTAACCCTTCCACTCAGGCTATGAATATTCCCATACAAACCCCTAAGGGCCTAAACCCTCCAGCACCGAACCGACCAATCATTCCTCAACATAGCCCCCAAACTAACCTCCACAAACCCCAAGCCCCCACTATCACACCTTCCTCCACCATGACACCTTCCTTCACTTCTGATAGTCAAGTACCTCCCCAACTTATCCAAGTACGAAAACCTCCACCCACAACCCCGACCACAACGGAAACCCTCCCGTCTAGCCCTGACATATCCCCACCAGGCACCACAGTGAGAAAACCACCACCCCCACCCAAAACCAAGTACACACCCAACCACACCACACAATCTACCTCAGTAACCTCACGCTACAACTTACGCCCATGACGAAAATCTTTTAAAACCTCCAGAAAACACACCCTGCTAACTCAGTTCCGTAGGGCTGCCAGACCACTATCCTCCTCCTCCTCTTCTTCTTCGTCGAATTCTCCTCCACAAAGGGAAAGAAGACGAATAATCACAAGTAAACACCATAACCCCTCTAACTATATTCCAAAAATAACAACCCCCACCCTCCCACGAAAACACATACCTTCCTCTTCAACCTCATCCCCTCTCAACCCCCACCTCATCACCCCGAATGACCTGCTAGATCTACCCCCCCACCAAACTCCCATAAAACCGCCTATTTCCACCACCAGCAAATCACCGACCCCACCAAAGAGCACACCCAACACATGTTCCTACCCCCAACCCTCCAAATTAAATCTCCACTCCCTACCCACCCGTCTAGCCCCCCCCCGCATCCACCCCTTTCCCCTCCACTATCCCTGCGACCCCACCCACACATCAACCAACCTCCTCATCTCATCAAACCCCCAACCAACCAACCCCTAAAAAGTACACTATGCCAACGACCAACCCCTCCTCTCACACCACGTCTAACACACAACTAACTCCTCACCAAAGCCCCTCCAAAATGACGGACCCGACCTCCACACCCCCACTTGAATTCCCCCACAAAGTCGCCCCTGAGAGAACCCCCATACATACCCCCACCAAATCCTCTCCCATTCCGCCTACCACCCTCACTCGACAAAAACCTCCACACGCATCTACCTCTCAAATAACCCCTTACCTCACCCCCACTAAATGCCCTCCACCTGTAAAGCGTTCTTCCCCTCAATATAAAACATCGTCGAGCGACTCAAGTCCCACTACAAACATCTACCTTCCCACCAGGACCTCCAAAGGTAGAATAATCAACAGACCCATCAGATTTGAAGACAGTTATACAAAAACAACACCCCGTTCTTACACTAAAGACCCAAGCCACACAACACACACACCCCTTCTTTCTCACACACCTCCCTCACGCACCTTACCTAAACCGATATTGCACATTGCCTCCATATATTTTCCCAGCCTGCAACACCGCCCAAGAAAACCCCCAAAACCCCAGACTCATACCCCCCCTTCACCCCCAGCTCCGTTTTCACGCGTTAATCCCTCCCCTTCAGTTAGTAACCCATTCACCACACTGAAGAGGCCTCCTGTCAGTCCCACACACCTCACTCGATACATGACCTCCACCATGAACAAATCCACACCCTTCGTCGCCCCCGCCCCTACCCCCACGGGGGAACACTACACACCATTCATACGAAAGGTTAAAGTAAAAACGTCCACAGGACGCTTAGCCCGTCTACAGCGCCCACACCAAGACCGGGCAACCGTCCTCCACAACACCGAGGAAACATTCCTACAGGTCTACATAGACCTGCAAAAGAAACCTGACCCTCGCTCTCTTGCTTGGCGGGACCTTCTCAATACACTCAAAATGACCCACCATAACTATGCTTCTTTTTACTTCACCCTTGAGGCTCGGGGACGAGCCTACAATGAAGGAGAGTGAAGTAAAATGCCCCAGAACGAGAAGCCCACCACGGAAGCCACGAGCGAACACCACACAGAAACACCCGAAAGAAAGGCCCACAGAACGAAAGGACCAGGTGACCGAGCCAACCAGTTACGACAGGCCGAAGCCCGCAGGGCTAAGCAGCTCCAAACCACACCTGCCTATCACTTCTAACCACTTACCCTTCCCCCACCTCGCGTATACACTACCCCTCGTGTCCTACACCTCTACCTACATGATGATGAACATGAATACACCTTAATGTAATACACCCATGCCCTGTCCCAAGGTTGAGCCAATGCCAACCAGTTCAGACAGGCCTAAATCTATGTGTTTTTCCATCCAAGAAGTAATATGTTAACCCCCTGTCTTGCCAGACTAAGTTTCTGAAGACCAACCGCCCCCATAAATCTATGTATGTTCTTCCATCCGAGAAGTAATATGTTAACCCCCTAAAATACCTTGTCTTGCCAGACTAAGTTTCTGAAGACCAACCGCCCCCATAAATCTATGTATGTTCTTCCATCCGAGAAGTAATCTGTTAACCCGTTGAGCCCCGGCTAGTTATAATATTTTGTTCACCCCAGTCCCAAGCCATTTTCACTTATTTTTTTTGTTTGCTAAAATGGAAGACAAGGATGAGAAATGAAAAAAAAAACAAAAAAAATCACCTCTGACATTTTTTTTTGGGGGGGGGCCGTTGGGGGGGGGGGGGGGGGGGGGGAGCTTCAAAAAAATTTGTTGAGCCAAAATGGAAGAGAATGGTGAGAAATGAACACACAAATAAAAAAAAACTCATTTCGGTCATTTGGGGGGCGGGGGGGGGGTTTCAATAGTTCGTCTCCCCTGCAAGACCACCCGCCCGGGAGCACTAGGGTAAAAACTGAGTATGGCATTGTACGGCATACATCCTAAGGAGTATCTCACATAAATCTCAAGCCTCTAGCTCCCATACGACCGGAGTAATGAAGGTTCAAAGTGGCGGTAAACTAGGGGTGTAAACTATCCCCACTAAGCCCACCACCACCAGCCGCGCGGCTGTCTCGGCCCGCTCACACCTACTGGCCCGGCTCCCCCACACACTACGGTACCGCCCCCTCCTATTCTCCCGCCATTTCCTACCTTACGAGCCACGTAAGTGTTTTTTATATGTCGGACGCACGTGATGCGTCGCTGGGAGTTGGTGATCAAAGACTGCCGACGCAACACGTGCGACGCTGGGTCTCAACGGGTTAAAACCCCATGTCATAATTGATAAGAAACTATGATACCCACGGGTACACCAGTGTATATATAACCATTATTCCTGTAAGACCTAGACAGAAATGACTGCAGTGTTAGCCACCATGCAGTAACTCTAATTCTTACCCCAACCAGAGATTGTATACACCACCCTCTTTTACCATTGTTTCGACGCCTTTCCACCACGAAACAATACCGAAGCTACCCCTACGAACTGCCGCTTTCTTTGATATATATGTCATAGAAAACGCAGTTCCCAGCAAGAAATAGTGTCAGAGTAACAGTGTCCATAACCATCGTATTGACGAGTAATAATACACCATGTTTTTCTCTACTTTTATCCACAGTCAAGCACACACCTACAGTTAACCTCCTCATCCCCACAGCCCACAGTCCACATGATTCTATCATTTCCAAACTCATATACCACCACTTATTGCTCATCCCCCGGTAGCGTTTGGCTAACGTACCTTCCCTGTCATTAATCCCCAGGCTACGATACCAACTGTAGCCTAATGCCACCCCTACGCCCAGAGACCTTAGGGTCAAACTTCCACGTAACCCCCCTTAACCCTCTCCCTCTCGTTAACCCCCCACGCTCCTCAACTCCCTTCCGACCTAGCCTCTCCAGCATACCCCCTGAATATCCTTAACTTTTCCGTTACTAACATTCTCAAACCTTTTGTATATATACTCCTATCCAGCCTACCTTCCCCCAGTAGGAAGGAACACCATTAGAACTTTACTAACCCTTTGCATGCCATCTATTCCCTCACAACCCATTCACAACCCTGTACCAAATGATCGTCCGTGCGAGGCATTGACCAGAATCCAGCAAGAGCAGCAGATTCTGGTCAACCTTGTATCAATATTGCCCTCAGCAGTAAAAGATCATTTCCGTGTGCACGATTTCCTCTGATATCAAAAAGATCTCATCACGATCCGACGTATTTTGGCCGTGCGCACAGAAACACCCACCCAAATCGCTGTAATAAAGAAGTTTCCCACGCACCCGCAGCACCTCGACCACCAAAACCCCAAGGCTCAAACCTTCAACTCCAAGAATGCCTACCCATCCTCATCCTTCCACAACAGACCGACCTACCCTTCCGGCAAGCCCCAACCCAGTAGGCCCTGGTTCCAACCTACCCAGCCACGCAGAATCTTCAACCGGAACAGAACCTACAACACCTACCAAAGTGAAAACCCTACATTAGTAATTATCAACCCCTATGATTTCCCTGCCTGTAGTGCTCAGTGTGTCCTCCATCAAATTCGTGACTCTGCCAAACCTCGCCCCTTTACTCCTCGCATTTCTGTAAATGAAGAGAAGTTGGGACAAGAGGAAGAAATGGAGGAAATGCACACCGGAGAAATAGCCCCTAGCATGACCTCAGACGATACCGAGGAAACCCTGGAGGAGGTAGATACCGACTCCCAGGATTTTTAAAGTACCCCCCGCCCACGATGGCCTCGGCGGGGGATGCCATAACTGATCGCACTGCCCCCATTTACTACATGGCCAATATCAAGGACATTCCTGTCCGCTTGTTAATCGACACGGGCGCTGCCAAGTCATGTTTGTTCAAGTCTTATTATAATCAACACCACCGACTATTTGGCCCCTTGTTACCTACCAAATCAGAACTAATCTCAGCTGCTGATACCTACTTAAATCTCCTAGGAGACACTTTGCCCCTGTCAGTAACTACTCCTGCCCCCCATGCTCGTTGTTATCACCCATTCACAGTATTTTCCTCCCACTGTAAACATTATGATGGTTTCCTTGGACTTGACCTCCTTCAAAAACTCCAGGCCCAGGTTGACTGCGGCCAGAGGCTGATCTCATTCAAAAAAAAAATCCAACCCAAAGCCTCTGACAAACCAATCACGCAGAAACCTATTCACAAAAAGAAAAAAACACCTCCACCCTCAACAAACTCTGAGTCAGGATTACCAAGTTGCAGCTAGCACTAAGGTAACTCCTAACCCCTCCCCTTGCCCCGAGTTCTCTCAAAATATCACTCAATTCGTTGAAAAAATGCCTCAACAAACGAAAGAAGACAAGTCCAAGCAACTCCCTCTCGGTAACCCCCCCATTTCTCCTAACTCTGTCCAGGATCAATCCTCCCATGTTTCCAGGGCAGACTCCGATGTATGTAAAAACCATTCTACCAAATATTTATGTACACATGTTTCCAGGGAAAATGCCGACCTATGTACCCAACAATGTTTTCCCCATGCCCCCAGAAATGCTCAGATATTCCACAACCAAAAAAATTTCCCTTGTGACAGTTTTCCGTCAGTAGCTCCCTTCCACCCCCACACAATTCACACCCCTAGAAAACTTCAAAACCCCACACTTGACTCGCCCTCTCATGACAGACAAACCCACCAATCCCATATAACCTCTAAACAAACCGTGACTGCCACCGACAAAACTCCCCAAATTCGTCCTGTTAACAACCACAAATCAGTACATCAGTCCTCCACCAATAACCCATGTTCTATACCTACCTCTTCCCCCACCAACCCTCCGCAGTCCCACCAACAAATTCCGTTTTCTAAATCACTCACACCTCACCACGCTGATCCTCCCACACGCGCCGTTAATCCCCCCCTCACACGTGACCCCCACCAAAGTGATTCCCCCCCCCCTTATGCGTACCGAGCACCTGCTCACCAGTCGATCCCCCACCATCATTAGCCCAGCTGTAGTTCAAGATAAATGTCAAATTCCCCCCCGCCATCAAAAATGGGTTAACCTTCGACCCATACCCCAAACTCACATGATATTTTCCCCCACTACCACGTCCACCAACCCCAATCGTTGCCTCTTACAACCCGCCATCATTTCCGCTCGCATCAACCACATTCTAGTGGCAAATATCTCTGAAGAATCCCTGACATTACCAAAAAGGCCTCATCATAGGAGACCTCGAAACTTTTGATGACCTCCCCATAGATTCCAATGACACCCCTACCAGCCCCAAATTGCCCCCTCTCCCCGACACATTATCCGACCACCAAAAACACAGCATGTACGAACTATTGCTAGAGTTCAGTGACGTGTTTGCCCAACAACCCACTGAAATCAGACAGACCGATGTGGAACAACACATCATTAACACCACAGGCCCCCCCATAAGACAACCATCCCGTAGAAAAAATCCCATACAACGCCAGGAAGAGGAACGCCAAGTCCAAGAGATGTTAGAGGCCGGAATTGCTACCCCGTCCATCAGCCCCTGGTCTTCCCCTGTTGTCCTAGTAAAAAAGAAAGATGGGTCAACCCGTTTTTGCGTCGATTACAGGAGATTGAATGACGTAACCATTAAGGACGCTACACCATTACCCAGGATAGACGATTCCCTTGACTCCCTATACGGATCCAGATGGTTCACTACCCTCGACTTGCAAGCAGGGTATTGGCAAGTGCCTATCAAGGCAGAGGACCAAGAGAAAACAGCATTTTCCACTAGTGGTGGCCACCACTACGAATTTAACGTCCTACCTTTTGGCCTCTGTAACGGACCCGCCACTTTCTCCCGTTTGATGGAAGCGGTATTACATGGCCTGACCTGGGAAACCTGCCTAGCGTATCTAGACGATATTATTGTGTACTCACAAACCTGGGAAGAACACCTCCTCAGGTTGAAACAAGTTCTTCAAAGAATCCGAGCCGCCGGGTTGAAATTGAAACCCTCAAAGTGCGAGATTGCACGAAATAAGGTAGATTTCCTCGGCCACATAATATCTGAACATGGTATTGCACCAGACCCAAAGAAACTTCAAGCCATACAAAACCAACCCCCACCCACCACCGTTAAAGGAGTACGTTCTTTTCTAGGTTTAGCCACATACTACAGACGTTTCGTCCCACACTTTGCCGCAATAGCCAGACCCCTCCACCAACTCACCCACAAGGACACCACATTCACCTGGACACTCGAAAGAGACCTCGCTTTTAACACTTTGAAACAAAAGCTAATCCAAGCCCCTATTGTCGCTTTCCCTGATTACCATAAACCTTTCCGTCTTTATACCGACGTATCTCTGTACGCCATTGGTGCAATTTTAGCTCAAGTAAGAGACGGAGAGGAACATGTGATAGCGTATGCCAGCTCCACACTCAACCAAGCCCAACATAATTATGCAGCCACCAAGAGAGAGTGCCTAGGGATCATTTGGGCACACAACCACTTCAGGTCATTTGTGTTGGGCGCAAAACTCGATATAATAACCGACCATCAATCTTTGCAATGGTTGCGTAAGTGCGAAACCAACTCAGCCATCTTGGTACGCTGGAGGGAGACACTAGAGGACTACGATTTTACAATACAGTATCGTCCAGGTAAACTTCACACCAATGCAGACGCCCTGTCACGTTTGCCAGTACCGAAAGACCCCCCCACCAACCTAGCCGCCTTACAAAACACTGCGCTCTTATCTACCCCCATCCACCAACATAATTCCCCCCCAGCATCCTCACTAATTCAATCTTGGGAAACAAGAATCAGACCACCCTGGATCCCGTTAAATGTCTTCAGGAAACTGACTCGTTGGGGAGGTACTTGACTATCAGAAGTGAAGGAATGGGTCATGGTGGAGGAAGGTGTGATAGTGGGGGCTTGGGGTTTGTGGAGGTTAGTTATGGGGGTATGTTGAGGAATGATCGGCCGGTTCTGTGCTGGAGGGTTTTGGCCTTTAGGGGTTTGTAGGGGAACATTTATAGCCTGAGTGGGAGGGGTCGTAGGGGTGTTCAATTCAGGGTCGGACGTGTGGGGTGGGGTAATGTCTTGTGGTTTTAGAGGTTTAAATGCTCGGACGAATCTATTTCTGAACGTGCGAGTCACGCCGTGATAATCAATGATGACTTGATAGGCATTTGGGACTTTGATAATGGTGTAGGGTCCGACATAGCGAGGGCCTAATTTGTTGGTTACAGGGAGGTTGGCTACCATTACGGTGTCATGGATGGCGAAAGGGTTTGTATCATCGGGGTTATCATTTTTGGTGTCTTGACAGGTTTGGGCGGTATGGAGGGTGTTTTGCAGATGTTGCAATGGGTCAATTGTGGAGGTGTTGGAGGGGAGATGAGCGTGATGGTGGAACGGCAGTAACAGGGGGGGTACGCCGTAAACACGTTCATGAGGTGAAATACCGTCTTCGCGGGGACAGGTGTTCATGCCCCATTGTATCATCTTTATCTGTGATGGCCAGTCTGAGGTGTTCAGCGCAATCATTTTGGTACGTAACTGGTTGTTGATGGTGCGATGGCTGCGTTCGCATATAGCATTTCCTTGATGTTATGCCCTGTTTTTCTACAGGATTAACTTGGGTAATGTGAGTTCTAACTGACTGGGTATAGAAGGCTGCATGCACAAAACAAGGTATGAGGAATAGAGAACACAAAATAAACACACGGTAACAAGACACACGATCACTTTTATTGAGGGACACATTTCTGTATGTTGTTTGATGATGATTAATCTGATGCATAAGAAGATATGAATATTCGTATAAGACAATTGATAGAATTTAACAAACTAGCATTAAGTGGATCTGGATGGAGCCTAGTCTCCCTCTTCCAACGTTCAGGTATTAATCTTCTGATCACTGGCTTTATTCACAAGTTTATATATTGGAGACCATAAATATTACTTCTAGATTTATATTCAATGTTATATTGATCACTAGTAGCTCTGGTGCACAAGGAGTAATTCATAGACTAGATTAGACACGCGTATATTAGAGCACGGGAATTCTAGTAACCTCAGGGGGTTACTGATCTAAGTTTTATATTCTTGTATCAGAAACACATAGAACGCAAATCAGTGGGCGAACATCAGATATCACTAGGGTTTCACGGTTATGTATTAGTATCTGGAAATACGAGTAATTACGAGAGTTAATATCGCCTGTTAATTAATAAACACTGATACCTTACCTTACCTTTTGATACCTTTTGATGTGTTCGCCACTCTTCTAGCGGCACCAAGGAGCGCGACGCCCCTCGTTATGGGTGCTGATCGCTTTGCACTTCCTAATGGAATGGTCATATATGAATTATACTGGGACAAAGATATAGCCACTTCGTAGAAATATTAATAAGTGAGTCTCTACATAGCACTGTAACACTGTAGTGCTGATAGAGTGAATCTTGGGTCGTATTTGATTGGTCTGGTCCTGATTATCTTGCGTCCGTGAGGTTGGGGGCTAGCGATTGGTTCCGCGGCCGTCCAGATGGTCCATATGTAGAAGTTCTCAAGACGGATCTCTTGGCGATCGTTGCTGGCTACACTCTTATATCCCCACTGGTTTATGTGAAGCTTATAAGGTGCACGTAGATTTCTTTTACGTGGACAGATTCTTCTATCTCAATCTGCCACGGAGTCTGCCGGCTCTGGAACTCAATT
Organism: Paralithodes platypus; assembly: GCA_032716605.1. Lineage (NCBI taxonomy): Eukaryota > Metazoa > Arthropoda > Malacostraca > Decapoda > Lithodidae > Paralithodes > Paralithodes platypus. The sequence goes on along the minus strand of CM064544.1, from coordinate 10,358,880 downwards.
CTCAGGAACAAAACAAGGGCAGAGCTAGAGGTCAACTTAAGGGACCAGCCTCTGGTTGGTGTCTATCTTTCAACTGATTTTACTGGGGGCTGGAGCTTGATTTATAGGTGTGGTTTTGGACCCTGTCGGCCATAGGAATCTCGAGTTTTGATGGACTTATTTGAGCTCTCAATTGATACGGGAACTAGGTCAGGGGGTGATTACTGTTGTGGCACATGGCTGTATTTATTAGTGGCCCCTCCATCATTGACGAACATGCCTATTACATAAGGCATCCTCTTCAAACACTAATCCGCCGTAGTTTTGAATCTACCGCGCAGAGCATTTAAAAAACTGAGGAGCCTTCATCATGAGCGCACGCGACCTCACTCATGGCTTCAGTCATTATGAATTGGGTTCTCACTACGAAAAAACTTCGTAAAAAATAAAAACAAAAAGAAAATAGAATAACTATCCAATAAGCTTTCCATCATATCGTGGATGTACTTGTGTGGATTTCTGACCAGACGCTGATTCAGGCGTCATTCTTCCTTCTCTGCTCTGCGCTCAGCCCGCCCGGACGTGCCTCCCCACGCTCCGCTGGTTCCGCATTCGTTGCGTCCCTAGTGAGTTTTTTCTCATTTGTTTACTCCAGGATGTATCGAGTAAGGTTAGGATAGGCGTAGCAGGAGTGTCCTGGGCTGGTTGCCCGCAGTGCAGTGTATTTTGGGTCGAGTGTATGGGGCATCTATTTCGGATGTACCCTCGTGGTCACGTTGTGGACATGTGAACTTTTTCACAGTTGAGTTAGTTTGTGATGCAGGCGTTACGCGTTAATTATTGCTGCCTTTTATCTTTCTGATGAGGTAAGCTGTGTTTTCTGACGTTCCCAGCGTATTTTTCTTCACTTAGTGAAGTTTTTTTTCTGGGTCCCGAGTCAGTCTTCCCTGGGTTGGAAGTTGTTGCTCGGTGGTGTGTTGGCGGTGGTTCCTGTTGTGATATTTCCAGTGTGTGTGTATATTTCAACTGTTTTTATGCCGTCTGCCTAGGCCTAGCCAGCCGCTCGTAGCTTTGCCACATGTACTAGTGTTATTATTTATTATTTATAAATATGCCCTACTGTGTCATGTGTATCCGGGTTTTAGTTGTGTATTGGCTAATTCCTCGGACTATAATTGTTTCCTGGTTTAGTTGTGTATTGGCTAATTCCACGGATTATGCTGTGACCTTGGGTTAGCCGTGCGTGGCTTTCCTCGTGTCGTGTGTTGTTCAGATGGTATCTGTTCAGGGTGGGTTTCCTTCCGTCGGGTTTTTTCTCGGTTTCACCGTGAAAAAATCCTGGCCGAGAGCAGTGTTGGGCCACACGTGGTTGTTGACACTGGCTTGTATCCCCGGCGGGTGGGGTGTCTGTGGCTCTCCAGGACTGCGTCTCTGTGGGTGCCTGGTTTCAGGCCTCCTTTGATTCCCGGCGGGATGGCTGTACCCATCCATATAAAACGGCGTCCTTGTGGACATACGTTTTAGGAGTTTTTTCTACCTGGTTTTACGACAACCACATGAAAAAACCTAGCTGTTGTTTAGGCTTTCCTCCCCGGCGATCTTTTACAAAGAAGCGGGGACAGGAACTTATGGGGTTAACTTTTAAAACTTCTCACCCGGCGGGTGCACCTGGGTAGGGTGAGATGAACGACTTAGGTCTTCCAGTTAGTTAACCGATCCATTATAGTGATACTCTGTGTCTCGCTGCCTTTACTATTTACGGCGATTGAAGGTTCAATTAGGTTATATATCGATTCTCACACCCGGCGGGTGCTCCTAGGTGGAGGAATTAAGGAATTTTACAAAATTCATTTTAACCTATTTAATTTAGTGATACTATCAGGTATCGCCGCCTTCGATCTTACGGCGATCTTTTGGGACAATTCGTTAAACATTAGATCTCGTATCATCCTGCCCTGGGCTATTCTACTATAATAATTCAAGGGCCGGCGTCTTTTTGGGGGGTTGCTTTGTTACAAAATTGAATCTTGAGACAGTCACCTCCTCCGAGAGACTATAAGTGCCATGCTGGACCATTATATCAGAGGGTATTCTTCACTTTCTTTAGCAAAAGATTTGTTTAGACTTTACACCCCGCCGCATAGCGAGATGTGTTAGTTGTGTCTTTGCATCTCGTTGCCCGGCGGGTTATTAACACTGGTGTGCGATCATGTTGGATTACCCTTATGAGCATTAATTCCTGGAAATTTTCTTGTTTTTTCCAGAGCTGAGCTCCGGCGGACCAATACAGACCCGGCGGTAGTTTTCACCCACCAGTCTCTGTCATGGCTACCGTGGCCCCAGTTTTTGCCCTGTGCATTACCCTACTTGTGCTGGTATCCCTATTTTTGCACACACCCTTTGCATAAGGTGTGTTAAATGTCTAGACCGTTCAAGGGGTCTCTGGGTGATGCATAATTGTTCCTTTTGTTCTCAATTAGCTGTTAAAGTCCTTTGTGATAATGATAAGACCGCGGCGGTAGCGTTGAGAGAGGTTCGACAACAAATGTCGGCCTACACTACCATTGTCGCGCATAAGTCACTTCAATGTGACAACGTCCCACTTTGGGATAGATTGCTGTCAGAACACCCTCCCCCTAAACGTTCCTCTAGAGTCACGAGTGTTAAGCCGACGGAGACTAGTCAGGGTTCTGTATCGTCTGCGACTACAACTAAACGCCCGAGAGAGCCTACACCCCCGGCATCCGCCTCCTCGTCGCAGGCGAGATCTAGGTCAAGGTCACCTCTCAGACAACAGTCTTCTAGTCGGGCCTCTTCGCCGGAGAGTAAGAAGAGTAAGACGGAAGATTCCACCAGTGGTCACGGCGGAGATTCTTCCAGATCTAAGACTAGTTCGCGGTCACACCGCAGCCATAAATCCTCAAAAAAGGATTCACATCGGAAGTCCTCTCGACATTCCCCTAAGTCTAGTGCATCTCATCGTACCTCTACACCTGACAGAGTTTGTGTTAGGGCCTCTGAGTCCAGTGCAGCACCTGTCCCTAAAGAGGAGTTGCCAATTAATATTTTAACCCTGGAAATGGAAAGTTCAGGAGGGTCAATAATTGAGAATGTTTCAGACTCTCAAGAGAGCGTAGGCCAGGGCCTTGGTGTTTGGCGGTTTGCCCAACCACGGTCTGACCACCCACGTCCGACTCATACGAGTCACACAGTAGCCGACGTCCACAGGGACGCGGCGACCCCATCCTCTATCCCAGATTTATCTTGGAAACAAGGTACCCCTGCCTCGGCGGGGTCTTCTCAGGAGGATCGGGAGGAAAAAGACGAAGTTTCAATAATTTCGGATATGGAAGGACAAGGGTCAGGCTCAGGCTTGGACGCCGCAAGAGATAATAATGATTCTCCTATAAGTTCTTCATCTAACCAGTTTGTTACAGCACAAGAAATTAATGGGTTGCTTACTCATGCTTTATCTAAAATTTTTGGTCAGCAACAAGAAAACCCCACAATGGAATTGGGGGCTCCCTCGACAAGCTCTACGGTACGGCCTCTGATGACGTCAATTGATTTATCTAAGATTCCTAACCCTCCTACTCTGTCACCTGCAAGGAGCACTAAGCCTGCCACGGCGGCATTGACAACTTCAAATGTCAGGGTCATAACGGATGTTAATCCACCCCCTCTAGACAAAGCACCTCTTAGAAAGGTAGCTATGCCCCTCCTTTATGGGCCAGACGAGTCATGGGTTCTTTTGAACCCCTCTAAACCAGAGCTTGCCCAACCTACCTTGTCAGGGGAACTCCCGGTACCGCGGGAGTGGTTTATCCAGGGCAACAAGTCAAAGAAATTAAGGGCCATGGATGCCTTAGGTAATGTTCTGGACGTAAACATTAAGGCTATACCTAGTTATTATCACCAGGATTATTTTGTGTATGCTTCTAAGCCTGCTTTACCCCCTGCCTCAGCTTTAAAACTATTTTCAGACTGGTCTAAGCTGGATGGGTTTAATGATATTAAGACTCTGTCACCTCTTACTCCTGAACTAGATTTACGGACCGTCACAGACGACGCAGCTAATCCAGTTTTGAAGGTGGGACAGTTGGGTCCAGGACCTTGGGTGGATTGGGAGGTAGAGGCTCAAAACTTTGCAATCACTTTCACTTCTAAATCTTCCCACCAGATCCCTCAGGACTCACATTCATGGTTTTCCATGCCGGTGGGTTCTGCCGGCGGAGTCCCGGCGGCTTTGTTTGCATTCCTAGCTGCCCCTAAGATTAATCTTTGTGAACTGAAGGACCCGTTCACTACCCCTACCCCTACTCACCTAGACAGAGAATTTAGGCTACGAGGAAAAGCTTTTCGCCTGTTTTCACAGTACATAGTATCTCAGCAGGTGGCTAAGTCTTTACTACGATCTACTCAGGCAATCGCAGACGCGGATGCTCGAAGATCGGTTGAGTTATCCCGGCGACTGATTCTTCAGTCGTCAATCCAATCCTTAGGTGACATACGCACCGCCTTGCTTGAGGCGGTGCGAGCACGACAAGATCTTAGGATGTCGTTAGTTCGCAAGCTACCTGAGCGCATTGCTAACCAGGTGGTGATGTCACCAGTACTTACCCCTTCTTTAATGTCCCCTGAAGTATGGCGAACGGTGTTCAATATGGCACAGGCCGTTAAGCACAGTCCCACCCCTTCTAAGAAACCTGCATTTAACTTCCCCAAACCCAGGCCTACTACTAAAGCCCAGCCAGGGGGATCTAAACCATTTCTTCCGCCTAAGTCCTCCCACTCCCCCCAGGGTCAGTACAGGCATAGACAGAATAGGTTTTCAGGTCAGAGAGGACGCGGCCAAAATAAACCAGGTCAGGGCCAGTCTTCGACCAACACCAGCCAGCCGGCGAAGCGTCCAGCACCAACCCCACCATCAAAAAACTAAAGTCTCTCTCACTCCCGGCGCCTACCTTAAGGCCGGAGGAACCGAGGGTAGTACAGCCGGCGAACCCTTGTCTGCTAACTGGGTCGTTCCGAACGTGTCACCAAGCATGGCCGTTAAACACTTGGGCACGGATGGTGGCACGCAAAGGCATCACTTGGCAGTGGCTCCGGCGACCTCGATTACGTCAGCCGACAACGGCGAATTTTGTTTCTTTAGAGGTGGAGTCACTAGCCCAGGAAATGATTGCCAAGAATGTCATCATCCCGGTCCCCCCAAATTACCCTGTATTCACGTCCAAACTATTTTTGGTTCCCAAAAGGGACAGTGTTCAGATGAGGCCGGTCGTAGACCTGTCTTATCTGAATCTTCACATTCACAACGAATCTTTCAGAATGTTAACAGTACACCAAATCAGGCTAACACTTCCGCCGGGAGGTTGGATGTGTTCACTAGACCTGACAGACGCCTATTGGCACGTATCGGTCAACAAAAGATTTCAAAGGTTTTTGGCCTTACGGATCAGGCACCAAAATTTTGTTTTTCAGAGGATGCCGTTCGGTTTGAACCTAGCACCTCGATTATTCACAAAACTAGTCCGGCAAGCCCTGATGCCATTGTTAAAACAAGGGATCAGAGTGTTGTGGTATCTGGACGACTGGCTGGTGGTGGCAGAGACACAACAATTATGCATAAAACATGTCAATATCATTTTGAATCATGTCAAAACTCTAGGCTTCAAGGTAAATCTGGTAAAGTCAAACCTTGTTCCCTCACGAGTAATTCAGTGGATAGGGCTGGTCTGGGACACCGCCGCTCTCACTCTGAGTCAGAGTGTGGACAATCGCAACAGGTTTCGCAGGAAACTGTTCAGGTTTCTTCACAGTCTGACTACGACACGGAGGATCTGGGAGTCTCTGGTCAGCTCTCTCAACTGGATTCAACTAACTGTCAAGTTGGGCCGGTTGAAAGTAAAACGATTAATATTGGAAGGCAACAAATATTTCCCGCTCTTACCGGCGGGAAAATTATGGCCCATCCCGAAATTAATCCACACCTTGCTAGCGGTCTGGGCGAAGAGGGAAACATTGCACTCAATAATGTCATGGACCTCTCCTCCACCAACGGTATGGGTAGACACGGATGCGTCAGGCACAATAGGTTGGGGATTTCAGTCAAATCAGGGGCACCAGGGTCAGGGGCTTTGGTCCCACTTAGAAATCTCGCACATCAATGTCAAAGAATTACTAGTCCCCTTATTTCCTTCAGGCTCACGGCCCGGCGTTACGGGACAAGTCGGTGGCCTTCAGAATGGACAATCTGAATGCAGTCCACTGTATTCAGAAACAAGGGTCAACGAGGTCAAGGAAGTTGCTAAATGTGTCAGAAGAGATTTTTGCTCTAGCCAACAGTCTAGATATTTATCTGCACGCTTCTTATCTCCCAGGCGTAGCGAACGTCTGGGCAGACGCTCTATCCCGGCGACAGAGCACGACAGTAGAATGGGAGCTCAAGCAACCCATTTTCAACCTAATGATTGCAGAGCTCTCCCATCCACAAGTGGATCTTTTTGCGTCCGAGGAGACTCACAAACTCCATCTATACCTCACCCGCCGGGCGAAAACGCCGGCAGGGGGGCCAGACGCCCTAGTGACAGACTGGAACAGATGGAGCTCCATCTATCTGTTTCCGCCGCCAGATGCGTCACTAATGTGCCACGTAGTGAACAAACTACGAGATTATCGAGGCTTAGTCTCGCTAATCGCGCCACTGTGGCCGGCGCAGTTGTGGTACCAGCAATTGAAAATGTGGTGCCCGGACCCGGTATCGCTCCCGGTCGGGTATTTCCACTTAGACGCGATTGGCAACCTCGCGACCTCGCTGACTTTTGCATTATGGACATTCAGGAGGCCAAGTGGCTAGCACCATACGGTAGAGATGTGACAAATAAATTACTTAATCAATATACTCAGTCTACAAAACGACAGTATCAATCACATTGGCAAGCCTTTACTTCTTGGATCGTTAGGACAGAACAAACTGTACCCTCAGTGGCATTAGTTTTTAATTATTTAAATTATCTGTTTGAGCAGAAACGTTTATCTGTGGTAACATTAAAAAATCACTTAACTGCGATTAGAGTGCCCTTTTTAGACCTTACAGGTCTCTCCATACCGGTGGCGGAGGAAACAGGTTTTATGAGAGCATGTTTTAAACTCCGCCCACCTCCCCGTCAGCTCATGCCTACTTGGTCTCTGGACAAAGCTTTGTCTTTGCTTCACTCTCGTCTGTACCAAAATACTGCAGACTTTGCATTAATCTTAAAAAAGGCGGTTTTCCTTTTGGCTTTAGCCACCGGGAACAGAGTGTCTGAGCTGGCGGCGATGAGCAACACACCTAATTGTCTTAGGTTTGGTAGACTTAATGAATGTATTTCCATTGCACCCTCCCCAGGTTTTGTAGCCAAGAATGAGCATAGTGCACACGTGTTTTCTGAGTTCATGGTGCCGGCGTTAAAAAGGGGAAAGGTGCATCATAATTTATGTCCAGTACAAGCTCTAACCAAATATTTGAGAGTAGCTCCTCACAACCCCCAAGGTGCTTTATGGGTAGCAAGTACGGGTAAACGCTTACTTAAACGGCGATTAGCCTCTCTTCTGGTAGAAGTCATTAAAGAAAGTAATCCCGGCGTTGTGGGTCGGGCCCACGATTTACGCAAATGGGCAGCCTCTTTACGTTTCCTGAAAAAAATTTCAGTTGAAGACATAGCGTCCACGCAGTTGTGGGCGTCTAATCATACGTTTCTGTCTAGATACTTGTCAGTTGCTCTAGACAAACCTTCCTTACCATGTATAGCTTTAAGGCAGAGGGTCTAGGTGGCCCTGCAGTCACTTTTGTTTACTTTCATGGGAAAGGGGGGGGGGGGGGGGTGCAGTCAGTTGACACAGGACACCCTAGACCCCGCCGGAGTATGAGAGCTGTGATACAATTTAAGGTTAAAATGTTATGAAAATTTCTCAGTGAGAAATTGTGCTAGTACAATGTTAAGTACAAAACAACGGTGTTGTTAGAGTAGTTTAGCTGCGAAAGCAATTTAGTTTTAGATTATTGGAGTTCCTTTGCAATTTATCTCCAAGTTTATGTTGGGGTTTATTATGTGCACATGTAAACTTATAACTTGTTATTTTTTGTCACCACTCGTTGAGTGGGGTGCCTTTGTAACTACAGATCTGTGTTCAGAATCTTCAGGGTTACCAATTTTTTGTCAGGCAGGCTTCTTTGAAGCACGCACCTGCCTGAACCCCCTTTTTCTTGTATTTGTTCGGCTACGCCGTTAATTAAATATATTTTCAAAGTAAGAATACTATGTGGTTGTTTTTATTATCTGCTTTTCTAGAGTTATGATATGATTACGAATGTCCCCCTCCAGTCTTAGAAATCAGGCATGTTCGTCAATGATGGAGGGGCCACTAATAAATTATAGGTTTGACTCCTGTAAGGAGATAAAGAAAACCTAATATTTAGTAGTGGCCCCGTAATCATTGACGACTGGGGCCCTCCCGACCGTCCCCTTCCCATTCGTTGATGTATTAAGGATTTTGGTTTACTTGATATGTCAGTGAAGGAAGAATGACGCCTGAATCAGCGTCTGGTCAGAAATCCACACAAGTACATCCACGATATGATGGAAAGCTTATTGGATAGTTATTCTTATTTTCTTTTTGTTTTTATTTTTTACGAAGTTTTTTCGTAGTGAGAACCCAATTCATAATGACTGAAGCCATGAGTGAGGTCGCGTGCGCTCATGATGAAGGCTCCTCAGTTTTTAAATGCTCTGCGCGGTAGATTCAAAACTACGGCGGATTAGTGTTTGAAGAGGATGCCTTATGTAATAGGCATGTTCGTCAATGATTACGGGGCCACTACTAAATATTAGGTTTTCTTTATCTCCTTACAGGAGTCAAACCTATAATGGAGCCTTCATACTGTAATATAACTGAGCCTTAGTAAGAGATACTATTTTGGCTATACTGGAAGTATTTAGGGGAGAAAGACTGGATCTACTTTGCGAGGAGGTTTGGGACAGCTGTGCTAGGAGCGTCTCTCTTAAATTGCTCAGTCTTCATTCTAGGGTATAGCTGAGGTGCTAATTTGGTTATCGGAGTATGCAAGAAAGGTTAATGGTTTATTGTGGGTTAATAGAGGTTAGTAAGGGTGTTAGTCATACATGGTTAGTTCATTGATAGGAAGAATTCCTGTGCTACCTGGCAATCACCCGGAAGTCAAAACAGGGGTCAGGTATACCTCCGCAGGGGTAGGGGTCTCCCTCCTCGGGTGGGTGAAATGGGTAGGTGCGCGTCCCTTCTCTGTGATGGTCGTCGGGGCGGCTGTGGCTGGGGGCTTGCCATATCACAAGGGTTTGTAATAACCCTCTGTTTATGAGACAGATGTGGGTGTTCGTATTACCAAAACCGAAGGTGCCTTGATCAGCTGGTTTACTTGGTTAGGTTGTTAATTGCATGGGTGGTTGGATGTGGTGCTAACTCTGCCACATTGATCTGGAAGTATGGCAATAGAAGTTAGTCACTGGTGAGGCGGCTAGCCTCGCACGGACGATCATTTGGTACAGGGTTGTGAAAGGGTTGTGAGGGAATAGATGGCATGCAAAGGGTTAGTAAAGTTCTAATGGTGTTCCTTCCTACTGGGGGAAGGTAGGCTGGATAGGAGTATATATACAAAAGGTTTGAGAATGTTAGTAACGGAAAAGTTAAGGATATTCAGGGGGTATGCTGGAGAGGCTAGGTCGGAAGGGAGTTGAGGAGCGTGAGGGGTTAACGAGAGGGAGAGGGTTAAGGGGGGTTACGTGGAAGTTTGACCCTAAGGTCTCTGGGCGTAGGGGTGGCATTAGGCTACAGTTGGTATCGTAGCCTGGGGGTTAATGACAGGGAAGGTACGTTAGCCAAACGCTACCGGGGGATGAGCAATAAGTGGTGCATATGAGTTTGGAAATGATAGAATCATGTGGACTGTGGGCTGTGGGGAAGAGGAGGTTAACTGTAGGTGTTTACTTGACTGTGGATAAAAGTAGAGAAAAAACATGGTGTATTATTACTCGTCAATACGATGGTTATGGACATTGTTACTCTGACACTATTTCTTGCTGATTCTAGTTGTTCCTGGGAACTACGTTTTCTATGACATATATATCAAAGAAAGCGGCAGTTCGTAGGGGTAGCTTCGGTATTGTTTCGTGGTGGAAAGGCGTCGAGACAATGGTAAAAGAGGGTGATTTATTAGTGGCCCCTCCATCATTGACGAACATGCCTATTACATAAGGCATCCTCTTCAAACACTAATCCGCCGTAGTTTTGAATCTACCGCGCAGAGCATTTAAAAACTGAGGAGCCTTCATCATGAGCGCACGCGACCTCACTCATGGCTTCAGTCATTATGAATTGGGTTCTCACTACGAAAAAACTTCGTAAAAAATAAAAACAAAAAGAAAATAAGAATAACTATCCAATAAGCTTTCCATCATATCGTGGATGTACTTGTGTGGATTTCTGACCAGACGCTGATTCAGGCGTCATTCTTCCTTCTCTGCTCTGCGTTCAGCCTGCCCGGATGTGCCTCCCCACGCTCCGCTAGTTCCGCATTCGTGGCGTCCCTAGTGAGTTTTTTCTCATTTGTTTACTCTAGGATGTATCGAGTAAGGTTAGGATAGGCGTAGCAGGAGTGTCCTGGGCTGGTTGCCCGCAGTGCAGTGTATTTTGGGTCGAGTGTATGGGGCATCTATTTCGGATGTACCCTCGTGGTCCCGTTGTGGACATGTGAACTTTTTCACAGCTGAGTTAGTTTGTGATGCAGGCGGCTTTCACTACGCGTTAGTTAATGCTGCCTTTTATCTTTCTGATGAGGTAAGCTTTGTTTCTGACGTTCCCAGCGTATTTTTCTTCACTTAGTGAAGTTTTTTCTGGGTCCCGAGTCAGTCTTCCCTTGGTCGGAAATTTATGCTACGGTGGTGTGTTGGCGGTGGTTCCTGTTGTGATATTCCAGTGTTTGTGTATATTTCAACTTTTATTATGCCGTCTACCTAGGCCTAGCCAGCCGCGTAGCTTTGCCACATGTACTAGTGTTATTGTTTATTATTGATAAATATGCCCTACTGTGTCATGTGTATCCGGGTTTTAGTTGTGTATTGGCTAATTCCTCGGACTATAATTGTTTCCTGGTTTAGTTGTGTATTGGCTAATTCCACGGATCATGGTGTGACCTTGGGGTTGTCGTGCGTGGCTCTCCTCGTGTCTCTTGTTGTTCAGATGGTGTCTGTTCAGGGTGGGTTGCCTTCCGGCGGGGTTTTCTCGGTTTCACCATGAAAATCCCGGCCGCGAGCCGTGTTGGGCCACACGTGGTTGTTAACACTGGCTTGTTTCCCCGGCGTGGGGTGTCTGTGGCTCTCCAGGACTGCGTCTTTGTGGATGCCTGGTTTCAGGCCTCCTTTGATTCCCGGCGGGATGGCTGTTCCCATCTATAATACGATTGTTCATGCGGACATACGTTATGTAGTTTTTTTACCTGGTTTTACAAAGCCACTTGAAAAACCTAGCTGTTGTTTTAGGCGTTCCTCCCCGGCGATCTTTTACAAAGAAGTGGGGACAGGAACTTATGGGGTTAACGTTTGAACATTTCACCCGGCGGGTGCACCTGGGTAGGGTGGGATGAACGACTTATGTCTTTCATGTAGTTAACCAAGCCATTTAGTGATACTATGTGTATCGCCGCCTTTACTTTTACGGCAATTGAAGGTTCAATTTAGGTTAATATATCGATTCTTCTCACCCGGCGGGTGCTCCTAGGTGGAGGAAAATAAGGAATTTACAAAATTCGATTTCGATTTAACCAGTTAATTTAGTGATACAATCAGGTATCGCCGCCTTCTAACTTACGGCGATCTTTTGTGACAATTCGTTAGACATCAGATCTCGTATCATCCTGCCCTGTGCTATTCTACTAAAATATTTCAAGGGCCGGCGTCTTTTGGGGGGTTGCCTTGTTACAAAATTGAATCTTGAGCCAGTCGCCACCACCAAGAGACTATAAGCGCCATGCTTATGGCGCTTCCGGGACTTCGGTGAGACTTTTTCTATTGCACTAGACATATCGAAAGCCTTCGATAGAGTCTGGCATAAATCTTTAATTTCTAAACTACCCTCCTTCGGTTTCTATCCCTCCATCTGTGCCTTTGTCTCTAATTTCCTTTCCGGCCGTTCCATAGCCGCGGTTGTGGACGGCCATTGTTCACTTCCTCACCCTATAAACTCCGGTGTTCCTCAGGGCTCTGTCCTATCTCCTATTCTTTCTAATTTTTATAAATGATCTCCTTAACTGTACCTTAATTCCCATCCATTCATACGCAGACGACTCAACCTTACACTACTCCATTGGTTTTTCAGAACGCCCCAGCCAGCAATCCCTCAACGACAAACGTAATGAAGCCATAGAACTCTTAATTCTGATCTAAATACTATTTCCAATTGGGGCAGAGAAAACCTTGTTAACTTTAATGCTTCCAAAACCCAATTTCTCCATCTATCTACCCGTCAGGATCTCCCAGCGGACTATCCTTATTCTTCAACAATACAAAAATCAACCCTTCATCTTCTCTCAATATTCTTGGAGTCTTTTTCTTCTGCTCTCATTTGGAAGGACCATATTACCAGTCTTGCTAAGGCAGCCTCCCAGAAGCTGGGTGTGCTCAACCGCCTTAGGCGGTTTTTCCCCTGCACAGCTTCTTGCTCTGTACAGGGGCATAGTGCCCTTGTATTGAGTATTGTTCACATGTGTGGTGAGGTTCCTCTCACCGCTCTCCTAGACAAAGTTGAAAGGAAGGCCTTTCGTATCATTAACTCCCGTCCACTCACCAACTCTCTGCATCTCTCTCTCTCCGCCGCAATGTTGCATCTCTCTCGCTATTCTATCGCTACTATAATAATCAGTGTTCCTCAGAGCTATCCCAGTGCATACCACCTCCTTTACGTAGGGCACGTGGTACCCGTCTTGCAACTCAATCCCACCCCTACTCTGTGCAACTCTCCAACCCAAGAGTGAAACGTTACTCTCAAACTTTCTTCTACTCAACAGCTGAGCTCTGGAACTCTCTCCCAGAATCAGTCTTTCCCTCTTCCTATGACTTAAATTGCTTCAAACTCCGTGTGTCCAGGCATTTTGGCTCGAACGTCCCTTGATTTTGGCCCTGTCACTCTTTCAACTATGGGGGAGGCACTCGCTATAGGCAGTTATGCCTTTTGCCTCCCTCAATCACATAGAAAAAAAAAAAAAAAAAAAATGCTGGACCGTTATATTATATCAGAGGGTATTCTTCACTTTCTTTAACAAAAGATTTGTTTAGATTTCTGAACCCCACCGCGTAGTGAGCTGTGTTTGTGCCATTACATCTCGTTACCCGGCGGGTTATTAACACTTGTGCGCGAACATGTTGGGTTAACCTTATGAGCATTAATTCCTGGAAATTTTCTTTTTTTCCAGAGCTGAGCTCCGGCGGACCAATACAGACCCGGCGGTAGTTTCCTCCCACCAGTCTCTGTCATGGCTACCGTGGCCCCAGTTTTTGCTTTGTGCACTACCACTGCTTGTGCTGGTATCCCTATTTTTGCGCATACCCGTTGCATAAGGTGTGTTAAATGTCTAGACCGTTCAAGGGGTCTCTGGGTTATGCGTAATTGTTCTTTTTGCTCCCAATTAGCTTTAAAGGTCCTTTGTGATAATGATAAGACCGCGGCGGTAGCCTTAAGAGAGGTTAGGCAACAGATGTCAGCCTACACTACCATTGTTGCACATAAATCACTTCAATGTGACAACGTCCCACTCTGGGATAGATTGCTCTCCGAACACCCTCCCCCTAAACGTTCCTCTAGAGTCACGAGTATTAAGCCGGCGGAGACTGGTCAGGGTTCTGTATCCTCTGCGGCTACACCTAAACGCCCAAGAGAGCCTACACCCCCGGTATCCGCCTCTTCGTCTCGGGCGAGATCCCGGTCTAGGTCTCCTCTTAGACACCAGTCATCTAGTCGGGCCTCTTCACCGGCGAGTAAGAAGAGCAGGACGGAAGGTTCCACCAGTGGTCACGGCGACGATTCCTCTAGATCCAAGAATAGTTCGCGGTCACACCGCAGCCATAAATCCTCTAAAAAGGATTCTCATAAACGGAAGTCCTCTCGACATTCACCAACTTCTAGTACATCTCATCGTACCTCTACCCCAGACAGAGTTTGTGTTAAGGCCCAAGAGTCCAGTGCAGTGCCTGTCCCAAAAGAGGATTTGCCACTTAATATTTTAACCCTGGAATTGGAAAGTTCAGGGGGTTCAGTAAGTGAGAATGTTTCAGACTCTCAAGAGAGCGTAGGCCAGGGCCTAGGTGTTTGGCGGTTTGCGCAACCAGGGTCTGATCAACCACGTCCGACTCAAACGAGTCACACAGTAGCCGATGTCCACAGGGACGCGGCGATCCCATCCTCTATCCCAGACTTATCTTGGCAACAAGGTACCCCTGCCTCGGCGGGGTCTTCTCAGGAGGATCAGGATGAGAAAGATGAAGTTTCTATAATTTCGGAGATGGAAGGACAAAGGTCAGGCTCAGGCTTGGACGCCGCACAGGATACTAATGATTCACCTGTAAGTTCTTCATCAAACCAGTTTGTTACGGCACAAGAAATTAATGGGCTGCTTACTCATGCTTTATCTAAATTTTTTGGTCAACAACAGGAAAACCCCACAATGGACTTGGGGGCTCCCAAGACAAGTTCTACGGTACGGCCTCTGATGACTTCGATTGATTTATCTAAGATCCCTAACCCTCCCACTTTGTTAACCTCAGGGATCAATAAGCCTGCTACGGCGGCCTTGACAACTTCAAATGTCAGGGTCATAACGGATGTCAATCCACCCCCTCTAGACAAAGCGCCTCTTAGAAAGGTAGCTATGCCCTTACTTTATGGGCCAGACGAGTCATGGGTTCTTTTGAACTCCTCTAAACCAGAGCTTGCCCAACCTACTTTGTCAGGGGAACTCCCGGTACCGCGTGAGTGGGTCATCCAGGGCAATAAGTCAAAGAAACTAAGGGCCATGGATGCTTTAGGTAATGTTCTGGACGTAAACATCAAGGCTATACCTAGTTATTATCATCAAGATTATTTTGTGTATGCTTCTAAGCCTGCTTTGCCCCCTGCCTCAGCTTCAAAACTATTTTCAGACTGGTCTAAGCTGGACGGGTTTAATGATATTAAGACTCTGTCAGCTCTCACTCCTGAACTAGATTTACAGACCGTCACAGACGAGGCAGCTAATCCAGTTTTGAAGGTGGGACAGTTGGGACCAGGACCTTGGGTAGATTGGGAGGTAGAGGCTCAAAACTTTGCAACCACTTTCACTTCTAAATCTTCCCACCAGATACCTCAGGACACTCATTCTTGGTTCTCCATGCCGGTAGGTTCTGCCGGCGGAGTCCCGTCATCTTTGTTTTCATTTCTAGCTGCCCCTAAGATTAATCTTTGTGAGCTGAAGGACCCGTTCACTACCCCTACCCCTACTCACCTAGACAGAGAATTTAGGCTACGGGGAAAAGCTTTTCGCCTGTTCTCACAGTACATAGTATTAGTCCATGAGCCAAGACCCGAATTTTGGGATATCGGTACCACCCGGGGTGACTAATTCTCTTAGGTGTTTTTAGCTTGCTACATGTCTCTAGTTTATGTTTTGATATGATAGCCCTTGCACATTGGTAGCTTAATGGTCGTTATCACTTCTTGAATAGACATACCCTACCGAAAATTCCGAAATTTTTTAAAATGTCAAATTTGGGGACAGGAATGCCTAAATGTCAACAAAATGCATATAGTAATTGTCACATTTAATACAAGTCCTGTAAATACACACTAAGCATGCCATGGGCTTGTACATACTATTATGGCAAATTACTACTCCTAAATATCATCTACGTCAGACTCGGAATCTGACTGTTGTGCCACCGGCTCTTCTTCAATAGCCTTGTTCTGACATGTCTGTAACCTGCACATGTCCGTGCATTTTAGACCATTGCTGAGGCAAGTACACTTAGGGAGTTCGCATGACCGCACACACTTGCAAGACAGTAGCTGCATAACAGCATCTGGTGCTGGTGAGCCTCGCATCCAGTTGACGGCAAGCTTACCGTCCTCATCTGTCATCCAACCGCAGTCTGTTGGGTTCGCAACAAATGGCTGGCTCTGAAGACTTCTCCTCCAGATCGCAGCCTGGTAGTTTGCACGCAGTGCATGCATGAAGAGGCAGTCCTCACAAGGAGGGAGTTGACTTGACTCTACCTCTCCACGTCTTGCACAGAACAGCTCATACCGAAGCTTGTTTACCTTAGTTGTGTGGGTAGATGGTAGGTACATGTGGCAGGTGATTTCCTGTAGCTTCTCAAAGAGTTCAGGAGACACTTCCCATGAGCGTCCAAGTTCGTGAAAAGCATGCTGGTATGTCTTGTCCATCTTCACCTGCTTGAGTGTCGTCATCTTCCCTCGGCCAGCGAATGCACTGACGGTATCACAGCCTGTAAAGGCATGCATACCAATCAATGAATCACACACGCTGCCTCCCAGTGTGCGGCTCAGTGTGGTGATATCCAGGAATCTTGTCCGGTTCTTCGTCCCGCACTTCTGGAACAGATGGGATGGGATCTTGTGGCACATGCCAAGACACAACACCATGACGTCTGTATCTTCTGCAGTGATGATGACAGACTTGTTCCCAGATTCTGCTGCATGAAGTGCATGGAGAAGAAGGCGTGTGTCTGCTTCTTCTTGAGTTGACTTAAGCTCAGGAGCCTCTTCCCACTGCTCTTTGGTGATCTTGAAGCAGCGCTGCTCACATGTGACATACAGCTCCTTGTCCTTGAGCTTCTCCCTGTGCTGTGGTGCCTTCCATTCTTCTACCAAGAACTTGATAAGACTTGCCTTGTTGGAGGAACTACCGAGTAACTTTCTCCACTGCTGGATGTTGTGCCCAGGTTGAATGTTCTTGAAATGAATTCCTGTGCCTGCACTTCTTTTGGCTCGTTCTGCATCCTTGATGGATGTCTCCTTGTAGATATCAAACACAACATCAATGCGCCTGCTCTTAGCACCTTCATGAACAGCGTGACTCAGTGCTGTACCTGCAAGCTGTGAAAAAGTTTTGTCGTTTCCCTTCAGTTTGTGGACCAGGCTCATCCCATCAATTATGGTAGCAGAGGGCTCGGGTATCACTTCTGCAGGAGAAACATTCCTCTCTAACTCCTTTGCGAGGGCAGCCTTGTTGGTCTTGCGGAGAGACCCATCACCGCTGGCAAGTGCCCAAGGCAAAGGCCCCAGGGGATGAGCCAAGACATCACTCATTTTGAGCTTTCTGTTCTCGGCAACAAGGATCATCTGGCCAAATAGGTTCCTGTCAGCCTTTAAGATAACCTCCTTGGCATGGTCTTGTGAGCGTGGCTTCATTCTGATGTTAGTGAACGTTCTCAGTTTCGTCTTCGTCATCGTGTCATGAAACTGTATAGTTGGCGTATCGATCTCCAGGCGCTCTTCCTTGAAGGCTTGATATGCAGTCCAACTGCTGATGGACTGGTCCTCATGGTCTGACATTCGAGTAAGAAGCCAGATATGGTTCTTTGTCTTTGAATCCTGGACTTCCTTGGTAGTGTCGACATACGCAGTCTCAATCCTAGGTGGCCCTGCCCGCCGCCCAACATTGTATATTGGCAGCATTGATGATGTCTGAGTGATGCTTCTTATCTTGGACTTGGTAATCTCTGGCAGGACTTTCTCTGGCACAGAGCCTGCAACCTTGGACTGGACAGCAATGCCATTGACTCTATGAGAAGTACCTGCTCCACTTAGGGTCTCTTCAAGTCGGTCAATGTTATCCCAGGCCAGGGTTGTGAACACACCAGGGTAGATGTTTGCTGGCAGTGGAATGTCATCCTTTGAGCATTCCAGCTTCTGGATACAAAGGGCTGTATCGATCTCCTCAAACATTGAGTAAGACACACAGTGACCAAGACGATTCAGAGTTCGGATCAGTTCTGTGTTTCCTGTCAAAGACTTTACAGCATTGGTCAGCAGTACGTGCTTGGGTGGTTTTGTCTTGCCACTGGTAACAGCAAAGACCAAGTCACTGCCAAAGGAAGTGGCAAGACGTTGAGCTCTTTCAGAGGGAGTTTCACACTCACACTCTCCTGTCAGCAGGGTGTGCAGGAATTGAGTGACTGCTGCAGGAATGACATTCTGATCTGTATCGGGAGGCCATGGCTGACTCACATCTTGTTTATTGATCTCATTCCTCAGCTGCATTCCTGCTTTGGTTAAGACATCTTCAGAGTTAGCTGCTCTTGCTTCTTGCAGGTCTTTTGCCATTTTGTGTGCTTGCCGGGCAAGGTCGTCCATTGAGAGGCTGCGTGGATAGATTAGAAGCTTTCCTTTCTCATCTGGGACAAAGCGTAGTGATTCTCCAAACTCGGTTTCAATCTTTCGGCGAACATGTTTCTTTGTCGCTGGTTTCAGTTGGATAATACCACGGGACATCATGGATCTCTCAAGCCTAGATGTGAGGTTTGTCATAGGCAGTACCTCTGGGTTGGGGAATAATTTGGTCCTTATATACAAGCAGAGTTCCTCGAGGGCTTCTGTCTCAACCTCTTCGTAGCGTGCTTCCTCGCTTTCTTCCTGATTTTCACCTGCACCCGACCTGGCGGCCGCTGGGAAATCATCTTTTGTGAAGAGTTTGTAGCACGACTTGTGGTAGTGACCCTCTGCAGCAACAAGGTCTCTGCTAACTAAACCAAGGATTCTCTGGTTGAGTTTCCTTATTGCTGCTCTGCGAATCTTCTCATCTGCTCGTAGCTCAACACACTGTATGAGTGGCTCCCTTGTCTTTGTTGTTTTTATGTACTTGCTTGACTTCTCGCAGAAGATACATACTTTGGCATACACCCTGCTAGTACTAGGGGCATCCCTTGATGCCCTCCTCCTGGGGTCGACGCTTGCTGATTCTATCTTGACACCCTTGGCAAGGATAGAATCCAGTGACTTCTTCATTGTAAAGAGACTACGACATTTACGGTGATAATGTATGTGTGGTATTCCTCCTTCTTCAAGGCCCTTGGCTGCTTCCAGGACTGGATCATGCTGCCTGATTTCTGCAGCCCTGAGCAATGTGTTCCAGGAGTCCAAATCCTGTGGTGACACCAGAGCATCGCTGTCATCATCAGAGCAGTGGATGATACAGTCGATCCGTGCTCTCTTCCTCGCAGATGGTTCCATCCTGCCGTCAAACAGTCGACACACACCTGCAAAAAATATCACCATTAAACCATGAACAAACAAACACATTACATGGAAACCACTCTACATATGTTTGCTCCTTCCAATAATAAATTATCCCCAAAATATAACAAAAAATCCCCAAATATGAAATAAACCCCTAAATATGGAGAAACTTGAAATACACATCGGAATAATTCTTGTAGAGAATCAAATAAGCTACAAGAGCTGTTAGAATATATTTTTCAATGTTCCCCATATTTAAGGATTTATTCTAGATTTAGAGGAAAATACCCAAAATATAGAGTATATTCCGAAATATGAGGAAATTTGAAAAATACCTAGGAACAACTCTGGTAGAGAATATAATTCTACATAGGTGTTCAAAGTTTCGCGATGATTGTGTGATGGATTTTAAAGAAAATGAGGAAAACGCCGAGCGTCACGCTAAAAATCTTTATTTTTGGGTAGCGCCCCTATTGCATCAAAAAAATTAGACTAAGCTACCAGTGCGAGAAGGCTATCATATCTTAATGTACTTACAGTCACTCTATAAACATTTTAGTACCATTCGTGTTTAGTCACCCCAGGTGGTACCGATATCTGGCCTGGCTCATGGACTATATCTCAGCAGGTGGCTAAGTCTTTACTACGATCCACTCAGGCAATCGCAGATGCGGATGCTCGAAGATCGGTTGAGTTATCCCGGCGACTGATTCTTCAGTCGTCAATCCAATCCTTGGGTGACATACGTACCGCCTTGCTTGAGGCGGTACGAGCACGACAAGATCTTAGGATGTCGTTAGTTCGCAAGCTACCTGATCGCATTGCTAATCAGGTGGTTATGTCACCAGTGCTTACTCCCTCTTTAATGACCCCTGAAGTGTGGCGAACAGTGTTCAATATGGCACAGGCCATTAAGCACAGTCCCACCCCTTCTAAGAAACCTGCATTTAACTTCCCCAAACCCAGGCCTACTACTAAAGCTCAGCCAGGGGGATCTAAACCTTTTCTTACGCCTAAGTCCTCCCACTCCCCCCAGGGTCAGTTCAGGCATAGACAGAGTAGGTTTTCAGGTCAGAGAGGACGCGGCCAACATAAACCAGGTCAGGGCCAGTCTTCAGCCAACACCAGCCAGCCGGCGAAGCGTCCAGCACCTACCCCACCATCAAAAAACTAAAGTCTCTCTCACTCCCGGCGCCTACCTTAAGGCCGGAGGAACCGAGTGTAGTACAGCCGGCGAACCCTTGTCTGCTAACTGGGTCGTTCCGAACGTGTCACCAAGCATGGCCGTTAAACACTTGGGCACGGATGGTGGCACGCAAAGGCATCACTTGGCAGTGGCTCCGGCGACCTCGTTTACGTCAGCCGACAACGGCGAATTTTGTTTCTTTAGAGGTGGAGTCACTAGCCCAGGAAATGATTGCCAAGAATGTCATCATCCCGGTCCCCCCAAATTACCCTGTATTCACGTCCAAACTATTTTTGGTTCCCAAAAGGGACAGTGTTCAGATGAGGCCGGTCGTAGACCTGTCTTATCTGAATCTTCACATTCACAACGAATCTTTCAGAATGTTAACAGTACACCAAATCAGGCTAACACTTCCGCCGGGAGGTTGGATGTGTTCACTAGACCTGACAGACGCCTATTGGCACGTATCGGTCAACAAAAGATTTCAAAGGTTTTTGGCCTTACGGATCAGGCACCAAAATTTTGTTTTTCAGAGGATGCCATTCGGCTTGAACCTGGCACCTCGATTATTCACAAAACTAGTCCGGCAAGCCCTGATGCCATTGTTAAAACAGGGGATCAGAGTGTTGTGGTATCTGGACGACTGGCTGGTGGTGGCAGAGACACAACAATTATGCATAAAACATGTCAATATCATTTTAAATCATGTCAAAACTCTAGGGTTCAAGGTAAATCTGGTAAAGTCAAACCTTGTGCCCTCACGAGTAATTCAGTGGATAGGGCTGGTCTGGGACACCGCCGCTCTCACTCTGAGTCAGAGTGTGGACAATCGCAACAGGTTTCGCAGGAAACTGTTCAGGTTTCTTCACAGTCTGACTACGACGCGAAGGGTCTGGGAGTCTCTGGTCGGCTCTCTCAACTGGATTCAACTAACTGTCAAGTTGGGCCGGTTGAAAGTAAAACGATTAATATTGGAAGGCAACAAATATTTCCCGCTCTTACCGGCGGGAAAATTATGGCCCATCCCGAAATTAATCCACACCTTACTAGCGGTCTGGGCGAAGAGGGAAACATTGCACTCAATAATGTCATGGACCTCTCCTCCACCAACGGTATGGGTAGACACGGATGCGTCAGGCACAATAGGTTGGGGATTTCAGTCAAATCAGGGGCACCAGGGTCAGGGGCTTTGGTCCCACTTAGAAATCTCGCACATCAATGTCAAAGAATTACTAGTCCCCTTGTATTTCCTTCAGGCTCACGGCCCGGCGTTACGGGGCAAGTCGGTGGCCTTCAGAATGGACAATCTGAATGCAGTCCACTGTATTCAGAAACAAGGGTCAACGAGGTCAAGGAAGTTGCTAAACGTGTCGGAAGAGATTTTTGCTCTAGCCAACAGTCTAGATATTTATCTTCACGCATCTTATCTCCCAGGCGTAGCAAACGTCTGGGCAGACGCTCTGTCCCGGAGACAGAGCACGACAGTAGAATGGGAGCTCAAGCAACCCATTTTCAACCTAATGATTGCAGAGCTCTCCCATCCACAAGTGGATCTTTTTGCGTCCGAGGAGACTCACAAACTCCCTCTATACCTCACCCGCCGGGCGAAAACGCCGGCAGGGGGGCCAGACGCCCTAGTGACAGACTGGAACAGATGGAGCTCCATCTATCTGTTTACACCGCCAGATGCGTCACTAATGTGCCACGTAGTGAACAAACTACGAGATTATCGAGGCTTAGTCTCGCTAATCGCGCCACTGTGGCCGGCGCAGTTGTGGTACCAGCAATTGAAAATGTGGTGCTCGGACCCGGTATCGCTCCCGGTCGGGTATTTCCACTTAGACACGATTGGAAACCTAGCGACCTCGCTGACTTTTGCATTACGGACATTCAGGAGGCCAAGTGGCTAGCACCATACGGTAGAGATGTGACAAATAAATTACTTAATCAATATACTCAGTCTACAAAACGACAGTATCAATCACATTGGCAAGCCTTTACTTCTTGGATCGTTAGGACAGAACAAACTGTACCCTCAGTGGCATTAGTTTTCAATTATTTGAATTATCTGTTTGAGCAGAAACGGTTATCTGTGGTAACATTAAAAAATCACTTAACTGCGATTAGAGTGCCCTTTTTAGACCTTACGGGTCTTTCCATACCGGTAGCGGAGGAAACAGGTTTTATGAGAGCATGTTTTAAACTCCGCTCACCTCCCCGTCAGCTCATGCCTACTTGGTCTCTGGACAAAGCCTTGTCTTTGCTTCACTCTCGTCTGTACCAAAATACTGCAGACTTTGCATTACTCTTAAAAAAGGCGGTTTTCCTTTTGGCTTTGGCCACCGGAAACAGAGTGTCTGAGCTGGCGGCGATGAGCAACACACCTAATTGTCTTAGGTTTGGTAGACTTAATGAATGTATTTCCATTGCACCCTCCCCAGGTTTTGTAGCCAAGAATGAGCATAGTGCACACGTGTTTTCTGAGTTCATGGTGCCGGCGTTAAAAAGGGGAAAGGTGCATCATAATTTGTGTCCAGTGCAAGCTCTAACCAAATATTTGAGAGTAGCTCCTCAAAACCCCCAAGGTGCTTTATGGGTAGCAAGTACGGGTAAACGCTTACTTAAACGGCGATTAGCCTCTCTTCTGGTAGAAGTCATTAAAGAAAGTAATCCCGGCGTTGTGGGTCGGGCCCACGATTTACGCAAATGGGCAGCCTCTTTACGTTTCCTGAAAAAAATTTCAGTTGAAGACATAGCGTCCACGCAGTTGTGGGCGTCTAATCACACGTTTCTGTCTAGATACTTGTCAGTTGCTCTAGACAAACCTTCCTTACCATGTATAGCTTTAAGGCAGAGGGTCTAGGTGGCCCTGCAGTCACTTTTGTTTACTTTCACGGGAAAGGGGGGGGGGGGGGGTGCAGTCAGTTGACATAGGACACCCTAGACCCCGCCGGAGTATGAGAGCTGTGATACAATTTAAGGTTAAAATGTGATATGAAAATTTCTCGGTGAGAAATTGTGCTAGTACAATGTTAAGTACAAAACAACGGTGTTGTTAAAGTAGTTTAGCTGCGAAAGCAATTTATTTTTAGAATAATGGAGTTCCTTTGCAATTTATCTCCAAGTTTATGTTGGGGTTTATTATGTGCACATATAAACTTATAACTTGTTATTTTTTTGTCACCACTCGTTGAGTGGGGTGCCTTTGTAACTACAGATCTGTGTTCAGAATCTTCAGGGTTACCCATTTTTTGTCAGGCAGGCTTCTTTGAAGCACGCACCTGCCTGAACCCCCTTTTTCTTGTATTTTTCGGCTACGCCGTTGTTAAATATATTTTCAAAGTAAGAATACTATGTGGTTGTTTTTATTATCTGCTTTTCTAGAGTTATGATATGATTACGAATGTCCCCCTCCAGTCTTAGAAATCAGGCATGTTCGTCAATGATGGAGGGGCCACTAATAAATTATAGGTTTGACTCCTGTAAGGAGATAAAGAAAACCTAATATTTAGTAGTGGCCCCGTAATCATTGACGACTGGGGCCCTCCCGACCGTCCCCTTCCCATTCGTTGATGTATTAAGGATTTTGGTTTACTTGATATGTCAGTGAAGGAAGAATGACGCCTGAATCAGCGTCTGGTCAGAAATCCACACAAGTACATCCACGATATGATGGAAAGCTTATTGGATAGTTATTCTTATTTTCTTTTTGTTTTTATTTTTTACGAAGTTTTTTCGTAGTGAGAACCCAATTCATAATGACTGAAGCCATGAGTGAGGTCGCGTGCGCTCATGATGAAGGCTCCTCAGTTTTTAAATGCTCTGC